>CAUYUJ010014763.1:350000-379173 GCA_963575745.1 Prorocentrum cordatum | reverse complement strand
AGTGGGGTTCTTCTTTTCTCTGCGCACCCCGCGCAGGAACCCTCACCCCACCCCTTCTCCTCTTCTGCCTTCGCACACTCACTCACTCACTCATCATCATCACCACTCACTCACACACACACTCACTCACACTCTCTCATCATCAACATCAGCATCATCACTCGCGCTCTCTCACACGCCCAGTCACTCACATACTCATCATCATCATCATCATCATCATCACCACTCGCACTCTGTCACACGCTCACTCATTCACATGCTCACCTGGAGGAAGTCTCAGGCGGGAGCTTCGTCTGTGAGTGAATTGTGAGGAAGTCTCAGGCGGGAGCCCCCTCCCTATGGGGCCCGCGCTTCATGTTGGTAATCCGAGCGGGTCATCCGAAACGTGTAACTGTCGTCACCTCTGGGCTCTTGAGGCCTGAATATGGAGGAAGTCTCGAGCGGGGGCCTCGTCTGTGAGTGAATGTCGAGGAAGTCTCAGGCGGGGCCCCCCTCCCTATGGGGCCCGCACTTCATGTTGGTAATCCGAGCGGGTCATCCGACACGTTTAACTGTCGTCACTTTTGGGCTCTTGAGGCCTGAATATGGAGGAAGTCTCGAGCGGGAGCTTCGTCTGTGAGTGAATTGCGAGGAGGTCTCAGGCGGGGGCCCCCTCCCTATGGGGCCCGCACTTCATGTTGGTAATCCGAGTGGGTCATCCGAAACGTGTAACTGTCATCACTTTTGGGCTCTTGAGGCTTGAATATGAAGAAAGTCTCGAGCGGGGGCCTCGTCTGTGAGTGAACGTCAAGAAAATCTCAGGCGGGGGCCCCCTCCCTATGGGGCCCGCATTTTATGTTGGCAATCCGAGCGGGTCATCCGAAACATGTAACTGTCGTCACTTTTGGGCTCTTGAGGCCTGAATATGGAGGAAGTCTCGAGCGGTGGCTTCGTCTGTGAGTGAATTGCGAGGAAGTCTCAGGCGGGAGCCCCCTCCCTATGGGGTCCGCACTTCATGTTGGTAATCCGAGCGGGTCATCCGAAACGTGTATTTGTCGTCACTTTTAGGCTCTTGAGGCCTGAATATGGAGGAAGTCTCGAGCGGGAGCGTCGTTTGTGAGTGAATTGCGAGGAAGTCTCAGGCGGGCCCCCCCTCCCTATGGGGCCCGCACTTCATGTTCGAATCCGAGCGGGTCATCCGAAACGTGTAACTGTCGTCACGTTTGGGTTTTTGAGGCTTGAATACGGAGGAAGTCTCGAGCGGGGGCCTCGTCTGTGAGTGAATTGCGAGGAAGTCTCAGGCGGGGGCCCCCTCCCTATGGGGCCCGCATTTCATGTTGGTAATCCGAGCGGGTCATCCGAAACGTGTAACTGTCGTCACTTTTGGGCTCTTGAGGCCTGAATATGGAGGAAATCTCGAGCGGGAGCGTCGTTTTGTGAGTGAATTGCGAGGAAGTCTCAGGCGGGAGCACCCTCCCTATGGGGCCCGCACTTCATGTTGGTAATCCGAGCGGGTCATCCGAAACGTTTAATTGTCGTCACTTTTGGGCTCTTGAGGCCTGATATGGAGGAAGTCTCGAGGCGGGAGCCTCGTCTGTGAGTGAATTGCGAGGAAGTCTCAGGCGCCCCCCCCCCCCCCTATGGGGCCCGCTTCCGAGGCGCTGGCCCAGGCGGCGACGGCGCTGCGGTGCATGGATTTGCTGCCCCGACGGGGGAAGGGAGGTGCACATGAAGGCAGGGGGGATGAGGAGGAAAGGGGCATGGGGGAGGCCGACGACGGAGGAGGTGGCGCGAGAGGAGGAGGAGGAGGAGGAGGAGGAGGAGGAGGAGGAGGAGGAAGGAGAGGAGGAGGGGAGGAGGAGGAGGGGGGGAGGAGGAGGAGGAGGAGGAGGAGAAAGAAGAGGAGGAAGAGAAATAGAAGGGGGAAGAGAGGGCAGCGCAGGGGGCGAGAGGAGAGGGCGTCCGCCAGGGGGAGGAGGAAAGGGCAAAGGGTAAGCTAAACAGATTCTCATGCGGGGTCCTACCGTCGGAGTTTTTTTTTTGTTTTTTGTTTTTTGTTTTTGTTTTTTTTTGTTTTTTCTTTTGTTCTCTCTCTCTCTCTCTCTCTCTCTTTTTCCCTCTCTCTCTCTACCTGTCGGATTTAAGTTTGCTTGTTATGTTGCCCCCCCCTCTCTATCGGCGTTTAATGTTGATTTTATGCTCCCCCCCCTTCCCCGCCTCCCCATTGCAGTTTCTGTGATGTTGATTTGATTCAGCCCCTTCCATCCTCTCCCGACGCCCCGCCCGAACGCGCGCGGCGCCCCGCGATGGGCCGCCGCGGCGCCGCCGCCGCGGATCGGTCGGAGCGGCGGGTTCGCGCGCCGCGCCGCGATGCGAGAGCGAGCGGTTGGGAGGCTAGGGCGCCGCCCCGCGACGCGCGAGCGCGACGCGCGGAAGCTGTCCAGGAGTCGCGCGCACTCGAGGTTGGCGCGGGGGGAATGGCGCACGCGCGGCGCAGATCGCGGCGGGCTCGGCCGCCGCGACTACGTCGAGGAAACGCGGCAACACGCCTTCTGGCGCGGGAGCAACGAGGTGGCGCCGGCGCCCGCGAGGAGGCGACGGGCGCGCGCGACGTCGAACATCACGGGGGGGGGGGGGCGCGCGGGGGGCAGAGGGCGGGGGGGGGGGAAGGGCGCGCGTAGCCAGGCGAACGAACGCAGACGGCGCGCGGCGCGCGCAGTCGACGCGCGCTCGGCATTGTCGCGATGGAGCGATGGCACCCTGTCATCAGATGTGGACGGCGCCCGAGAGGTCCCCACCCACCAGGCGTGGTAACAGTCGGAAACTGCTGCGCCGCAGGACCGGCAGCGTCTGATATGCCCTTTAACCTCAGCGGAATCCCCAGGCAGCTCGCCGCCTGAGCTCCACGGCCAGCCCAGACGGCCGATATAAGTCGGGCGTAGCCACGCCGCGCGCATCAGTTGCGCCCTCGGCCGCCGAGATCGCAACGCCCTCCCATTGGGTGCGCCATAAGTTGCGCCCTCGGCTGCGGAGAATAAAACATCCGCTGGTTGGTTGCGCCATTGGTTGCGCTCTCGGCCGCCGAGATTGCAACGCCCTCCCTTTGGTTGCGCCGTAGGCGGCGCTCTCGGCGCCGAGAAGAAAGTGCCCTCCGATGGGGTTCAGCCGTCGAGAAGAAACGGCCCTCCCATTGGTTGCGCCATAGGTTGCGCCCTCGACCGATCAGAATAAGGCGGCCTCCCATTGCTGGCGCCATGGGGTGCGCCCTCGGCCGCCGAGAATACAACGCCCGCAGTTCGGCGGGGCCATCGGTAGCGCTCTCGCCCGCCGAAAATCAAACGCCCTTCTAGAATGTGCGACCAGCCAGTCCTGTTCATTCATTTCAGCAAATGACCCCGCGAGGAACAAACGCGGACCACGTCGGAACACAACCGAAGACCGCTTTGCCACCAGAGGCCAACATCAGGAGCAACCGACCTTGTTCTGGCACCATATATCATATCGGTGTCTCCATCTTGGCTGGAAATACAGCAGAGAACGTCCGCCCCTGGTGCCCAAACAAACCCGATTGTTTCCAACGTGGAACTCAAGTTTCACTGATCTGTCCGACCGTTTCTGTGGCCAGAAAAGTAACAACGGACCCGTTGCGGGTCCAGACTAGCGCCGTCTGCCTAAGTGGCAACAACGGGACCACTATCGGTTCACACCAGCGCCGTCGGGCAAAAAAAAGACCACCGCGGGGCCCATTAGAGGTTCAGGCGAGCGCACAGTCTGTCAGAAAGACAAGAACTGACCCACTATGGGTTCAGAGTTCTGCCGTCTGCCAGAAGGGCAATGCGGGGCCCATTTGGAGTTCAGATTCGCTCCGTCTGCCAGAAAGACAACAACAGACCCACGATTCGACAGAAATGTTAATGCACTTCGCACACCCAGCAAATGCGCACATCTCTTTGCAACTGGCACCATTATATGGTTCACACAACATTTAACTAAGTTGTACTATATAAAGCCCATGTCACAACCATACTGTCATACCATATCAGATTGCTTGTGGGTGTCAGCGCAATGTATATCTGCTAACATGATTACGGATGCATGCTACCGTAACTCTTACCATTGAAGATGCCAAGAGCCATGCTTCATGACTCACTTCATACATCACTGTTCGCTTACTTATATGCAATACGTTGTATGTTGCGCTACATTTGATCATCCCGCCACCGTGCCTGGGGTTGGCGCCAACAGTTTTTCGGGTGCACATGTTGGGGTCCTTGGGATCGTTTTTCTTCCACCTTTTGCACGTTTTGAATGCCTCCTGGGGCTGGTTGGGTGCCCTTTGGTGTCTCTTGGGGGCCTCCTGGTACCCTCTTGGCTCGTTAGGGCTTCCCGGGGCCTTGGGGCCTCCAGGGCCTCTTTGGGGCCTCTGATCGCCGTTTTCTGTTTTTTGTTGGCCTCGTAAAGCCTCTTTGAGGCCCCTTTTGGGGTCTTCTCGGGCACTTCGTGGGGGCCTCTTGAAGCCCCTTTGGGGCCTTCTCGTAACGGAAGCCTCCATGTTTCTCCTTCGGCGGAGGGCGCGGCCAACAGTGCGAGTAAACGAATGGCTAAGCATGGCCAGGAGCAACAGACGGCGTGAACATAGTCAATCGCCTTAGTTATTCCCACGGCACACGGCACACGGGCGCCTCCCTGAAACTAGTAGACTGCACTGATAACCAATGAACAGAGGCCGTGGCATCAATCGGCCTAGCACTGATAACTGATAACCAATGAACAGAGGGCGTGGCACCAATCGACTAGTCTAGCCGCCTGCAGCTGCAGCCGTGTCCGCCGCAGCCAGCCTGTGCAGCAGCGGTGCGGGGGGCGGCCTCGGGACAGGCGGCGGCGCTTTCGGGGGTTATGGTAAGCGGCCCACGGCTGGTTGAGAGCTCTGTTGATCCGAGTGCGCTGGAGCCCCATGGTGTCGCGAAGCTGTTTGAGAGTCCGCTCGTGCATCTTCATCCGCCGCCTCAGCGCGATGGTCAAGTTGCGCTGAGTCCTGTGTTTGTTCACCAATCTCTGATACACCGAACGTGGAACATAGCGGTCCTGCGCCTGCGCCGCCTTTGGCGGAAAATCCGAAATTCACTAAACAGAACACCGAGCGATCGAGAACTTGATCCAACACGGCTGCGGGTGAGGGTGAGGGTGGGAGCGGGACAGGACAGAAGTACACGCA
Source organism: Prorocentrum cordatum (assembly GCA_963575745.1). Taxonomy (NCBI): domain Eukaryota; class Dinophyceae; order Prorocentrales; family Prorocentraceae; genus Prorocentrum; species Prorocentrum cordatum. The sequence continues at coordinate 373,979 of CAUYUJ010014763.1, read as the reverse complement.
GGATGCAGCACGCATCCATCGCGTTGCAACTCGCGCTCTCGTCCCAAGACCCTCCTCATAAGTCCATGCATACATATACTGACCTGTCAGCCTGTCACGGCTGGAGGCGCGCCCTCGAATGACGGGTGCCACATGTCCGAGATTGGCAATCATAGAAGGGAGCTCCACTTTGCGAAACAATCGTCCTCCATCCGTGTAAGCGCCGCATTTATTTTGTGATTGGCAATGACACGTGAGGACGTCTCAAGCGAACGCCCGTTTTCGGGGCAGGAACCGCCCTCCATCCGCGTGCCAAATGCACAAGCCTCAACTTATGGTACACACATAAGAATGCTAAACCGAGAGCCCCATTTTGAAAAGAAGGGGGAGGAGAGGGCAACAGCACAATTTCACGCCCACGCTTGGAAGACGGATGATTTAGGAGGACGGTTCAGGACAAGGGTGGAGGGCTCAGGGGGGATTGTGGAGGAATTTCATGTATATCAGGGCTGCTCTACAGGCTCCAACTGCTCGCCATCGCGAGGGGGCCTCTCGCGGGCCAAGAGGGCCTGAATTGCTGGATCAGGATTTCCCATCAAAGTCCTCCGAGCATCAAGGCGGTCGGCGTGAGAAAAATACAGTCCTGCACAATGCAAACGTTTAGTTGTATGATTGCGGCCCTGAGAGAGCCACATTGCGAGGAATCCTAAAGGTCGGCCCTGTGCAGGGCTCCTGCCAGGATACGCCATTCTTTCACGGCTGCACCTAGCGTGCCCATTACCTTCGCACGTTGCAACAAAGCGATCACCTTTTCGATACCATGTTATCTTACCACCAGGGACATGTGCAAACACCTCTGCTGGCTCATGGGCGACACCTCAACCGCCCACTCCTGCTACTACCCCTCCGCCTGGCACTCCATCACCTCCTCCGACTCCGCCTCCACCTGACCCCTGAATGCCTCCGCCTGCCCCTCCACCAGGCACAGGGCCGCCAAGACCTTCGGAAGCCTTCTCGTCAGACATGTGGTCGGGGTCGCCGTCGCTAGAAGATAACTCCACGTTGACATCGACACCTGCAGAACCTCCATGACCCCCGCCTCCGCCCTCCACGCCACTGCCGCTACCGCTAGACCAGAAGAGATCATCTATGCCTGATTCGGGGTGAATGCTGGAAGCTGGCACGTGCTGGCTGTCGCCGCCCCCGCCGCCTCCGTGGCCATCGTCGGACTCGGGGTCAGTGGGCGGCTCCAGTTCCTCATGACTACCACGTTCGGGTTCACCACCCTCCTCTCCCGCGTCGTTGCCGTCGCCACCGCTATCTCCACCGTCTCTGTCGTCTTCAGCTCGCCCCCTGCCGTCTGAATATGTGGTTCGTTTCTTTTGCCGCCGACGGAGGAAGGCGTTGAGCTTGGAGAGGTCATCTCGGCCAATACCGAATAGGGCCATGGTCACCGAATCGTCGCGCCATCTGCTTGGCGGGATGAATAGCGGCCACGTGGTCTGCCCCGCCGACGAACTCGTAGAACCGAACGCTCCACAATGTGTCCTCGCCGAAATCGCGAAGCAGATCCCTGAAATTGAAATGCCTCCTCTCCCACTTCGCCTGCATGGTGATGTGGACCACCTCGTCGTCCGATGAATTGTCCGTGTCTGCGGGCATCAGCACGGCCTTCCACGGGTTCAGACCATGCCAAGCGATACAACTCCAGAGCTCGATGCGGATTGGATCCGGATCTTCACCGTCAGGATGTGTTGCTTCGTCACGTCCGCGCTGCATCTGCAACGGGCTCTCACCGATGAGGACTTCACAAAAGGACGCTGTTTGAAGGTGCTGTGTCGCTGGACTCAAACAGGGAACATGTTCTTGACAACACACTCCCACTGCTGGACGTGCAAGGCTGCCGTGGCGCCAGGCCCCTGGCAAACGCACATCCCCGCCTCGAGACAATAGTTTCGGGGCGGTGGCCTTTTGGGCAACACATCGCACATGGCATGTCTCATGAGGCGGTGCCGCACGCCCCAGTCCGTCAGAGCTGCGGCCTTCAATGACTTGCAGTGGCGATGCGTACTTCTCATAGACGATACTGCGCGGGCCAGCGGGAAAGTCTCGGAGCTGCTGTACAACATTCTGCCAACCATCCAGGGCCCAGGGACACATCGAAAGGATTGGTGTGCAAGTCCACCCACAGAAAGAGCACGCTCCACATCAGACTTGAGCTTGCTCCCAACGGCTCTCTCGAACTTCTGGAGTTGGCATCGGTACTCGGATGCGCGAGCCACGCTGTCCAGGCGCTTGTTGGAAATTGAGCTGGTCAGCAGCGCCAGCGATTCCGACATCCCCTTCTCCTGGTCGAAGCGCGCCTGCAGGGCCACGACTGCATCTGCGTTACCACGCGCACCTTCGTCGAGAGCAAGCCCCTGCCGAACAATCTCCCTCCTGCGTACAAGGTCGTCCGACGCATCGGCACGGCGCATCATCTTGTTTGCCTTCCAGGCGCCCATGCCGAAAGTGTGCCGGTTCCCGTGCTTCGCCGCGATCGTCGCCTCTTTACCTCTTTCAGCGTAGCGTGCCAACGACTCTGGACTCAAGTCCCTGTACTCGCTGTGCAGCACACTGAACCCGACCTGACCTCTCTGAGCGATCTGCTCGCTGAAGTACGCGCGACAAGCGCCACCACTTTTCTTATGCACGGGATCAGATTCTCCGGGCTCATCGTCGGGATGCACGCGTGAGTCGGCATCGGCGTCGGGCTTCTCCTCGACGGTGTGAGTGGAAAACGAAAACCCATCAACGATCTTGTGCCACCGCCGTGCATTACGGATAACGTGTTGGCTGCTGATGAACTCCATGTGGGCGGGGCACGTCTGCTCAGTACCTCGAATGATGCACCTTCGGACCCAGGCGTGCATGTTCTCGCGCCTCGAGTTGTCTGTATCGGCCTCGGCCCCGTGGCACAACACATTCGAGCGCCGCGCCGCGTCTAAGCTGCCAGCGGCCGCTCCAGAAACACAGCTGGCAATATCAGCATCCAAGCTGCTTGCGCCAGCACCTGCAGCTCGAATACCACAAATCAGATCGTCAAGCGATTGCATTCCACAAAATGTGTCATGACGAAACAGGGGGAGGCCCAGATAACGTTTTGAGCCAAAACGGCAACACTGCACCACGTGAGAAAATCTGTCGACTGTAAGGCAAGAATGTTCAATTGAGACGTCCACGTGATGTCATCCGCCAAATGAGACCATATGTCATATGTCGAGACCAAGGGCACAACTACTCAATTGAGAAGTCACCGTGCACAGCACAAGTGTTGTTGCTTACCCAAGATGGCTCCCCCTAGACGGCTCTCCCTAGACGGCTCCACCTAGACGGCTCCCCCTAGAAGGTTCCCCCAAGATGGTTCCCTAAGTCATTTGAGACGTCCACATGCACGCAATCTCCCTAGACGGCTCCCCCTAGACGGCCCCCCCTAGACGGCTCCCCCTAGACGGCTCCCCCTAGACTCTCCCCCTAGACGGCCCCCCCTAGACGGCTCCCCCGAAACAGCTCCCAGATAGATTGCACCACGTAGGTTGCACCACGTATTGCACCACATAAATTGCACCCACCACATAGAGGCGCAAACATGCTTCCAACAAATCTTCAGTCACAAACGCTCGCAACCAGTAACAGTTAGATGAGTTGGAAAGCAACTCCGGCATTCCCCAACGGGGACTTTCCAAAGCTGGCGAATAGCGCCCGAGGGACAGATGGGGGCCATCGGGCTTATGGGCACCAAGGGACCTGTGGGGAGCAAGGGCCCTACGGGCGGGAACCAAGAGGCAGTTGTGGGCCTCCATGAACCCCAAACAAGTGATCATGGTCATGATGAGCGGGGGGGTCCAGGGAATCGCTCCCCAAACAGTGCTGTCCAAATTACAACGGGTTTCGCGCCACGACGTCCCCGAATAGATATCCCAGAACCAAGGAATGAGGGGGGCATAGACACCATTGCATTGTTCCCGAAGCTCCCATGCTGCTGCACATCGGCAGCCCCCAATTCGAATACAATGGCCCGACTCTGGGGCTTACTGAGCCGAGAATGGCCCCCTATTTTACTACACCGAGAAACCAGGACCAACGCAAGGCTCTTTTTTGAAATCGATTTAAAACCTATGTTAAAAAACCTACCAGAAACCTATGTTCGAGCTATTTAAATTGTATTTTGCTGTTTTCTTGAAAACACTAATCTCTGGCCCTCCGCGACTACAAGCCATTTGGTCTAGGCAGGCGCGCGGCCAGACGGGAACCCGTGCACCCTCTGCCGCGTCCGTTTCGGACAGATCGGTGTGCGCTTTTGTCCCGTCATTGGCAGCTGTCCTATCACTCAGGACTCGTTGGAGCGGAGCACGCCTGTACATTGCCAGTGCGCGGCGGTGCCTCGCGGTGCGCGCCACTTATGTGCACCCATGTGCTGGTCAGCGCGCTCCGGGCATTGTGTAAACCCGGTGATGCAGCTACGCAAGGACGGTAGGCTATGTTTTGGCACTCATATGCGTTGTGCGACGCAAGCTCGGGCATTTGTGCCCGGGATGCCAGCGCACGTGCAGTGCTGTGCCCGCGCGCACTTAGGGGGCAAAGGCATGCCACGCATATGCGTCACCATGCGCTGTGCTACGCACGCCGCGGCACTGCTGTGCCCGGCTGTGCGCCTTCGCGCGCACAAGTTGGCGCATTTTCAAGCGCATTCGCGCCTGGCCAAGCTTGTCTCCAAACAGCCCTCCGAGTGGCTGCTGGCACCGAGGTTGACTTTTCCCAGCCACACTGAGGCTGCAACCGCTGCCTCAGTGAACAGGAACAGTTGAAGCACATGCCAGCCGATGCGAGCAGCGCTTCCTTTCTGCGCGCCGCTTCTCGGCTGTGCATCCGCCATCTGCCTTCAGCACGCAACCTGCTGCGGGTCCAGCACATGACTCGTGCAGCGCGTTGTCAGTTGCCGGGCCGCCGTCCGGCGGAAGGAGTGCCTCCGTTGATGTCTCGCCGACCGGCTCAACGGCCAAGCCCCCGCCCACCATGGGCGCGCCCCGTCACTCCGCACCGCCCATTTGGTGTCAGATTGCGGTCAGCGCCTGTAGTTGCGTCGGCGCCCAACGATCCATGGGATCAAGCTGCGCAGAGTTGTCTGCCTCCTCTTCGACGGACCGCCAGGTCCACGCAGAGCCGAAGACATCACGCTACCCCTGTTGATGTGCACGAATTTGCTTGCAACTGAAGGACGAACTTGCGATCTTCGCCCGGACTTCGCAAAACACACGCATCAGTCTCATTGGACACCATATGGAGTTACTCATCGCGCTTGTTGTCTGCCTGGGCTGACATGGTGTGTTCGTTGGCCACTCTGGAAGCTTCGGTCTCATGTTCATATCAATTGTCTGCTCTTTCTCGTCAACGTCAAGTGGATCGTGTTCTATCCGTAAGGGCTTCGTCCCTCGGAGAATTGGCCATGGAAGAGCGAAGTCATGTGGCTTTGGCTTCGCCGTGAAGCCAGTGTCGGGACTTGTTTGTTTTTCGACCCTGACCCAACGGATCTGCGTGAGGGGTGTCGCCGAATTTCAGATATGTGGCAAATCCCATGTGTTTTGGGACCCTGACCCCGCCGATCTGCGTGAGGGGTGCCGCCGAATTTCAGAAATGTGGCAAGTCCCATGAGTTTTCGGACTCTGACCCTGCCGATCTGCGTGAGGGGTGCAGCCGAATTTCAGAAATGTGGCAAATCCCATCAATTTTTGTACCCTGACCCTGCCGATCTGCGTGAGGGTTGCCACCGGATTTTAAACATGTTTCAAATCCTGTGTGTTTTTGGACCCTGACCCCGCCGATCTGCGTGAGGGGTGTTACCGAATTTCAGATGTGTGGCAAACCTCTTGTGCTTTTGGACCCTGACCCTGCCGATCTGCGTGAGGGGTGCCACCGAATTTCAGAAATGTGGCAAATCCCATGTGTTTTTTGACGCTGACCCTGCCGATCTGCGTGAGGGGTGCCACCGAATTTTGACCCACCCCAGCAATTCAGACAATACGATTTGGGCGTGGTGAAAATGCCCGTTTTGGGCCTCCCCCCCTTCACGCAGTCCATCAACAAGGAACAGTAAGCAGCAAGAAGCAGAACCGGAACAAGGAACAGTAAGCAGCAAGAAGCATAACTGTAACAGTGGAAACTGGAAGCTGCAACTGTACAGGAAACTGCGAACCTCCGGCCTACAGCCTGGTGGCCCCGCTAGGGGGCCGGCGGATTTTGGCATCATTCTTCCACTCGCTGCCTACGGTTGCGCGTGCAGGACCTCTTTGCTGCCTCCTGGGTAAGTAGACAGGTGCTCAGAACGCAGCCGTGCATCGCGCCGCGGCACCCCGCAACAGGGTTTGTGAGAACGTCCGCGCGCAGCTCTGATTGGACAGAGGCTGGAGGACGAGGAAGACACGGCAAGGCAGAGGAGCAAGAGGACGGCGCAAGCCCAGGTACCAGGAGGAGAACGCAAGGCAGACGACGAGGAAAACAGTCAGGACGAGTAGACGGAAACGAGGAGGATGCCGCGGAATGAGGGCCAACGCGAAGGAAGAGCGAGGCAACATCGCCACACGGTTCGCGCAGACCCGTTCTCCTCTGCGTTTGCTCAGTTTTCTCTTCCCTCCATCCTGTTACCGCCCACAGGGGGCTGCCGGCCGGGCGCCTATTTTGCCGCGACCAATGCCCGCCGGCAGCCGCGACCTCCGCTTGCAGTGGCCATGCAAGGGCCGCGCTGCAAAACGCCGCCGCAGCTACCTACAGTCAAGTTCCGCGCGATTGTAGCTGTGCGCGGCAACTATCATTCGCAATTGCAGGGTGGCCCCAGTGAGGCGCAGCATGTCTGCTGACGCGCGCGGCGGCCGAGGGCGCTGCCTGTCCAACAGACGCCAAAACACGCATATGTGGCCCCCATCTTTCCTGATGCGCACTACTAGCCCGATGCGCCAGTCTTTGGGCCGGGCCACCTACTGGTCAAGGCCAACGCCGCCGCCGCGTATTCGCGCTCACGACTACGACGACAACGCGCTCGGGGTCGACTGCCAGCGGAACAGCAGCAGCGCATTGCACCTTCTACGACCTCATCCGCCACGTTGCGGCCACAGCTTGCGTGGGGCCACGTCAGCCCTGCCAGCCCGCAGCCCGCGTCCATGGACAATGGCAGGGACAACGTCGACGCGTCCATCGCCATCGACGAGTCACGGCCAACAGGAATGTCCAGCAGGACCGCCTTGGCGCGTGCGTTCGGCAGGCCATGCCAACGCGCAGCAAATCGCAACTCTTTGCGGACGCGCGCGCACGCGCGCGAGACAGCGCAGTCTCAGTGGCACGATGCACCACGCGCTGCGCGACCCACGGTTGCTGCCATCCTGGCGGTGCCGCAGCTGGCGCGCCGCAGGTATAGCGTTCGCGCCACCGTCCTGCGACCCACTTGGCCTTGCGGTTGCTTGAGGGGCGGGGGCGCCGCTATGCGCGCGCACTGACGCAACGGCCTGTCCTCGCTGGAAGTGTTACCGCAAAACCTTCTCTCCCATCTTCCTAACCCTCAGGCAGGATCAGCGCTGCGCCTCGAGCGCGCGCCAGGCACGATCTGTGCCAGACCCCCGCGAGCAGTGCCGTGTTCCGGGCTGTCAGGCAATATCGGCCGGTCGACGCCACATCGGGGTAAGGGGCCTGTCTTTGGGCCCTTCCTGCTGCAAGGTGCCATTGCGATCCACCACCCTGGCAATCATCAGCTCATCCCACGTGCGGTCTGATCGCAGACGAGCAGACAGGGCTCCCCAGGGTGCACGACGTTTTGTTCGAGTTGCATCTCCTGGGCCATGACTGAGCTAGGCCGAGCGTCTATTGCGTAGGCCTCGTGGCGAATGTTCTGGCACCTCATTGCGGGTGGCCTTGTGTGGCCGCAGTACAGCAGAAGGACACTCTCCATTGCCGGGTCGCCCCGACTCGAACAGCAGCACGCGTGCGCGCTTGCTGCCTGGCTTGCAGCGTGCACGCGGTATGTCAAATTCTGAAGGGACAGGCTTTGCGCTTTGGTACCCCTCATTTTACCACTGTCCTCATGTCTTCCGCCTGTCACCCCTAACCCGCATTTCTAGTCAGCCCTCCCTTCTTCTCGCCCTCCCACTCCTCACCATTCTCGCACCGACCACCTTCCCCTCGCTCTCCGTTCAGTTCATTCCCGTTCGCCCTTGCCCTCTCTCTCTTGGGCGACCCTGCCATCTTGGGGCCTCGAGAGCTCGTCGGAAGCAGAAAGGCGAGAAGACACATTGACTTCCTTGGGTTCTGGACACATATTGGCTTATGTTGGCTTCTCGTAGGGATCCGTGGGAAGCTCCGTGGTCACCTGGAACTGTTTTGGGGCGGCCATACCGCCTCGTAGAGGCATGTTGGAAACTATGTTGCTCCGTTGTGAGTTATATGGTGTGCTCTTGGAGGCTATCTTCGGTTATCTGGGGCCGTTTTAGGCCATGTTGGACATTGCGACCGTTCGCGGAAAGCCCCTTCCAGACCCAAGGAGGCGGGGCAGGTGGAGAGGGAAACCTCTCCCTGAAGGGAAGAAGGAGGTTGGAAGAACGAATTCGTTTCATCACCCACGCCCAACGGGATGGAGGAGTGTGTTCTGAGGTTTTCCAGGGTGCTGGCGAGAAAGAGACACGATCATATCAAACCAATGATGCATCCGCGATGTTACAACACACCCTCACATGTCAAGTCTCCCCCTCAGAACACCGCGCGAGCGTTCTTACCACAATAAGCGCTCCCCTTTAGGGCCGGCCATTCAGGAGAGAACCCCCGTTTTGAAACCAGTGTTTGGGATCTTCTAGCGCGTAGTCAGGAACACGCAAATCTATGATCATACCGCTCAACGAGATGTCCAGCGAGTTTCCCCGCTATGATTTGGACCCAACAACCGCATCCCTCAAGCGCAGCACAAATTTACACGCATGGCCATGGTCTTCGAAGAAGCCTTCAACGGCGGCCCCGTCTGGAAGAAGGAGCCACGTCCCCAGACATGCAGCTGATACATATATTGAAGTTTCCGGCTTGTCTCCAGGGCGAGTCCGATTTTCAGAACGAACCGTCCTCCATCCTTGTAGCTGTTTCGAACTTTCAAAACGAAAGCGTTCGGCTTGCAGGCGAGAGTCCCGTTTTGAAAATGAACTGCCCTCCATCCTGATAGCCGTCGCATGATTTTAGGACGACCGTGTGCGGACAACGACCTGTGGTCTATCCGTGCAACTATGACGAAGGTGCGGTGGTTAGGGCGAGAGTTCTATTTCGAAAAGGACCCCATCAATCCATGTAAAAACTACAAATTTCAAGCTTCAGGATCACACGTGGTGGAGAAGGCTGAGGCGAAACGCCCAGCCCGCCCTACCGTCATCCCTGGAGGTGCACCACGGGAGAGTTATCTATAAGGAGAAGGGGAGGAGGAGGATAATGAAGAGGAGGAGGAGAAGGAGGAGGAGGAGGACAAAAGGGAAAGGAGGTGGAGCGGGAGGGGATAATAACGAACCGGGTGAGGATGAGGAGGAGATTGGCGAGGATGCGGATGAGGGGGAGGAGGACGAGAAACATGCGAACCAGGGAGAGAAGGCTGATGATGATGAGGAGGATGAGTAGGAGAAACAAGAGGAGGAGGAAGAGGAGGAGGAGGAGGAGGAGCCTCCAATCCCTTCCCCCATTTCCCTCCCCGGCTCTTCCCGTTCACCTCTCCTCGCCCTCCCCCTTTCTTTCCCTCCCCTGACGTCCAGTGTCGTGAAAAAGCGCGACGCGGAAAGGTCACGACGGGTGCTTCCGAGCCCATCTTTTCACGGCATTTCGCGATTCAGATCGATCTATGAGGGCTCGAGCCCCAAACGTGGCAACAACAACGCTCGGCGTGACTTTCCCACGGCGGTCTGGATGTGAGGTTCTCCCCCGTTCCCTATTATCTATTCCAGGCAGCGTGCAGATACGGATACATTGCTCCACACGCGTCTGGTAAGGAAGGATGCGGATCTCACGTGCAATCGCTTTTTCGTTCATGCCCCACAATTTCTGACTACACGTTTGTGACGGCATTCGTGTTTTGACGTGTGCCGTTGAGATCCTCAGGCCCCGCCAGCTCGACCCTAGGATCTCTAGACCCCTTCCATGAGACCTGTTTCCCATCTAGAGTTTTCGGTTCCCCCGTAAGCACTGCCACAAACAAGTGCCACGTCAGGACAACATCGCCAAAGCGAGTTGACCAATACACGCGCCCTGGCTAGAAGCGTCACAGAATCGTGACCAATGAATCGCCAAAGTGCGCTGATCCCCAAACATGCTTCTCGTCCAGAGTAGTTATTTGACGGCTGGGGCTCGGTCGGGGTATACCAAAGCTCCCAAATTGTTGCAGACTTACGCCGTGTTTTCTTTACGATGCGGTTGGTTCTGGGTCTGGGGGCATGAAACGAAGCCAGGACCAGTCCTGTTGTGCGCCCCAGGCACACGGCCGTTGCGGCGAGAGGCCTTCTGGATGCCCCAGGATCTTCCACAATTTGCCGAACGCCCAGAGACTAGATCCGCGTCCCCGGACCTCCTCGCTCCTTCTCCTCAGCAAGCCGCAACATCGTCGCGGGATGTGATGTATTGTGTCGCCTGTTGGGTAGCAGGTGGGCCTCTGCAGCTCCGCCGCTTAAGCAAAGTGTGGTCAGCCCCTGGCTTTTCTGGCCTCCGGCGCATGCAGCCTCGAAGAGCCGTTCTTGCCCTGCGTGCCTGCAGCTACCAGAGGCCGCAGGTATCGGGATCGTGGCCGCAGGGCCGCGCTCCTTCCCGGACCCCCGACGCCATGATTATTTCACGACGTCGACCCCCAGCGGTCTGGACCCATTCCCCCGGACCAGTTTTTCGTCCCGAGTCGTTTTTTGATGGTCCCGAGGGCCGGCAAGGTCCCTCGGAGCCCCAAAAGAATGAAGAGCCCCCCGTCGTGTTTTTTTCTTCCATAACTCGAGGGGCAAAAAAAAACTTTCCCGGGCGGGAGCGCGAGAAGGAGCCCCGCGGGCCCACCTTTGCCACGCGTCCCGGCTCGAGACTCTCGAGACTCGCTCCTCGTCCCCAGACCTCCTCGCTCCTCCTCCCTCCTGGGGGCCGGGGGCTCGCCCAGGCGGGAGCGCGAGAAGGAGCGCGAGCGCGAGAAGGCCCCCCGCCGGCCCACCTCTGCCACGCGTCCGGGCTCGAGGCCCGACGGCCGGAGGCTTCTTGGAGCGTGCCCCCGCGGGAGGTATCAGGCGATCGCAAGCGTGGATTTAGGGGGCGTGGATTAGCGAAGGGTCCCGTTTCCAGGGGAAATCGCGGATTTCCGCCTCCGAGCGAGGCGGCACCAGCCGCACTTGGTTGAGGGCACCTCCCCCGATTCATGGATTTGGCGACCGCGCGCCAAATCCATGGATCGCTAGCCCATGTTTGCGCGCCCCCGGAGGTAGGCTGGCGGCGCTAAGGAACAGCCGCGGCGCCGAGAACGGGAACGGTTCGGACTCGCAGAAGGCCCGCTGTTCCTCGGGCCCTTCCACGGTTCTCCGTCTTAGTGCTCTTCGGGCACCCAGGCGTTTTCGGAGCCAAACAGGGGTCACGTTCCTCATGTAGCGTTCCTTCTGGTACCGGCTTCACTGCAGGTCTGAGGTCGCTGATGGAGAGTAAGATGAGGAGGAGGAAGAGGAGGAGGAGGAGGAGGAGGAACAAGAGGAGGTGGAGGAGGAGGAGGAGGAGGAGGAGGAGGAGGAGGACAAGGGGAAGGGCGAGGAGGGGGCGGACGAGGGGAGGGCGAGGGAAGAGGTGCGCTTATGGGGAGGACGAGGAGGTGTAGAAGGAAGAGGAAGAGGAAGAGGAGGAGGAGGAGGAGGAGGATGAGGAGGGGGAGGACGAGGACCGCCCCGATTCCTGACCCCTGGAGGTTGCTAGAGGTCGGTCCCTCATGGCCCTCAGAGGTCCCCAGAGGCCTCCGTGGAGCCCCGAAGGAGCCGAACACGTCCGATTGATAACTTCTCCCGATCATGGGAGCGTGGGAGCAAAATGGGGGAGGGAGGAGGGAGGATGGAGGAAGAGGGATAGGCGGATGAGGAGGAGGAAGAGAAGGAGGAGGAGGAGGAGGAGGTGTTGGAGGGGGAGGAGGAGGAGGTGGTGGAGGGGGAGGAGGAGGAGGAGGAGAGGAGGAGGAGGAGGAGGAGGAGGAGGAGGAGGAGGACGAGGGGGAGGAGGAGGAGGAGAAGGGCAGCCCATCCATAAACGATGCTCAGACGATTTGCCATGATGAAGGGCGTGGAGAGCATATAGAGGACCACAGAGATGGAGAAACCGTCGTACCCCAACAGGGGGAACAAGAAGGAGGTATCGGAGGTGGAGGAGGATGAGGAGGAAGAGAGGAGGAAAAGAAGCAGGAGGGGGAGGAGGAGGAGGGGGAGGAGGAGGAGGAGGAGGAGGGGAAGCGAGGAGGAGGAGGAGGAGGAGGAGGAGGAGGAGAGCCAGAAGCCTCTTGAATGCCCCTCGGAGTCTCCGCGGATGTCGCTTGGAAGCTTTTTAGATGCCCTTTGGGACGTCTAGGGGGCATCTTGGCGGGGCCAGGGCCGCCTCTGAGCGTCTTGGGTGTCTCGGGGATCCTCTTGAGGTCTCTTGGAGGTCTCTTGAGGGCCTCTTGGAGACCCCTTGGGCGCCTCTTGAGGCCCTCTTTGGGCGCTCTTGGGGGCGTTAGGAGCGCTCTTGGAGCCGTCTTTAGAAATCGATTAAGGGGCGCTCTTGGAGCGCTCTTCGGCGCTCTTGAGGCCGTCTTGGAGGCCTCGTTGGCCCCTCTTGGAGCCCTCTTGGGCCATCTTGGAGCCACCCTAAGGTCTCGGAAGGCCATCGGAAGCGAAAAGGCGAGAAAGCAAACACCATTGATTTTCCTTAGGTGTTGGACGGATGTTGGCTTCTTGGCGGCCTCCTGGGGAGGCTCCGTGACCATCTGGAGCCGTCTTGGCGCGTTATTGGTGCTTGTTGGAGCATCTGGGAACCCATCTTGAAGCATCTTGGGCTATCTTGAGCCATCTTGGAGGTCATATTGGGCTCTCTGAAACGCTCCTGGAGCCTTCTTGGGCATTCTTGGACGCTCCAACCCCTCGCGGAACCCCCCGTTCAAGTTCAGAGGAGGGGGTCAGGGGGAGGGGTCAAGACACCCCCAAGATAGCAAGTCGTCTAGCTCACTCACACCCGCCCTCCCAACACATCTGTAACACCCGAGCCTGAGCATGTTCAGCAGTCGCCTTTCGATGAGCAGCTACTGGGAACCAACACCGACCCTATGTGCGCGACGCTGGGGCGAGGTGCGCCACGCGTGCCAGGCGCGCTACGCGCGCCAGGCACCCCTGGGGCCCGAGCGTGCCTGGCACGCCTGGTGCGCCAGATGCGCCACGTGCTCCGCCTGCGCCAGGTGTGCCGCACACTCCAAGCGCGTCGTGTGCGCCACGTTCGGAGCACGTGCAGAGTGTCTCGGGTGCGCCTGGGCCCGTGACAGCACACATCGGTAAACGTGTCGACCCCCACCATCCTTGTCGAAAACCAGTGCCTATCACTGTGTCTGGTGGGCCTGCGCACAGCAGGCCATACTGGCCATACGCCACCACCCCCGCCGTCCCTGTAAAAAACCACTTGGCAGTGATCGCAGGGCGGCCGCGCACTATCCAGATTTTGCCGCGGTGTATCTTTTCTTGTTGGGGATTGTAGCCCTGCACGCAGCCAGCAATATGCTGACACCTCCGCCGTTCCTGCCAAAAACGCTACAACGTCCTGGTGGGCCTGACGAACATGATTCAATTGTTCGCCCCAAAGTGTACTTTGTATTGTTTTCGACTGGGATGGTGTGGGGGGGGGGGGGGCGCATCAGGTTGGCCGCGCATGCTCCACATGTGGAGGCAGAGTGCGTTTGGTATTGTATTTTGACGGGGGTGGTGTGGGGGGAGCATGGTTCCTGGTTGGCCGCTGGTCGCCTGGGGGAGGGAATGTATATGAATTGGGAGCAGTGATAAACCCCTCTCCGAAGGAGAAGAAGGGGATTAGAAGAGGAAGCGCTTTAGACCACCTACGCTCAGAGGGCTGGTGGGACTTCAGTTGGTGTGTTCCATTTGATGGTATGTTTTTTGTTTTTCACATTTGGGCTTGAACCCAATGCTTGCAGCGCTTCAACATGCAAAAGCCATGAGCGTCTAATTTTCTGTCCAGGTATAGCTGTTCGAAGTGTCCAGAGCCTGGGCAACAAGCGCTGACAGAAACAAGCACACAGTAGAAACGTGATCACACATCTGTTGAACACTCTGGACGTGTGTGGCCAACTCAAACGCATGCATGCGCAGGCTACATGGGAACAGCTGTGATCTGGCCCTGCCACACCTGGATCTGGCTGTTTTTTTATATTTTAATTCAGCTGTAATTAATCTGGGTCCTACTACAGATGATCCAGCTGTACACTGGTCATACGGCGCATGGGTACACCTCTATGGGATGCCACGACAGCGATCCAGCTGCAAATGGGACTCGCCCACACGTGGATTCACTGTCGACTCGTCCTACTACACAGTGTCCCAGATGTGTACGGATCATCAACAGCACTGTCCCGACCTGTGGCGATCTTCAGCTACAGCTTTGTCCCGCTGTATTGGGGTCTTGTTATTCCTGAGCCCAGCTGTGCCATCCTCACTCTATACTTTAGCAGCGATCCTTGTCCACCTGGGTCCAGCTGTATAGAGATCGAAGCACGCCTGGATCCAGCTGTAGACTGGCCCTACCACACCAGTGCCAACATGTACACATCTTGAATTACACTTTAACAAAAAGCCTATCAGTCCTACTACTGCTGGCTCCAGCTGTTCATGAATCAAGCTTCAAGTGGGTCTTGCTGTAGAGTGAGCCCACGGTGAATGGACACACACACACACACTTGTTCGTCGCATCCTTCCTGTGGCCCCCGTGGCCCAAGCAAGAGCGCCCAGCTTTCATCATCATTGCGATCTTTCGGACGTGCCATGGCTAGCTACTATCAAGATTCAGACATCCCCTGTGGCGCACAATGATCCACGAAGCACGCGCCGTAGGTAGCATCGAGAGTGATAGCGCCTGTGGCCACCCTTTCCGAGACGACTACATCCAAACTTGTTAAGTGTTGTTGGTATCCAGGGAGCGCTGCGTCGGCCCAACAAACGTCAACGGCAAGTCGGCCGGCATCGGCCTCCTCTGGCCATCCGTGCCCACAGGACGCCTATGCGCATCCAGTGCCAGACAGTGTTTCAAGAAGTACATACTTTCTCAGACTCCATGAACACGATAGCGTCCACCATGTTTCAAAACGTGATTACGTAAGCAATGTCCGAGCAGCTAATTGCTGTTGGGCACTCAAAAAAGTTGTTCTTCGTAGCCGAAACTGGTAGTGGTGCCGCCGCCTACACGGGGACCTCAATATCGTGGACGTGCAAGCCATGGGCTCTGGACGCTTAGCTCTGGGACACCGCGCAAGCCGCCTCAGCGGGCGGCACCGTCATTACTTTCTGGGGACACGCTGATTTTCGGACGCGTTCCCCTAGGGAGGAGGAGGAGGAGGAGGAGGAGGAGGAGGTCAGACTTGGGCCCAAGCCGAGCGCACGGCGCTAGCCCAGAGAGATTGGTCCGATCGGCCGTGGGCGGCGATTCCAGCTCGGGCCGCGCTCGGGCGAGGCACGCGGGCTGGCTTGCCCGAGCAAGGGGCCAGCGCGCCGGCGTTGGCCGCGTATCAGAGGTAACATTAGGGTTAAGTCGGGCCTGTCCCTCTACAGGAGGAGTCTTCAAGCATAGTATAAAAAACAACATGTCTGGGGACGACTTTTGTTTGCTATGTTTGGCTGTTTTGGGATTTCATTTTTTAGGGGGGGGCTATTTTGGAGTTTTCTTTTAAGGTCCGCCTGTAGGGGGACATGCCCGACCTGAGTCGGAGCGTTCCACCCCCCTGAGCCAGTCCCCCTTTTCACCCCCCTTTTCGCCCCAGCCGCTGGCGATGTAGATTAAGAGGCCGCACGGGCGCCGCCGTTCCCGCAAAGCGGAGATTTCAGGCGGGCAGTATTTTTCTTCGCCCACGCGCTGCGGCGTATGGCATGACTGACTGACGGAGCCAGTCCCCCTGAATGCTCCCCCTCACAGTGGCCGCGAGGCGCTTCGGGCGCGCAGCACGGCGCAGATGGCGCCCAGAACCTCGGAGGAGGAGAGGATACCGATGCCGCTGCTGGATTCTCCTCGGACTCGAGGCCGAACGCGAGCGCGAGGACGATAACCGCGAGCACTGGATGCCGAGGCCGTGCGTGCACGCTACGATTGGCCTTAGAACGATAACGTGCGATGTGGCGCCGCCAGCCCGCTTGTTACACGCTGTCCACCACCTTGGGGGTACCGTGCACCAAAGCAGCACTGGCAGGGATATAGCGTGCACAGAAGGGGCCCTCGCGGGGGGATCGCCTCACAGGGACAGCGCTCCTTTCGGAGATCGATGCTGCACGCCATCTCCCCAACGCGAGCCGCACACCTCACGAGAACAAAGACACCGCCGAGAACGCAGTTATCTCAAGAGGAGGGTGCCCCGAACCACCCTGCCTCCCAGGCCCTGCGAGTGCAGAATCTGCCCATCTCCTGTCTCCTCCGCCTCGAGGGGGGCGGCACCCGCCTCCGCTGGCGCGCTGGCGGCGCCTGCGCCGCTGCGGCCACCTCGACGGCCTGAGCTGTTGACAGTGCGCTTCTGGGTGCATCAAAGAGATCTCGAGGGGGACCGCGTCACCAGCCGGCCCCCCTGGACGAGGGACGGGGGATCTGCATCCATCGGTCGTTCAAAGTAGGTTTGTTTGGATTCCCAGATTCCAATCTACCTTAAGCGCCTTCCTACTTCAATGATCGAGTGGCTTCACCTTTTCCGTCCTCCTTAGGGGGCGGATGGAACACAAGACATGTTCAACGCCTTCCTACTTCATGCTTGTACCTACTTCTTCCGACCGACGGGTAAGAGCTTCTCTGCGCCCGCTTGTCAAACGCTGCGGCCCATGCTGAGAAATCATCATTGCTTTCCAGGGGCCTCCATTCCTGCTCCGTCACGCGTCATCTGCATGCTGTCTGCCGCCGTTTCCATCATCGAGTTCGGCGTCAACCGCTAGCGTCTGGCTGTCAACCGCTGACGTCCAGTAGGGGTGCACTGCCCGCTCGTGATTCGCAGAACATGTTTTTCTGGAAGGCCCTCTGCTGTGCGCGAGGGGACATTCCCCCCCGCCATTTTGGGGCGTCCAGCGCCACCTGAGCCCGAAGGAAGGCCAGTGCCCAGTGCGCTTTGGCGTGATGGCAGCAGCTGCCCCCCCTGACCACAGGAGCGGGAGCGCGAGAAGGAGCGGGAGCGCGACCGCGAGAAGAGGAAGGAGAAGGACCGGGAGCGCGAGCGCGAGAGGAGCGCCTGCCTGCCTGCTCCCCGGGGGGCGGCCGGCCGGCCAGGGGCGGCTTCCAAGGTCTGCGCCGCCCCCTTCCCTTCAGCCGGGCGCGCCCCTCTACAGGAGGAATATTGCAGAATTGTCAAGCACAGTCTGGGGACGGCTTCTGGTATTTTTGAGCATTTTGTGCACAGTCTTGCATATGTTTGGGATCTTGTCTTATCTTTCGTCCAGAACCCGCCTGTAGAAGGACATGCCCGACCCGAGGATGAGTGAAGGAGGGGGGGGGAACGCATCGGCCACCGATCGCCCATGGGTCGCCGGCGGGGGCTCGACGGCCCCAAGCTGCCCAGGAGCGTGCGGCTCGGCCGTCGGGGGCATGCCGCCGATAGAGGGCCACATGCGAAGCCTACCCGCACCCCCCACGATTTCTCAGGGGGAGGGTGGGGTTCACTTCGCTCGGGAGCTCCCGAAGGAAGTGAACCCCGCCCTCCCCCTCAGAAATCGTGAGTGGTAGGGGTAGGCTTCGCATGTGGCCCCCTAGCCGATCCACGGGCGATGCATCGCCGACTCTGGCTCGATGTTTTCCCACCTGGGGCGACCTCCCTATCGTTGCCCATCACTCCTTCTCTCCCTCTCCCTCCGTTCCCTCCCTCCTGTGCTCTGTGCGCCGTGCCGTCCAGCGACCTCGGGGAGAGGTATGGAAGGCCTCGTCCTCGCGCTCTCCCACAACTCCTCCTTGCCCTTCCTCCTTACCCTGCGCTGGAACGATGCGACCAAATTCTTCTGACACCGGCTAGGGACCACGGGCATCTCCCGCCTGAGTACTCCCCTCCACACGTCCGCGCGCCGATTTCGACAGTAATCTCTGGGTCGAGGGCGCTAAAAACGCCCCTACCCTGGTCTACGAGGCGCTGTGCGCTGAACGTGCGGCGCCCTGGCGGCTCTCTAGGCTTTGGGCGTTCCCAGGGGGTTTACAGACCACGCACTTGTAACCCAGGGTACGGTAGGTTCGTGCGGCGTTGGCGGGTCGGCGACGCAGGCGAAGGCGTTCCAGGTTTTATTCTGCGACGCTGAAGCACCGATGGACACGGTAGCGCCTCTGGATCAGGCTGAGTTCAACAATCAACGGTCGGGGCCGCGATTGATTCAAGGTTGAACGATCGACGCGGTGTCAAAAACCTATGCGCGCGCCGACGCCGCACGAACCTATCGTGGGGCCGCTGTTTTGCATCCCTCACTGAGGGCTTCCTGCCCACCCTCGCTGGGCCCTGCCCCTCTCGGCACGTACGAAATGGGTACGGAAAGAAGGGGTACAATGCCCAATAGCAGTTCCTGTTCATTTTGAACAGAACTCGCTGTCCGCGCAGCCGCGGCCTGTGTCTATTTGACAGAAGGCCGCCTGCCCAACAGCGGCCGCAATTGTGTTGGGACAAAATTAGTTGTTGGGCCTTGCGCACATTTTTTCCCGTGCCCATTTCGGGCGTCCAAACCCTCGGCGCACACCGCCGCGCTTGCTTTTGCTTGCTCCCCCTCCTCCCCCCGCAGCGAAGGGGGGCAGGCGAGGCGGCCGCCTCCGGCGCGGAGCCCGGCGCGTGCGGCAGCACGGTCGGCCCCGGCGGGCGGCGTGCTGCGGCGGCGCGCCGCTGACGCGCCGCCTGGCGCTCGATGGTCCAGAGGTCAGTCGGGCCTGGCCCTCTACAGGAGGAAGATTCGAAAATAGTAAACAATTAGTCTGGGGACGACGTTTTGACTATTCGTGAGCATTTTCGGGTATTGTTGTTGGTGTTTTTTATTTGTTGTCCAACATCCGCCTGTGACAGGCCCGACCTAACTCTATGGTCCAGGGCCGTTGGTCAGGGCCCCGTGGCACCAGGACGTTGCAAACCTCGGAGAAGAAGCAGCTGCATAAGCATATAAATTTTCGGAGCTCCGCGCGGATTTCCTGGGCCGGAGCTGGACCCCCCTGGCGGCGCCTCTGGCGCCGCCACCGGCGATCTCCGCGCGCCAGGGAGGGGTGTCCAGCGCCGATCCAAGAAATCCGCGCGGAACTCAGAGAAATTATGCGTATGCCCTCTTCTGTTCCCCTGAAGCCAGGACTTGGAACATTCCGACTTGGAACAGTCGAGATGTGCAGTTTCGAGCCACGGCTGCTGTTTTCTCGGGCGCGCCAGCGTCCTGTTTTACTCGAGTCCCCGTTGAGGGTGAGGGCCTGACCTGCTGGCGCATGCGATGAGCAGCGGCCGTCTTGGCAGCCCAACTGCTCGAGCCCTCGATGGCCCAGAGGACCATCCACGAGGTTGCCGTGCACACCCAGGCTGTACAGACTATGAGTCTCCATACTCTTCTGGTGCTTCCCGGTAATCAGATGACGGCGTTCTGCGTGCAGGATATCTCGAGCTGGAATACCAGCACCGCAGCAAAGATCAGAAACGCGTCAGAGCTCGGCACTTTCAGCGTCGCAGCAGGAGACACAGAAACGTCAACGGAGGCCAGAGCGACAGAGGGGCATGCCCAGGAGCTGGCAGACAGATTCGCGCCGGAAGCCCGCGATGAGGCGGTGAAGATTATGGATGTAAATAAGAAAGTCGGTCCTTAATCGTGAATGGAAGCGAAATGTTTGGAATGGTTGCGCCCTCGTCTGGCCAGCCCCTGCAGGCAGGCTGAGCTGTACTGGGTTTGTGTTGGGAGCATGTCGGGGCTTTGTTGGGAAATGGTGGAGGCTCCTTGGTGCATGCTGTGGCTTCTGGGGTGCAACGTCGGAGCCATCTTGGGCAACATTGAGTCGCTCTGGCGCCCCCCAGGACCTCCCTGGTTAAATGTTTCGGCCTTTGCGCGACACCTTGCACGATCTTGGGAAAATTCCGGGGCATCTGGGAGCCTAGGCTTCTGTTCCACGCTGTGCTCTCCTCCACGCGCCTCCTCCTTCTCGTGCTCCTCTTTAAACTACGACACTATCTCCGAGAACAAGCGCAACGACATCACCTCCAACCTCGTGAACCAGCGCGAATACATTGCACCAGCAGCCACGATCAGACGACAAACGGTCAGCTAAGCAATACAGAAACACAAGACATTCCACCAGCAGCCACGATCAGACGACAAACGGTCAGCTAAGCAATACAGAAACACATCCGAGAACGAAAACGCACCAATCGACGACAGCAGAGAAGCACGGTCCTACAGAAGCACACGGACCTCAAACGGATCAGTTCCGTCAAAACGAGAAGAGCAGCCGGAGCACAAACATATGCATACATACATCTGTGTGTATATATATATATATATGTATGTATAGATCCCCGTGCACGACGCCCGGGCGCCCAGGGCGGCTGCCCCGAGGGGGCATGGGAGTACCGGGGCTCATGTTCCTTGTGTTTTTATAGGGTTTCCGCGTCCCGGGCCTCGGAGGCCGCCGCCTACGACCCCCCGTGGGAGGACGGGGCGGCCGGGGAGGTCCAAAATAGTCCAGGAGGGCCTCCAGAGGCTCCCAAGACGGCCCAAGCGGGCCCCGAGTCGCCGAAAGACCGCTCCAGGACGCCCAAGATAGGCCCAAGACGGCCCGAGAGGCCCCCAAGGCACTCCACGACGCTTCAAGACGCCTCCCCAGAGCGCTTCCAGAGGCCGAAATCGTAAATTTTACGACGGTTTTCGAACGATTTTGGCCTTCCAGCCTTTTCGGCTGTCCGACGTTCCAAGACGGCTCAATAGGCCCCCAAGAGCGCCCCAAGACGGCCCAAGAGGGCCCCGAGTCGCCGAAAGACCGCTCCAGGACGCCCAAGATAGGCCCAAGACGGCCCGAGAGGCCCCCCAAGGCACTCCACGACGCTTCAAGACGCCTCTCCAGAGCGCTTCAAGAGGCCGGAATCGTCAATTTTACAAAAAGGTTTTCGAACGATTTTGGGCTTCCAGCCTTTTCGGCTGTCCGACGTTGCAAGACGGCTCAAGAGGCCCCCAAGAGCGCCCCAAGACGGCCCAAGAGGGTCCCAAGACGGCCCCAGAGTCGCCCAAGACAGCCCAACAGAGCCCCAAGACGGCCCCAAGATGTACCCAAGAGGGGGACCACGACTCCAAAATTCGACCCTCCCGCTTGAAGAGTGCCCCAGGAGGCCCCAAGGAGCCCCCCAAGAGGCCCCAGGAGGCCCCCAAGAGGCACCCAGGATGCCCAAACGAGGCCTAAAGAGGCCACAAAACAGCCTCGAGGAGGCCCCACAACGGTCCCAAAACGGCTACCGAGAAGCTGCGAAACTGCCTTCACGACGTCCCCGACAGGCCAACCACGAGATCCAAAGCAACACCCACGAGGCCTCTGACCCACCACCCAGGGCACTGTGGCGGGAGCAGTGACAGCACTTGTGCACAGCATGTTCCGGCGGGAGCCTTCCAGAACACGCTGCAGGAGGAGGAGGAAGATCAGGAGGAGAGAGAGCTGGAGTGGGAGGAGGAGGAGGGGGACGAGGAGGAGGAAGAGGCCTCCAAGACAGCTCCAAGATAGCCGAAGAGGCTTCCAAGAAGGCACTGGGCGGCCCACGAGGGCCCCAAGGCGGTGCCTGAGGCGCCCAAGAAGGCCCGAGAGGGCCCCAAGACGGCCCCAAGAGAGGCCCAAGAAGGGAAACACGAACTGAGAATCCGAGCTTTCAATCCCGAGAGGTTCTCGGGAAGTCCCAAGAGGCCCCCAAGCGGATCCAAGAGGCCCCCAAGAAGCTCCCAAGAGGGCCGACGAGGTTCCATGAGATCTCCCAAGGTGGCCTCAAGAGGCACAACTCATTGTTTTACGATTGGGCTTTGACGGGTTTCATTTTTTTCAGCCTTTTGGCATCTCGATGCTCCAAGACGGCCCAAGAGGCTCCCAATACCGCTCCAATATAGAGGAAGAGGCCTCCCAGAGGGCCCCAAGACGGCCCGCGAGGGCCCCAAGACGGTGCTTGAGGCGCCCAAGACGGCCCGAGAGGGCCCCAAGAGCCCCAAGAGGGGCCCAAGAAGGAGAACGCGACCCAACAGCAGAGCGTTCCCCCCAAAAGGTCCACAGGTGGCCGCAAGAGGACCCCAAAAGCTTCCCGAGGGCCCAAAAGGTTCCTAAGAGACGTCCAAGAGGTTTAAAATAGCCCAAGAGTGCCCTCGATGCGTCAAAACTGCTTCTAGGAGGCCCCCGGGAGGCTTCCGGATTGCCTCAATCTGGCCGCAGGTGGCCTCAAGTCGGGCCTCCACGCAGCCAAGACGGCCAATGACGGCTTCACATTGCAGAACCCATGCCCCCAAGTGACCCTCAGACGCCCCCCCAAGAGGCACCCATCAGGTGCCTCCAACAGCCAGTTGACGAAGCATGCGGAACACCCCAGAAGCTCCTCAGATGCCGTCGCGCGCCTGTGCTTGATAGCGTTGTCCAAGATCGTCCAGCGCCCCCCCGGCCTGGGCTAGAACCTGAGCGCGCGCGAAGCGCGCGCGATGGTTCTAGTACAGATAGATAGGTATACATACACATGTCTGTAGTGTTGCACCATGTGTACATACAGGTTTGACATGTTTGACACAAGACACGGGTCTTGCGTGTATCCAGTTGCGCGCTTCGGCTTGAAAGACGCGCACGCTCGTCGTCAAGCTTTAGGCAGTTGTATAGATCGGGGGCGATTGGTGGCCCGCGTCGTTCGGGTTCTGCTTAAACGGTTCTCACATCTCCACGCAGGGTGGCCGTTCAAAATGGGGCTCTTGCTCGAGGATCCCAGGTGTGTGGTTACTACGAAGTTTCAATATGTATACCAGTTGTACGAGTGAAGATGACGAGGAGGCGGGGGCGAAGGAGTAGGAGGAGAAAGCGGAAATGGGAGGGCGTGACGAAGCAGGGGGCAGGATGATGAACAAGCGAGGAGGAGGACATGATGATGATGCTTATGATGCTGAGGATGATGATGATGATGATGATGATGATGATGATGCTGATGATGATGCTGATGCTGATGCTGATGCTGATGCTGATGATGATGATGATGATGATGATGATGATGATGATGATGATGATGATACTGATGATGATACTGATGATGAGGAGGAGGAGGAGGAGGAGGAGGAGGAGGAGGAGGAGGGAGAGTGCAAGGGTGTGAGGAGGAGTTGGAGGAGGAGGGGTTGGAGGAGGAAGGGGGAGGAGAAGGTGGATGAGCCGCCTCTGCAGGAGTCGCGACAGGGACAAGGAGAGGGACCGCGACCGCGAGAGGGAGAAGGAGCGCGAGAAGGACCGCTCGACTGCTACATCTCCCCCTCCAGGGCACAAGGAGAAGCCCTTCTCATCGAACGGGGGACATGAAGAAGATGATGGACCGCATGCATCCGTGATTGCGGTAGGAGCGGCCCCTCCCAGGGCCCGATGGGCATCGCAACGCGCCCGTGTGCAGTGAGATCCCAGGATCGTGCACTCCCGTCTGTGGTGGCCCCCGTCGCATGCCGTTTCTTCTTTCCTCCCTTCTGATCTTGAATGTGAGTCTTGCTGTCCCAGGGTATCCCAGCCCCTCCTGAATATTTCTCCTCCTCTTCCTCATCCTCC
>CAUYUJ010014763.1:310000-347500 GCA_963575745.1 Prorocentrum cordatum | reverse complement strand
CACCCAGCGCAGCGTTTCGTGGCCCCAGAGGGAGCTCCACCGAAGGCCCCAGTGGGGGTGTCCACATGCAGTTCCCCCACCCAGGGCAGCGTTTCGTAGCCCCAGAGGGAGCTCCACCGAAGGCCCCAGTGGGGGTGTCCACATGCGGTTCCCCCACCCAGGGCAGCGTTTCGTAGCCCCATAGGGAGCTCCACCGTAGGCCCCAGTGGGGCTGCCCTCATGCGGTTCCCCCACCCAGGGCAGCGTTTCGTAGCCCCAGAGGGAGCTCCACCGAAGGCCCCAGTGGGGGTGCCCGCATGCGGTTCCCCCACCCAGGGCAGCGTTTCGTGGCCCCACAGGGAGCTCCACCGAAGGCCCCAGTGGGGCTGCCTGCATGCGGTTCCCCCACCCAGGGCAGCGTTTCGTAGCCCCATAGGGAGCTCCACCGAAGGCCCCAGTGGGGGTGTTCGCATGCGTCTCCACTTCCCAGAGGTACCGCCGCCGAAAACGATATTCACATTTGCGGTATTCACAGTTGCATATGGTTGGGTCCTTCGCCAGGCTAATTTTATAGTTTGCAGCCCTCGGAAACTTGTGGCCGTAGCTGGTTTGGCGTTCCATCGTTTGCGTCCTTTTCTCCCCTTCGGGGAAGGACTAGCACCTTCCCCCCTGCGTCGCCGCACTTCCCCTTTGCCTGTGGACTGGATGCGATTGGCAGTCGGGAGCGGTGGCCCCCTTCGGCCAACCGCGGAGGCAGGGATGACTCACATATGAATGTCCGTTCGGGTGGGGGCTCGGTCCAAGCGGGCTATGCGCCTAATTAATACAATATCCATTGGCATAAGCCAATCCAACGCCTTGTGGGATTTGGGGAGGGGGAGCTCCACCGAAAGCGCCAGTAGCAGGGTTCGCATGACGGCCTCGGGCCATTTCGGCACACCTCTTACAAGGATCGTGGCCCCATAGGGAGCTCCACCGAAGGCGGCCATTTCGGCACACCCCTCAGAAGGATCGTGGCCTCATAGTAGCTCCACCGAAGGCCCCACTGGCAGGGTTCGATAGCGCGGACCCATGTCTTGAGTTTTTTGCCGCAGTAATCATTTATTTTTACATGTTCGTAACCAGGGCACCTCAGTAATATGCTTCCCAACCCTCCTGCGTTGGGTTCTCGTTTTGAATAGAGCACTGCGGTCGCGCATCTTCTTCCTCCCCCCGCCCCCTCTCCCCTTCTCTCCCGCCTCTCACCTCGCTCCGTCCTGCGCGCCGGCTCGCCTCCTGCCTGGCCGTCCTTGGGTGGGCTGCGATCTGCGAAACAGTTGCCGGTTTCGAGGACTGCTGTGGGGTCCAGCGGAATAGTGTCTTACGCGGACTCAATTTCGACCTCGCATGGGGGTTGCGATCTGCGAAACCGTCGCCACTTCCGAGGGCTGCTGGGTGGTCCAGCGGAGCGACGTCGTACGCTGATTCAAACTAATCATCGTCATCCTTGGGGTGGCTGCGATATGCGAAACTGTCGCCGCTTTTGAGGGCTGCTGCGGGGTCCAGCGGAGTAGCGTCTTACTCAGACCTAAATTGTTGTCGCTTCGCGAATCCCCACCAGCCCATCCAGAAACGATGCCCAGAGGAATTGCCTCGATCAGAGAAGTGGGCAGCACACAGAGGAAGCCATTATGAGACATCTTGGGATATCTTGAGCCATCTTGGAGGTCATTTTGGGCTCTCCCAGACGCTCTTGGAGTCATCTTAATCCGTGCCCCCCCCCAAGAGGCCTCCATGTGGCTAAAACCTGTGTAGAATCAATGATTAGGCATTCTCGCCGAGGCCTCTTGGAGCATCTTGGGTGCATCTGGGGGGGCTCTTGGGGCCTCTTGGGGGTCTCTTGGGGGCCTCCGGGGGGCCTCTTGGGGGCCTCTTGGGGCCATTTTGGGGCCATCTTGGGACCTCTTGGGGCTTCCTGGGCGCTTCTTGGGGCCATCTTGGAGGAGATCGATCAAACAAGAGGGGGGGTTTAATTAGCGTCCCCCCTCGGAAGCCCCTAAAATCGCCTCTTGGACCCCTCTTGGAACGCTCTTGGAGTGCTCTTGGGCGCTCTTGGGGCCGTCTTGGGGCTCTTTTGGGGCTCTCTTGGGGCCCTCTTGGGCCATCTTGGAACCATCTCCAGGCCTCGGATGGCCATCGGAAGCGAAAAGGCGAGAAAGCAAAAATCATTGATTTTCCTTAGGTTTTGGGACGATTTTGGCCTCTTCGGGGCCTCCTTGGGGAGCTGTTTGGCCACTTGGAGTTATCTTGGGGCCGTCTTTGGGCTTCTTGGAACCATCTTAGGAGCCATCTCGAGCGATCTTGCGCTATCTTGAGCCATCTTGGAGCTCATCTTGGGTTCTCTGAGGCGCTCTTGGAGCCGTCTTGGGCCATCTGGGACGCTCTAACTACCCGCGGCCCCCCCCGTCCAGGTCCAGGGGAGGGGGTAGGGGGAGGGGTAAACCCCTCCCCAAGGGGGAAGAGGGAGGGGTGGAAGAGGATCTGCTCTAGACCACCTACGCCCAGAGGGCTGGTGGGATTTAGAAGGCCATCCCTGGGGGGGCTGCGATTTGCGAAACTACCGCCACTTTCGAGGGCTGCTGGCGGGTCCGGCCAGCGGAGTGACGTCTTACGCTGATTCAAACTAGACCTCGCCATCCCTTGGGGGCTGCGATCTGCGAAACTGTCGCCACTTTCGAGGGTTGCTGGGGGGTCCAGCATAGTGACATGGTACGCCGACTCAAATTAGACCTCGCCATCCCTGAAGGGCTGCGATCTGCGAAACTGCTGCTGCCACTTCGACGGCTGCGGGGGGGTGCAGCGGAGCGACGTCTTGCGCGATATCAAATTAGACCTCGCCAACCCTGCGGGGCCTTGATCTGCGAAACCGTCGCCACTTTCGAGGGCTGCAGGCGGGTCGAGTGACGTCTTACGCTGTTTCAAATGAGACCTCGCCATCTCTGGGGGGTCCAGCGGAACGACGTCTTACGCGGACTCAAATTAGACCTCGCCATCCCTGGGAGGGGGGGGGGGGCTGCGATCTGCGAAGCCGTCACCGCTGTCGAGGGCTGCGGGGGTCCATGGGAGCGACGTCTTACGCGGGTACTTTCGGGGGCTGCTGGGGGTCCAGCGGAGTGACGTCTTGCGCGGATTCAAATGAGACCTCGTCATCTTTGGGGGGCTGCGATCTGCGAAGCCGTCGCCACTGTCGAGGGCTGCTGGGGGGTCCAGCGGAGCGGTGTATTACGCGGGCTCAAATTTACCTCTCCGTCTTTTCGAGGGCTGTTGGGGGGTCCAGGGGAGCGACTTCTTACGCAGACTCAAATTCGACCTCGCCATCCTTGAAGGGCTGCGATCTGCGAAATGGTCATGACTTTCGAAGGCTGCTGGGGGGTTCAGCGTAATGGCATCTTACGCGGACTCAAATGAGACCTCGCCATCCATGGGGGGCTGCGATCTGCGAAACCGCCCCCACTTTCGAAGGCTGCTGGGGGGTCCAGCGGAGTGATTTTTTTACCCGAAGTCAAATTCGACCTCGCCATCCCTTGGGGGCTGCGATCTGCGAAACTGTCGCCGCTCTCGAGGGCTGTTGGGGGGTCCAGCGGGGTGACGTCTTACCCAGATTAAAATTAGACCCCTCTTCCCTGGGAGGGGGGGCTGCGATTTGCGAAGCCGCCCCCACTTTCGAAGGCTGCTGGGGGGTCCAGCGGCTCGCCATCTTTGGAGGGGGGCTGCGATATGCGAGCTTGTCGCCATTTTCGAGGGCTGCTGGCGGGTCCAGCGGAGTGACGTCTTACCAAAATTCAATATCGAGTTCGCCATCTCTTGGGGGCTGTGGTCTGCGGAACCGTTGCCTCTTGCGAAGGCCGCATGAAGGTCCAGCGGAGCGACGCCATACCCAGATTCAGAACGCCATCCCTGAGGGGGGTCGATTTGCGA
This sequence comes from Prorocentrum cordatum, assembly GCA_963575745.1. Classification (NCBI taxonomy): domain Eukaryota; class Dinophyceae; order Prorocentrales; family Prorocentraceae; genus Prorocentrum; species Prorocentrum cordatum. The sequence goes on along the minus strand of CAUYUJ010014763.1, from coordinate 343,564 downwards.
CATTGTCGCCACTTTTGAGAGCTGCTGGGGGGTTCAGCGGGATGGCGTTTTACCAAGATTCAAACTAGACCTTGCCATCCCTGGGGGGCTGCGAGCTGCGAAATTGCCGCCACTTTCAAAGGCTGCTGGGGGTCAAGCTCAGTGACGCACTGCGCGGATTTACATTTGATACCATTCGGAGGGGCTGCGCCCTGCGAAGTTGTCGCTAGTTTCGAAGGCTGCTTGGGGGGTCCAGCGGGGCGCTGTCGCGGGCCGCTTCAGACCTGGTCGCGCGCCTTGGAGCGTTTACCTCCCGCATTGGAAAATACAGGAACGAAACATGGGAGCTGGCGGGCGAGCTAGGCTTCGCTCGCTTATTGCACTGACTATCACCGTGTTTAATCATTTTGTCGAGCGCCGCGGAAGCGCTGCATCTTTAGCGCGCTACAGACAACAGCAACACTCTTCGGTCTCCTCCCTCACTTTCGTCGTCGTCCTCTGCCCCCTGTCACCTTCCTTCTGCTGCTGCCGCGCTGACGGTTTGGCCCCCCGCGCGTGTTTGTTTGTTGCCCTTCGCTTCCGCCCCCCCATGTCCTCAAGCCTGGGCCCTCGCTCCTCGTCCTTCTGTTGTTGTCTTGTGACTCGTGCCGCGAGGGCGCATCCCATGTAGCTTGCACAACAGATCACGGCGCCTGCACAGTCATTGTCTGGGCAAGTTTGGGACAACGTGTCTTGTCACTTGATGCAAATGTGTTGGGCACGTCGCAGGGCATTTTTCGACGAAGGATCTTTGGGTGAGGAATTTACAATGCGGGCCCTTTTTTCTCTAGGGCTTTCCGGTAAAGAACGTGGTCGGTCATCTTAAAGCGCGCAAGAGGACGCAGGGGCCACGGTATAACCATCGCCATGCTCGTGGTCGTGGTGGTGATAGGTCTTCGTTGTGGCGATGGTAGCCGTGGCGAACGCATGAGTTGTAGTACACGAAATAGTTGCGGTCGTAGTAGTATCCGTAGTAGTAGTAGTAGTAGTAGTAGTAGTAGTAGTAGTAGTAGTAGTAGTAGTAGTAGTAGTAGTAGTAGTAGTAGTAGTAGTAGTAGTAGTAGTAGTAGTAGTCGTAGTAGTAGTAGTAGTAGTAGTAGTAGTAGTAGTAGTAGTAGTAGTAGTAGTAGTAGTAGTAGTAGTAGTAGTAGTAGTAGTAGTAGTAGTAGTAGTAGTAGTAGTAGTAGTCGTAGTAGTAGTAGTAGTAGTAGTAGTAGTAGTAGTAGTAGTAGTAGTAGTAGTAGTAGTAGTAGTAGTAGTAGTAGTAGTAGTAGTAGTAGTAGTAGTAGTAGTAGTAGTAGTAGTAGTAGTAGTAGTAGTAGTAGTAGTAGTAGTAGTAGTAGTAGTAGTAGTAGTAGTAGTAGTAGTAGTAGTAGTAGTAGTAGTAGTAGTAGTAGGTAGTAGTAGTAGTAGTAGTAGTAGTGGTGTGGTGGTGGTGGTGGTGGTGGTGGTGGTGGTGGTGGTGGATGTGGTAGTAGTAGTAGTAGTAGTAGTAGTGGTGGTAGTAGCCGCATCCGTAATCGTAGAGGCCGTAGTAGTAGTGGTAGTAGTGGTGGTAGTAGTAGTAGGAGTAGTAGTAGTAGTAGCAGTACTACCATTATCAGTATTATTGTTGTAGTGGTAGTCGTACTAGTTGTAGTCGTGGCGGTTGGAGTAGTAGGAGGGGTACCAGTAATTGTAGCAGTAGTCGTAGTAGTACTGATTGGTAGTCGCACGGGTAGTAGTTGTAGTACTAGTAGTGGTAGTATCAGTGGGAGTAGTAGTAGTCGTAATAGTAGAAATGCAACGATTAATACTATTATTATCACCAGTACTACTACTACTACTACTACTACTACTACTACTAGTGGTACTAATAGTAGAAGTACTAGTACTGGTACTAGTAGTAGTAGTCGTAGTAGTAGTAGTAGCAGTAGTAGTGGTAGTAGCAGTAGTAGTAGTAGTAGTAGTGGTAGTAGTGGTAGTAGTGGTAGTAGTCGTAGTTGTAGGATAGTAATCGTAGTCGTAATAGTTGTACCAGAAGTGGTAGAAGGAGTCGTGGTAGAAGTAGTAGTAGTAGTAGTAGTATCAGTCGTAGTACTAGTAGTAGTAGTAGTAGTAGTAGTAGTAGTAGTAGTAGTAGTAGTGATCGTAGTAGTCGTAGTAGTAGTAGTAGTAGTAGTAGTAGTAGTACTAGTACTAGTACTAGTAGTAGTAGTAGTAGTAGTAGTAGTCGTCGTGGTAGTAGTAGTAGTAGTAGTAGTCGTAGTAGTAGTCGTAATGGTGGTAGTGGCAATGGTAGTTCGAGTAGTAGTAGTAGTAGTAGTAGTAGTAGTAGTAGTAGTAGTACTAGTGGTAGAAATCGTGGAAGTAGTAGTAGTCTGAGTAGGAGTAATCGTCGTAGTATGAGTAGTAGCAGTATTCGTAGTGGTAGTAATAGTGGTAGTGTAGTAGTTGTAGTGGTAGTAGTAGTCGTCGTGGTGGTAGTAATAGTGGTAGCCGTCACTGTTGCAGTCGTAAGTGTAGTGCTAAAGGTAGTATGCGTAGGGGTAATTGTAGGTTCGTGTTACTAATTGCAGTACTCGTAGTAGATGGTAATGAAATAGTAGTTGTAGCTGTAGTACTAGTAGCCGTAAGAGTAAGCACCGTGGTAGTAGTAGTTGTAGTTAGTGGCAGTAGTAGTCGCAGTGGAAGTGGTAGTCGTAGCCGTAGCCGTAGTAGTAGTGGTAGTAGTAGTAGTAGTAGTAGTAGGTGTACCAGAAGTAGTCGTAGTACTAGTAGTAGTAGTAGTAGTAGTAGTAGTAGTAGTAGTAGTAGTAGTAGTAGTGGTAGTAGTAGTAGTAGTGGTAGTAGTAGTAGTCGTAGTAGTGGTAGTAGTAGTAGTAGTAGTAGTTGTTGTAGGAGCATGAGTAGTAGTCGTCGCCGTAGTAGTAGCATTTGTTGCGGCAGTAGTAGTAGTAGTAGTAGTAGTAGTAGTACTAGTAGTAGTCATAGCAGTAGTAGTTGTAGTACTAGTACTACAACTAGTAATGGTAGTAGTCCAAGAAGCCGTAGTAGCGGTCATAGTCTTAGTAGTAGTAGTTGCAGTAGCAGTAGTAGTAGCAGTAGTCGTACTACTACTAGTAGCAGGCGTATCCCCAGTAATAATATAAGTCGTAATCAGATTCGCGGTACGAGTTGTAGCAGTATTAGTATTTGTCGTTGTAGTTGTAGCTGTTTTGGCCGTAGTCGTAGTAGTGGTAGTTTTGGTTTTGGTGATAGTAGTATTGGTAGTTTTCGTCGTAGTACTGGTAGTGGCAGTAGTAGTTTTATAGGTACAAGCAGTAGTAGGAGTAGTAGTAGCAGTAGTAGTAGCAGTAGTGGTAGTAGTAGCAGTAGTAGTAGTAGTAGTAGTCGTAGTAGTCGTAGTAGTAGTAGTCGTAGTATTGGTAGTTTTAGTAGTTGTAGCACTTGTAGTAGTAGTAGTCGTAGTGGCCTTGGTGGTCGTAGTACTTGTAGTCGTAGTCGTAGTCGTAGTGGTAGTAGTAGTAGTAGTCGTTGTCGTCGTCGTCGTCGTCGTAGTGGCAGCGGCAGTACTAGTAGTATTGGTAGTACTAGTCGTCGTCGCAGTCGTATTCGTAGCGGTAGTCGCTTTGGTACTTATTTGAGGTAGTCGTAGTAGTAGTAGTAGTAGTAGTAGTAGTAGTAGTAGTAGTAGTAGTAGAAGCAGCAGCAGTAGCAGTAGTAGTAGCCGTAGTGGTAGTAGTAGTCGTAGTAGTAGTAGTAGTAGTTGTAGTAGTAGTAGTAGTAGTAGTCGTAGTAGTAGTAGTAGTAGTAGTAGTAGTAGTAGTAGTAGTAATGGTAGCAATAGTCGTAGTAGTCGTAGTCGTAGTCGTCATCGTCGTAGTAGAAGTCGTAGTAGCAGTAGTAGTAGTAGCAGTAGGCAGTAGTAGTAGTAGTAGTAGTAGTAGTAGTAGTCGTAGTAGTCGTAGTAGTAATAGTAGTGGTTGTGATGGTAGAAGCCGGCCCCGTATGATCCGTATAGTTCGTCGTAGTCGCCGTAGTAGTAGTAGCATTAGTAGTAGTTTAGTAGTAGTAGTAGTAGTAGTAGTAGTAGTAGTAGTGGTAGTAGTAGTAGTAGTAGTAGTAGTAGTAGTAGCAGTAGTCGTAGTAGTAGTAGTAGTAGTCGTAGTAGTAGTCGTAGTAGCAGTAGTAGTAGTAGTAGTAGTAGTAGTAGTGGGAGTAGGAGTAGGAGTGGTAGTCGTAGTAGTAGTAGTAGTAGTAGTAGTAGTAGTAGTAGTAGTAGTAGTAGTAGTAGACGTTGTTGTAGTCTTAGTAGTAGTAGTAGTAGTAATCGTCGTCGTAGTGGTAGTAGTAAGAGAAGTAGTGATTGTAATCGTCTTAGTAGTAGTAGTACTACTACTACTACTACTACTAGTAGCCGTAGAAATAGTAGTAGTAGTAGTAGTAGTAGTCGTAGTCGTAGTCGTGGTCGTAGTCGTAGTCGTAGTAGTAGTAGTAGTAGTAGTAGTTAGTAGTAGTAGTAGTAGTAGTAGTAGTGTAGTAGTAGTAGTAGTAGTAGTAGTAGTAGTAGTAGTAGTAGTAGTAGTAGTAGTAGTAGTAGTAGTAGTAGTAGTAGTAGTAGTAGTAGTAGTAGTAGTAGTAGTAGTAGTAGTAGTAGTAGTAGTAGTAGTAGTAGTAGTAGTAGTAGTAGTAGTAGTAGTAGTAGTAGTAGTAGTAGTAGTAGTAGTAGTAGTAGTAGTAGTAGTAGTAGTAGTAGTAGTAGTAGTAATAGTAGTAATATCGAAAATGCTAATCGTAGTTCTCATAATACTACGAGTAGCATTCGCAGTCGGAGTCGCAGTCGCAGCCGTAGTCGTGGTAGACCCTCTCAATGCCCCCCAACCTAGCCCATTCCCCGTCCTTCTCCCGCCCCTGTACCCCCCGCCCCGAAGCCTTCCCCGCCTCCGCGCCGCGCAGGATCGCGAACGCGAGCGGCGGCGGTCGTCGACGCCCCCACGGAGGTGGGGTCACGCCGCCCTCTGATGCCTGGGTGGGCTGCGGGTTAGCTCGGGTTGACTGGTGCGCGATTTGCTGCTCCATACGGGGCCTCGCCTTCGAGGTGCGAAGGAGTTGGCATGTCTTCCTCGGCGGAAGGTGGCGGGAGCCGGCGGAAGTAAAACGGCAGCGGTTCCGCTGGTGGAAGGTCACGGATGGACAGCGGAAACCACCGGAAGTACAGGATGTTCCCCATAATGATGTGAGCATGTTCGAGTTCATGGTTGTTTCCAGAGAGTAGATGAAGAACAGGGCGGGGTCATGAAGCGGCGGGCTATGGAATGTGGCGGAGGGCGGTGCGTGAATGGGTGGGGAGAGGAGGGGAGAGAAGCCGAGCAGGGAACGGTACGGGGACAGACATCGAGGATGGATGGGGAGTGGCGGAGTGGCGGGGGAGTTGGGGAGTTGGCGAGGGGGTGGAGGCGGAATGGGCGGAAGGGTTCAGACTAGAGGGAACGCTGGGGTGAAGGAAAAACGTGATGAGAGGGGGACGTTCGTTCTAAAAGGGCAGGTGAAACTCCTTAAACTCTTGACGCTTCGCCTATTCCCACCTGCTGGCTTCCAGCTCTCTGTTCCTGGTGGCGCGCCGCTTTCTGGGTTGCCCGGCAGTGGAAGCGCCCTTGCTAGTGTGATGCGTGGTCGCAGGTACAGAGCCGATCATGTGTTCCTGGCGTGCAGGACCTAATTCCAACTTTGTCGTCTTTCTGCCTCAGATTTGCACCCAGCCAGCTACCCCCAGCAGCAGCACCCCGGCAGCCGCTTCTGAGTGCTGTCCCGGCCGTCTTGCGCGTCGCTCAGTAGCTAATTAGGCTGGCCCGTGCCCCGGACTACCCTCTCGGCGACAGCTTTACGCGTCTTCCCGCGACTAAAAAATTACGCTACCGAGGAACCCCACATACCCAATTTAAATATTATGTGTGTTGCTGTTCGTTATCATCTATGCGCAATCCTGCGTTCTAAACCCTCGTCGCGAATGTTTCCCTATTTTGTCATCCAACACACTACTGAGCGAACCTCCTCTCTCTTCCCCGCTTTCTATCCGTCATCGGAAAAAAAGCTCGAGGTGGTCACCGAGGGCCGTTTCTCGGGATCGCAACAACCGATGAGGTGATGCTAAACGATTTGCCACAGCTCGAGTAGTCAGGGGGCACACTGTGGAAGTTGGTGCGAATCACACCCCCTCGCCTCATGCTGCGTTCTCCCGCACCCTTGCCTCCCTTTCTTTCCTCGGTCGGTCTAATTTTTGTAATCTCATGCAGTTTCCACAAGTCTGTCGCCGCGTCTCTTCGACGGAGAGTCTCTGAGGTGCGCGCGCAAAAAAAGCTTGCATGGCAAACGTGATCCGCCCGCGTGCGGCAAGCGAATGCCCTTCGTTGGAAAATCTCTGGGCTGTGGTTGCCACGACAACAAAAGCTGGGCGGACGCTCCGAAATCGTCCAGGAGCGGCACGGGCCGCGCGACTTCGACGCGGCTGGACAGCGCTGCCTTTGTCGGAAGGACTCTGGCGGCCGTGCGCTCCGACGACCTCACGCCGCTGGCAAGATCCAGTGGCGTTCCAGGGCGAGGGCCTCGATCTCCCGCGTCTCCGTGGCCAAGCGCTCATCGAACTGCTGCAGGGCTTTGAGCACGAACGGAGGCGGGCCTTTCTGCAGGACCTCCCTTGGCGTCGGCCGAAGTAAGAGCAGATCGTCCATGCAAGTGGCTCTGTTGAGCATCGCGTACAAGTGCAGCCACCAATTCTCCGCTCTCTCCTCCGGTCTGCCAATGTTCCTGTCTTGCGCGCAGTCGATGGTCACTCCGGTGAGGATCGTCTGGCCCTGTGACGCGGTGGACGTCAGGAAGCGCCCGTGCGTGAGCGCGTGCCCGAACCTCTTGACCCGGTGCACAATGTTGGCGCCTGCCACTTGAAGTGCGCCTCCATGAGCGGGAAGACGAACAGGCCGTTCGCCTTCTCTTTCTGGATTCCGAAGGAGTTGACGAGGGCTTCCACCACGTCCAGGCTCTGCTTCTCGAAGTTGTGCACCTGCATCCAGATTCCGGCAGGCAGACAGCGCGGGCGGAAGATCTCTCCCGGAACGCAGTCGTCGTACCTGTCCTGGTCGTTGCTTTCGAACGCGAAGCTCACGATGGTGGCCTTCTGCTCGTGGATCAAGCTCTTGCGCTTGGACACCTTGACGGTGAACCTCACCTCCATGCCCACGTGCGCGGGAAGAACTCCGTGCATGTGCCCCGTGTCGCCAGGGTTCGGCACGTTCAGCAGCTTTTGCACGCATCAACGGTTTCCTGCGGTGTACTGCAGGCGACGCCCTCGTCCTTCGACTGCAGGAAAACCAACGGCACGCCCATGGCGCGAGAGTCGATCATGCTCCGGCGAGATATCCATCGGCTCAGCGTGCTCCAGTACCAGGCCATGTCGAAAATAGTCGCAAACTTCTCCTCGTCGTGCCTCGGGCCCCTCACTCCGGTCGTGCAGTCGGTGGCGACCCGAGACTGGAAGGCGGCCCATACACGGTCTGGAATCCGGCGCGCGAAGCGCATGCAGGCCAGGAACTCGATCAGAGGGTAGCCAGGCTTGAAGCGCTTGGTGCCCTTCAGCTCGATCACGCGGGGCACTTTGCCGAACACTCTGATGGCGTGCTGCACTTCCACGCTCGGAGGCGGATCCAACTTGTAGTTACCGTCCTCGTCTTTCTCCTGGACGTCCGCGTCGGGGTGAGCTGGAGGAAGTCACCCAGGCGAATGACGATGGGGACTCGCCCGAAGTGGTGGTGGTCCTTCCTGTAGTTAGACTCGTCCACGGCGAACTCCTGGCTCCTGCCGAACATGCTCCTGAAGTCCAGCATCTTGTAGAGGGCCGCAGATATCATGTTATCTCCTCCATGACAAGCACGCGCACTCGGCGCCATCGCTGCTCCAGTTTCTTGAGCTTCTCGGCGCTGGGCCGCATCTTCTCGTTCGTCAGCTCCTGCGCGGCCATGCCTCCAGCTCCGTGGATCGTCCTGGCCTCCACGTCCGCCGTCGAGATGTTCTTGGCTTGAGCATTGGAGAAGGCCGCCACAACGAGGCTCGGACTGGCCTTGCTCTCTTGCGGCCGGATGTGGTTCACCGCCTTGAACACGAGCTCCTGCACCACGTGCGTCTTGCCAGATCCACCCTGGCCCAGCAGGAGAATGTTGTGGACCTTGCGCCGGTGGCAGGGGGTGCCGTTCTTCTCGTCGCGCCAGACCTGGTCGCAGGCATCAGCAAAGCGCATGGCGAAGATGCTCTGGTCTCGAGTGAGCCGCTTGTTCTCTGGCAAGCCAGCCGCGAGGTCCATGATGTAGGCGCCCGGGGTGGCGTTCACACCGGCTTCGTCGAATGACGCCGGCTCGGGGTCCTTTCCGTCTCCCGCCCCGGGCGCCTCGTCCTCGTCGTCGGAATCATCGCCGCCTGCCGCCTTATCTTGGAATGCGAGATCCTGCAACTTAAGCATATGGATATGCTTGTCCACGCGGTCCGTTCCGCTCCAGACGTCAGGCATGCTGTCGCGCAGACCGTGGTATTGCAGTCGCCGCGCTTCCCCGCGGCCTTGGTCGAACAGGCGATCAGCGCGGGAGTGGTCGGGGAGGGCGTCCTTCCAGTCCATGCGCGGGAGGGCCAGCAGCTCCTTCTCGAACAAGTTGGGCCGAGCCCTATGGCCGTAGGTCAGCCTCTTCCTGAGGTCCTCGGTGCTCGTCATCCCCAGCAGGGGCACCTCCTCGAAAGTGCCGATCTTCAGCTGCGGCGCTGCCGGAGGGTCGTCCGCCGCGTCGCCTGCCCCCTCGTCGCCAACCCCGCCTCCACCAGCGGTCATGCGGAGGTGCGCCTCGTGAACGGCTGCGTCTGACTGGTGCTGGCGCGGGCGGCGCTCCATGCGCGCTCTCGCAAGGCCCTCCAGGTTCTGCGCCACCTGCAGCCCGACGATGGCGGCGCACTGCTTCACCGTGGCGCGCGGCTAGCTCTTGTCAGGGCCTCGGGAGTACGAGGGGCGCGAAGGGCGGGGGCGCGCCGAGAGGCAACGCGGAATCGACAGAAACGTGGTGAGGTGGGGGCGCGCTCCCGGAGCACGCGATGGGCCCGACGTGCGGGCCTGGCGTTCGTACCGAATCCCCCGAGGAGAAGGGGGGGGAGGTCACCGAGGGCCGTTTCCCGTAAAACGTCACACCCCCAAGACTGCCCCGACATCTGCAGGCCAACGGATGCAAGCGACGGGTCGGACAACGATCTCGACATTCTCCTGGAACCAGAAAAGTCACCGACGCAGTCGACGATCTCGAGCGGATCACCGATCGGGGCTATCGGTCGACGCAACTGAGCGCGCGGCAATGATCTGGATCGACTTCCCCGACGTGGCCGCGATCCAGCCAGGCGCCGTGTTGCGCTGCGATCACCTCTTCCGTCTCCCACAGAGAGGGGTATTCGAACCTGTCGAGGAACCGCTGCCGCCCCTCCGCTGCGTCCACCTCCATCTCTCGCTGGTAAAAAGCCAATTGGCCGAGAACGCCGTGGCCGGAGTGAAGTGCTCCCGGGAGCCGTCTGGCAATGGCGAACACATGTGTGCAAATGCTTGCAGTTCAGCACTGTCCTCAGTCACCGTGTCGCTGTACGCTATAGCCGAGGGGCGCAGAAGCAATTGCTTGTACATGGCGGCCGTCTCCGAATCCTGCAGATGCGAGGGCATCAGGAACCATTCGAACATTGGAACTCGCAACTCGGTAGTCAGCCGCTGCACTCGGGTCTTGGCGTGGGTGTAGTTCGAGTCGAACTCGAACTCGTTGCCCTGGGACTTCCTTTCCGTGCCTGGAGCGCACGGCGAGCAGGGGAGGCGCATCGCGTTGCTTCTCTCTCAGACTCTCTCTCTCTCTCTGTCTCTCTCCCTTGGCCGCTCTCGCACTTCCTCGGCCGTGCGCTCGACTATCTCCATCGCCCATGGTCCATGGTGTTCTCCTCCTGGCCCACCTCCTTCTCTCATTGCTCCCCCACCTCGTCCTCCTCCCCCTCCTCCTCCCCTCGCCCAGGAAACGGCCCCCGGTGACCTCCCCCCTCTCCTCTACGCTCCTCCCCCCGTTCCCTCTCTCGCTCCCTCTCCATCCCCCAGGGCGCGTCCTTGGAAAGCGGCCCTCTCGGCCGAGTAGACCCACATGGCGTAGATGTACAACGGCATGTCTTTCAGGGCGGGGTGGTCTCCGCGATGCAACCAGTCGTCGACGGGCGTAGTAGTGCGCGTGCGCCTGGCCCTCTCGCTGTCCTTGTCCTCCTTCGTCTCCGCCTCTGCCTCGTTCAAGAACTTCTGCAGAGCAGTCAACGCTCCTTTGCGCTCTCCCTTGTAAGACCCCGACAAGCTCTGGCTCTTCACGGCCACGTCGTCGTCGTAGGCAGACTGGAGGTCCCCGAACTCGGTGCCGTCCGGGTGCCGGTAAAGCTCCGCGCCTCCGTCCAGACGCACGCGCTCCCATCCCACGAGCGGATAGAAATGCTTGTCTTTGGTGAGGTACCTCAAACCAATTCCGCCGCCGTCCTGGATATGTTTGTGTCGCACGGCCTGGCCGAACTCGTTGCGCCACGTCTGTGCAGCGAGAAAGACGGCCCTCTTGATGTAGACCTTCCAGCAGCGATGCGAGAAGTACGTCATGGTGTTGAACATGACTGGATGCAGTATCTCGGCTACTCTCCTGTGATGGCTCCGCTTGAAGGCGGACGACATAGCGTTCAGTGTCTGCAGCACTTGCCCAAATTTGTTCGGGCCACGCGTGGGAGCCTCGGAAGCCGCACTCCCCTCTGCAGTGACGCTCTGCGTCTTCTTGTTGGCCTCCCGCGTTTCCTCCCGCCTGACCTCCAGGCGCTCGATCCCCCTGCGCAGCTCCTCGAGGGTCCCCTGCATGTCCGGCAGCTGCTTCGTGGTGTACGCGTTGGTGTAGAAGCCAGTGTTGATGCTGTCGCACATGGCGGCCGTAGACTCTCGCTCCATGGCTTTCGCGAGCTCGCTGTCCTGGGCGTCCGTTGAGTGGTCCGACCGCATGCACTCCAAGAGTATCCCCCTCCATACATCGGGAGGAAACGCCTCCGTAAACGCATGGGGCTCGGCGGGCAGACTGCCCTTTTCGAGGGGGCGCCTCGAAGAGTACTCGTTTTGAGACCGCTCCCAGATTCCCATCCATCCGAAATCTGGCGGGTCGCCGAGGTGCGGAAGCTCTTCCTGTTCCTGGAGCCAGTGCGGTACAGGAGCAAGTCGCCGTAGATCCTGAGAGAGCGCAAGGAAAGCGACGGAGCAACCGAGCAGAGCCCAATCCCACTCGACAGCCCCCCACCCTCATCCCCCAAGTGATCGCCCAGGAACCCTCCAGAGAAACAGAAGAAGGGGAGGTCACCGAGGGCCGTTCTCTCGAAAGGTCACGATCAGGAATCGCCTCAAGAACGCGCATCAGAACGTGTTCCGAGAAAACTCACCAGGAAAAATCATCAGGCGGCATTTACGAATTCACCAGCAGATCCTGCACGTCCAGGTTGCACCGTATGCAATCGAGACCGGCATAATTGGTGAGGCACTCGAACGGATGCTCCTGGAACATAAGCAATCTGCCTGTCATACCATGGTCAGATGCGCCGACGACGACGACTGCATTGCGGAGAGGCTTCCCTCGCCGTCGTCTCTGCCAGTCGGGTAAGCTGATGATGTAGTAGTAGCCATGCCGACATATCTGCTGCACCTTCGAGCCGCTGTACTTGAAGCAGCTCTCCCCGCACACGTGCACCAGGATCTCTTCAGCCAAAGCCCTTACGTCCTCCGTGAAAGCCTTCTCCCACGTGTCCGCGCTCTGCTCGTCGGCGCTGACGTCGCCGCCGTGATGGAGTGCGCCGCGCCTGCGATGGTCCGGGCACTTGAACACGGCAAACTCGCAGATGACCTTGGAGTACGTTGATCCCGACTTCGGCTTGCCGTCCGCTGCCGCGCCCCACTGCGAGGCCGACTTGTCTTTGAGGGGCAACAAAGGTCTGCTCCAGGCTGCCTTCTCGGCCTCGTCCTCGAAGAGCCGACTCTGCTCTTCCGTGGGTTCTTCTTTCCTCTCTTTGAGATCGTCGCGCATGGCGTCGATCTCGCTGCCGCCATCGTACCGGGTCAAGCTTTGCTCTGTCTTGGAGAACGGGAACGGGTCCGCGACTTGGTCGAGGTGGCCGAACCTCTGGGGCGCCCTCTTGACGGAGCTCTGGCACGTGGACTGCATGGCCGACACGCACTGCTTCATCCAGGTCTCCAAGCGGGTCTGCAGGGAGCCAGGGTCTCGCTGCAGTATTCTCAGCAGGTCCGCTGGTCTCATGCCAAGTAACCACACGAGGATGTGCGGATGCAGAGATACCCTGCCCTGCGCTTCAATCTCCCCGCGGAAGGCAAGCATGGGGCCGAAGATGCCCGGCCCGAACGAGGAAGCCGCAACGCCGTCCGTGAACCAATTCTGATCGGCGGAGGGCCGCAGAAACCCGCGCAGAGACCCCGGCGGCGCGGCGCAGAAGCCAAAACGTGTTGCGCGATCAATTCGAGCCAAAGTGTGTACGGACCTGCTGTAAAGAAAATGCCACGCCGGCCATGCCCGGCGCAATGGCCGGCATAGTGGCCATGGCTCGCATAGACGCCGCGCTCAGGGACCACCCCCTGCGCACCCCCTCTGGTGTCGAGAAACTGCCACGCCTGCCGTGCCCTGCGCCATGGCCCCCGCATAGACGCCGCGCTCAGGGACCCCCCCCAACGCACCCCATCTGGAGTCGAGAAACTGCCGCGCCTGCCATGCCGTGCGCAACGGCCCGCATAGAGGCCGCGCTCAGGGACCACCCCCTGCGCACCCCCTGTCGTGTCGAGAAACTGCCGCGCCGGCCATGCCCTGCGCAATGGCCCGCATAGAGACCGCGCTCAGGGACCACCCCCTGCGCACCCCCTATCGTGTCGAGAAACTGCCGCGCCGGCCGTGCCCTGCGCCATGGCCCGCATAGACGCCGCGCTCAAGGACCACCCCATGCGCCCCCCCTCTGGTGTCGAGAAAGTGCCACGCCTGCCGTGCCCTGCGCCATGGCCCGCATAGACGCCGCGCTCAGGGACCACCCCCTGCACAATCCCATCTGGTGCTGAGAAACTGCCACGCCTGCCGTGCCCTGCGCCATGGCCCGCATAGACGCCGCGCTCAGGGACCACCCCGTGCGCACCCCCTCTGGTGTCGAGAAACTGCCACGCCTGCCGTGCCCTGCGCCATGGCCCGCATAGACGCCACACTCAGAAACCACTCCCTGAAAGCCCCTCTGGGGTCGACAAAACTGCCACGCCTGCCTGCCCTGCGCGATGGCCCGCATAGACGCCACGCTCAGGGACCACCCTCTGCGCGCTCTGCCTGGGGTCGAGAAAATGCCACGTCTGCCGTGCCCTGCGCCATGGCCCGCATAGACGCCGCGCTCAGGGACCACCCCCTGCGCACCCCCTCTGGTGTCGAGAAACTGCCACGCCTGCCGTGCCCTGCGCCATGGCCCGCATAGACGCCGCGCTCAGGGACCACCCCCTGCGCACCCCCTCTGGTGTCGAGAAACTGCCACGCCTGCCGTGCCCTGCGCCATGGCCCGCATAGACGCCGCGCTCAGGGACCACCCCGTGCGCCCCCCCTCTGGTGTCGAGAAACTGCCGCGCCGGCCATGCCCTGCGCCATGGCCCGCATAGACGTGCTGTGCTGTGCTGTGCTGTGCTGCTGTGCGGTGAGCTGTGCTATGCTGTGCTGTGCTGCGGTGAGCTGTGCTGTGCTGAGCTGAGCTGAGCTGAGCTGAGCTGAGCTGTGCTAAGCTGTGCCGTGCTGAGCTGAGCTGAGCTGTGCTGAGCAGTGCTGTGAGGAGGAGGGGAAGAGTGAGGTGTGAGTGTGAGCGTCGCGGGTGCGGCGCGGCAGGGAAGAAAACCAGAACCCCACGAAACATCTGGGGAAATATTCCCACCTGCCCCTTCAGAAACAGTTTGCCAGGCGAGTTGCAGCGTTGTCGTGAGATGTTCTCGGGAGCCCCTTGGAACCATCTTGAGGCTCTCTTGAGGTCTTCTTGGGGCCCTCTTGGGGCCCTCTTGGGGCCCTCTTTGGGCCTGTTGGGCGGATCTGAGAGGTCTCTTGGGGCCGTTTTGGCCCCCGTATCTCAAAAGGAGGGGGGTCCTCAATTCAGCCCTCCCATCGGAGGCTCAAACATTGCCTCTTGGGGCCTTCTTGGGACGCTCTCGGGGTGCTCTTGGGCTGGGCGCTAATGGGCCTTCTTGGGACCCTCTTAGGCCACTCTTGGGGCTCTCTTGGGCCGTCTTGGGGCCATCTTGAGGCCTCGGAGGCCCATCAGACGCGATAGTGCGAGAACGCAGAGCTCATTGATGTCCATTCGGTTTGGGAGCCATTGTGGCCTCTTGGGGGGGTCCTTGGAGGGTTCGGAGGGCACTTAAAACCGTCTTGGGGCCGTCTTGGGCGTCTTCGATGTATGTGGGAGGCTACCTTGAGCCATCTTCACCTGTCTTGAACCATCTTGGAGGCCATCTTGGGCTCTCTTGGGTGCTCTGGCGCCTTGCGCCCCCCCCCTCCCAGGCCCAGCGGAGGAGGTAGGGGGAGGAGTCAAGAAACCCTCCTAGATAGCAGGCCGTCTAGCTCACTCTGCGCCCGCCATCCCAACACATGAGTAACACGCGAGCCTCAGCATGTTCAGCGCTGGTCTTTGGATGGGCGGCCACTGGGAGCCCAAACCAAACCCATGTGCGCGACCCGAGCGTGCCAGGCACGCCTGGTGCACCAGATGCGCCACGTGCTCTACGTGCGCCAGGTGTGCTGCATACTCCAGCCTTGCCAGGTGCGCCACATTCGGGGCACGTGCAGAGTGTGTCAGGTGCGCCTGACAGCACACATCGGTCAACATGTCGGCCCCCACCATCCTTTTCGAAAACCAATGCCCATCATTGTTTCTGGTGGGCCTGCGCACAGCAGGCCATACGCCCCCCGCCCCCCGTCCCGGTCAAAAACCACTTCGCAATGATCGCGGGGTGGCTACGCATGATTTGGATTTATCCGCGAGGTGCAATTTGTATTGTTTGTTGTTCGGGATGGTGGCCCTGCGCGCAGCAGAAAATATGCTGACACCCCCGCCGTCCTTGTCAAAACACATAGAAAGTGCTCGTGGCCTCACGAACATGATTCAAGACTTTGCCCAAAAGTGTACTTTGTATTGTTTTTGACAGGGATGGTGGGGGGGCGCTTCGGGTTGCTTGCACATGCTCCGAATGTGGAGGCACAGCGCGTTTTGCTTTATTTTTGACAGGGATGGTGAAGTGGGGGGGGCGAGCATGGTGTCGTCATTGTTCCTGGTTGGGGAAGGGGGTGTATATTGATAGGGAACAGTGATAAGCCCGTCCCCCGAGCAGGGGAAGGAGGGGTTGTGGAAAGAGAGAAGACAAAACTCGTGAAACTCGGAGGGCTGGTGGAATTCGACGGCATGGGAAAACCGTGACGCAATGCAGACCTCGACTGAAGCCCTCGGCCCCATCTTTCTGTGGGCACTCTCGAGTCGGAGCGACGCGTGGTTGGGCCGAAGCCGAGCCACACGCACCCTTCACAGAGTTTTGCACGACATCTTGGCCGCCAACGTCGCAGTCCTCGACGGCCGCGGCGGCGTCGGCGTCGGCGTCGGCACCGCCGTCGGCGCCACCGCGGGCATCGTCGTCGACGTCGTCCGTGCTGTCCCCTTCGGCGCCGTCGCCGCCTGCGCCGCCGTCGCCGGCGTGCACGTCGTCGGTGCGCCGGCACCAGCGGCGCCGGCGCCGGCGCAGTCGGCGTGGTCGTCGCGGGGCAGCGGCGGCGGCGGCGCGCCGGGAGGCGCAGCGGCTTCGGGTTCGACCAGCGCGGGCCGCAGGCGCGGCGTGGCCTCGGGGGGCCGCGCGCCCGCGCTCGCGGGCGCAGGGGCAGGGGCAGGGCCTCGGGGCCCGCAGGGCGCGCGAGAACCCCGCAGACCTTCCACACCTCGAGGTCCGTTTTTCGTGCGCATCTATGAACAACAACAATAACAACAACAACAACAACAACAACAACAACAACAGCAGCAGCAGCAGCAACAACAACAACAATAACAAGAACAACAACAACAACAACAACACCAACAACAACAACAACAACACCAACAACAAGCCTAACAATAACAACAACAACAAAAACAACAAGCATAACAATAACAACAACAACAAAAACAACACCAATAACAACACCAGCAACCACAACAACAACACAACAACAACAATCACAACAACAACAACGACGACGACGACAACAATCACAACAGCACCAATCACAAAAAACACAACAATCACAACAACAGCAACAACAACAACGACAACAACAATCACAACAACAACAATCACAATAGCAACAGCAACAATAAACAAACATACCTCGAGGTCAGTGCTCCCAGCCGCCCTGTGGTGTGGGGTCCTCGTTTTGAGGAGACAGCGCCCCGCGTCCCGCGTCACCTCACCTTCCCCCTTTCTGCTCCTCCCTCCTCCTCTCTCCTCCTCCCATCACCATCCCATCAGCACATCATCCTCATCGTTGTCGGCGCGGTGTTCGCATGCGTCCCCGCCACCCATTTCGGCAGACCCCTCACACGTCTCGTGGCCCCATAAGGAGCTCCACCGAAGGCCCCGGTGGTGGTGTTCGCATGGTTCCCCCCCACATACCCCTCACACGTTTCATGGCCCCATGGGGAGCACCACCGAAGCCTAAATGGCGGTTTTCGCATGCGTCACAGCCACCCATTCCGGCACACTCCTCACACGTTTCGTGGCCCCATGGAGAGCTCCACCGAAGGCACCAGTGGCGGTGTTCGCACGCGTCCACTCCACCCATTTCGGCACACCCTTCACACGTCTCGTGACCCTATAAGGCGCTCCACCGATGGCCCCAGTGGCGGAACCCGCACGCGTCCCTGCCACCCATGTTGGCACACCCCTCACACGTTTCGTGGTCCCATGGGGACCCCACCGAAGCCTGCATGGCGGTTTTCGTATGAGTCCCCACCACCCCTTCCGGCACAATCCTGACACGTTTCGTGGCCTCATAAGAAGCTCCACCGATGGCCTCAGTGGCGGTGTTCGCATGCGTCCCCGCCACCCAGTCGGGTACACTCACACGTTTCGTTACCTAATGGGGACCCCCATCGAGGTCCTACATGGCGGTTTTCGCATGCGACCCCGCCACCCCTTCCGGCATACTCCTCAAACGTTTCGTGGCCCCATAAGAAAAAACTCCACCGAAGGCCCCAGTGGCGGTTTTCGCATGAGTCCCCGCCATTTATGTCCGCACACCCCTCACATGATTCGTGGACCCATAGGGAGCTCCACCGAAGGCCCCAGTGGCGGTGTTCGCATGCGTCCCCGCCACCCATTATATCGGCACGCCCTTCACACGGTCCCGTGGTCCCATAGGGAACTCCACCGAAGCCAATACCCACAATTGCCTTACTCACAACTGCATATTGTTGGGTCATTCGCCAGGCTAAAAGGCCTGTGCATTCTGCCTGCCATTCCTCTGGGCTCCGTGGCAGGGCTCGAGCCGAGCGGTGCTCTGGCGATTGCGTGGGCTGCCTTCGTTTCGGGCCTTCGCTCTGCGGAAGAGGTGGGGTGAAGACGGAACTGGGGAGGGAGAACACGAAGCGAACACGGAAACCACTGCTGGGCTCGACCCCTGCTTCCAGCGGGCGCCTCGCCGCCGCGGCCCGATCCCCTGCGAGGCTCTGGCCGCAGGCCGCAGCCCGAGGGCAGCGGCCGCACCGCGCCCGCGCGGCGCCGGCACGTCCTCGGGCACGCGGGGGCGCGCTCCAGAGCCCCGCGGCCCTCGGTGCCCCGCGACGATCGCGCATTTCCAGGTGGGCCTCTTGGCATCGCTCGGACGTGTGCATTTCTTCCCGGCGAGAACCATCGAGGACCATCCTGGACCATCGAGCTCAAAAAAAAACACGCACGAAACCGAAACATACACGGGAAATGGACGTCCGAGCGACGGCAAGGCCTCGGTGCATCCTGGGGCATCCTGCGAGGCCGAAGGTCGAGGAAGGATGCGCCCCCGTGCCCTCGTGTGGCAAGCTTCCCGATCGCGGTCCACGGTGGAGCAGGCGCTCCAGGAGAGCAGGAAACGTCAACATGCATCCACTCTCCCAGGCCTGCGCAGATTTCTCGGGTCGGCCCTGGGCGCTCCTCCCCACCATCTGGTCGGACGAAAAAAGGGTGGAATTGGGAAACGGGGGGGTACGAAGTCTGGTGCCTGCAGCTGGATTCGGCCCCGCCGCCACTCGCCGTCCTCGATACGAGGAGCGCCTCTGGCGCCGGGGGGCGCCGCGAAAACCAGTATACGTACGTGAGCTGACTCGCGAAGCTTCCACTCTGCTATCCCCCAGCTTCGCAGCGAGGAGGAGGAGGAGGAGCAGGAGGAGCATGGCCCAAGGCGCTGGACCAACCTCCCCACACCCCTGGCGGTGCCGCCGGTGCTGCCCTCCGGCGCGCTCCGCGCGCCGGGAAGTGGGTGTGGGGAGGGGGTGGAGGAGGAGGTGGAGGAGGAGGAGGAGGAGGAGGAGGAGGAGGAGGAGGAGGAGGAGGAGGAGGAGGAGTAGCGAGCGCATGAGGGGACGCGCCGAGTCGGGATCGGGGCAGAGAGCAGACGATTGGGAAAAGGTGAGAACGCACAATCTCTCACAGACAGAGTGGGGAACACGAAAGGGCAGGCCCAACCATGTCCCCTCGCACACGCCCAACGACGGGCCTGTGCAGCAGAGAGAGGCCAGGAAGCTGGCCTGGGCACGGGGCCGATCAAATCACCAGACCCCGCACAGAAACATTAAGAACAAAACGAATTGAACCGAATTCACGAGGCAAGCCCAAGCCACTCCACAGCGGGGTCCGAGACCAACATGCGCCGAGGGAGGGGGATGGGGTGCTTGCGGCCCTCGCTGGGGTGCCGCCCCTCAGCGAAATTGTTCCGCCTCCATTTCCTCTGAGGGTTGCCCTCAAAGGCCTTGGGGCCCTCACAATCATTATAAAGCTGGGATCGGTGAGCACGCTCCGAAAAGGATCCGCAGCGCATGCATCCAACCACGTCGCCCGCGCGGTAGAGCACATGGCCTCGAGAGGCCTGAGGGGGAACCGTCCCCTCCGCAGGGAGCACCGTGCTGGGAGGGGCGGCGTTGGCCCTCGTAGTGGCCGCCGCAATCCTAGGGCGCTTCTCCGAGCCAATCGGGGGACCAAGGGCGACCGTGGCTTCCCTAACACGAGTCTGGGCAAGCGGCTCAAACTGCACTCTCGGCTTGACCCTACGGGGGGCTCGGATGAAAGCCTCAGCCTCCTCGACCTCAGGCCTCCTAGACTTACCCACAATCCTAACCCGCGAGGTCGGGTGGGGGGAGGAGGAGGAGGAGGAGGAGGAGGGTCAGAGGACGAAGTAGGGGAGGAGGGAGGATCACCGCGCTGCGCCTTCCTCCCAGGGCCGTCCTCGTCTTGACCGCCTCCTCGGCCGTCTTGGCCGCCCAGAGGCCTCTTGGGGGCCTGACGGGGGCCAAGGGAGGGGCTCCGCGGGACCTCGTGGGGGCTGGACTGGGGCTCGGGGGCCTGAGGTTCCGAGGGGCGGTGCACTGTACACACCTCAAGGGCCAGGCGCTTACGTCCAGATGCCGTCCGCGCGAAGCGCTGACAGTGTTTGCATTTCCATCCTCCAGCCAGCGCGGGCCTGATGTCGTGCAGGCGCTGGCTCATAGTCAGCACTGGCCGCTGGTGTCCAGGCCGACGGCGTCGCTGAAGTCGTCGACGTGATTTGCGTGCAGGCGGTGGCTGTCGGTCCTGGTTCCCAACCAACGTCATAGAGGACCCGATCCAGCACGCAACCTGTCTGACAATGTTGATCATGTTCGAGTGGAGCTGAATGGCTTCCGACGGCAACGCGTGCATAGCCAGCCCCCTCTTTGCTGCCACATCTGCATAATCATTGCCTTTTCTTGTCGACTGTGGCCTCGCCTTGTATCTGGTGCGATCGAACATATGAGATCTCCAGCTGCGAGGACAAACCTCCATGGTCTTGGATGGCCTGCCATAGTATTCTCCACAAATCACAATTCGGCCTGCGTGGGTGCGTGCACCACTCGGGCCCACATGTGAGTCCTTCCACGGTGCCCAGGCAGTCCGTACGAATGTGCATCGGCAGCATCCCATGGCGTAGAACTTGAATGACAGCGTATAGTTCAGCACGCGGAACTGATTGCTGATGTCCTGGGAGAGGTCCGTACGCAATCCCACGTAGAGCCTGACCTGTCATCATCGCGATTCCCCAGCCAGCTCTGTTGGCTTCGGGCCAGGCAATGGGGGAAAGCCCTGATCCATCCGTGTAGATATCTCCCGTCAGCATGGTCATGTCTCCTCCATGGGCGAACCTCCGGGCATCATCCATGGCTGGTGGCGGAATCCCAGGCAGGGCGTCCCTCGGCATCAGGCCTCTGGTGAACAAGAGGTCGTTGTGAGGTGAGGCCCGAGCTGCCTGGATGATGTCAGCGTCAACTGCGGCCTCTCGTTCTTGCTGGAGCAAAGGGCAGGACCATAGACGATGATGTGCAGTTCCAGGGCAGTCCAAGCAATACTGGCACAAGTTATCTACAGCATATCCATGTTTGTGTAGCCGAGCCTGGGACCACTGGCCACCTATGATCGAGTTGCGTAATGCTGCTCGAGCCTGCTCCGATAAGTGCCATTTCTTGGCCAGCTCCTTCGGCGCCAGCAGCATCTTGAGAGGGCCCATCCAATAGCCACAAGGTCTCCTGAGTGGTGGTTCGTCCTCTGGCGCATGATCGTGCTGGCGACTCCAATCTTCAAACTTCACGTTGACAAAGTCCCGTCTTGCGAGAACTCTGAGCCACTCAGGGCTGTCAGCAGTGAGGTCCAAGGCTGCACCTGCGCATGTAGTCCATGCCGTCGCCGTCGTCGCCCGCCAGTTGAGAGTATGAAGTGCCACCAATGCGGCTCCTGCAGGACCTGCCGCGTCAGCATGCTTCGGGGTAGATCCTAAGATCTGGCGCTGCTGCAGGAAAGCCTTCTCCAGCACGTAGTTGGGCACCTTGATGTCTTGGACGAGCATGGCCCACGTGTAGAGGGGGCCCACGATCGCCATCATCTCAGGGTGTTCGAAGAAACGCGGCTCAAGCTGAGCCGCCAACCAGACTGAGGTGCCTGGAGGAGTGCGCCGCCAACCCACTCGAACCATGCTGACCATCGACTTGATCAGCGTCTTGGTGGCGCCGACGATCTGGATGCCGTACTGCATGGCGGGGGCAATGCGTGGCTGTGCCACCTCTCGGCCAATTTTGGCCAGTCCACTGAGTCTCTTGAAACGGGGGAGTCTCTTCTTCATCTTGCGCACCCTCTTGCGAATCGTTTCGAAGCTCAGTCTGCGTCCGCCTTTAGCCTCCATGCCCAGCACCTCCAGAGTTCTGTAAGGTCGAAAACCGTGCCGATGGACCTGCTGCGTAACCTGTTGTGCAATAGCAAAGTCTGAGGCCAGCACTTTCGCCTTGTCCTGAGCAATAGGAAGATCAAGAGCCTTGAGAACTGCTGCCAGCCTGTGCAGGATGCGCACCGTCTGGTAGACAATGTCCTGCAACGTGGCCACCACCTGGATCGTGATGTCATCGGCGTAGATGTCCAGCGAGTGGTGTACCTCGTCGGTGTTGGCAAAGGATTTCTCGAATACGTCGAAAGGCAGCATCATGACCAGCTGCAGCAGGTACATGGCTATCGAGCATCCTGGGAGCACTCCCCTACTGACTTGGCACGAGTAGGAGAAGGAGGTGGTCCACTTAATTCGTCGCGGGGCGTAGTACATCGCCAAACACAGTTGCAGGATCTGTGTTGGGAATCCGTAGTGTTCAGCCGCCTGCAGCACTCGACGCCAGCAAACTCGGTCGAAGCACTTGCTGATGTCCACAAGCGTCGTGGTGGTGGCCCTTTGCTTGTCACGAGCGTAGGCCTCAGCATAAATCATGGTGCGCGCACCCACATCGAGTGTACATTTGTGGGTGCCCAACGCGAAATAAGGTCTGGTGTTCTGTGAGATCCAAATCCGAACTTGAGCCAGCCTGAGCTTCGTGCAGATGCGATACGTCGCTGGTAGTAGGGCAATTGGGCGAAACCCTCCTTGTGGCTTGGCAAGGAGCACGATGTGGACGTTGAGCATGACCGTCGGCCAGCGCATCCAAGCTTCTGCAGCCCAGTATATGTAGATCAGCATGGCTAAGGCTGCGCCCGATACCAGGGAGATGGCACGAGGTGGAAGTGCATCAGCTCCAAGTCCAGTGCGCCACCTGAATGTTGTTGCTGCCCTCCTCGTCTGTGCGATCGTCGGTACGGGCAGGGCAGCAGGAGGAAGATGGCGAATCGTTGCCACGAGGTCTATATCTTCATGATCAGCGAGCGGTCGCGGAAGGTCTGCATCATCACGGCGCTCTCCCTCCCAAATCTTTCTCCAGCTGTCCATCTGACTGTCTGCGATCGCCTGCGGGTGCGACGTCGTGGTCTTCCCTTGCTTGATCTGCGCATGGGCCCACGGCTGCACTCTGGTGATCGAGTAAACCTGCGCGGGGCCAGTGACCATCGCATCCCGTGCCCAGGACTTGAACTTGCGTACTCCATGCCAACCTTCTTGCCTGTCGAGCTGGTCGACGTGCTGCATGATGATGTTGGCGAAGGCCTGGAGGCACAAGAGACACTGCATGGGGGGGCAGCTTGCAGGCAAGGTGGATGATGTCCCAGGCGCCGTCGAAGTACTGCTTGCCCTCGGCGGTGTGGACGTCCTGCCTATGTCCTGGGCGAAGTAGTCTGGCGAGATGGGCCCAGCGTGCTCGGCGCCGTGGTGATGAGACAGTGCAGGCCGATATGTTGCACGCGTTCTTCGCCAGATTATTCTGCCCTCTGATCGGCTCCTGGGAGCCCCTGGAACCCGAGAGCTCGACGCCACCTGTCAGACCTTTAGGTGGCGTCGCGGCCAGGCCAGGACCAGACGTTTGAGACGGCCTGGGATCCTGGGAGACCTTCTGGCGCACTCTCCTGGCAAAGGGCGTGGCGACATCAGAGGAAGGCAAAGCCTGAGTCCTATGAGAGAGAGAGAGAGAGAGAGAGACTCCCCCTCATAGGCGCTCTGCTGGTCGTCGTAGTAGAGCAGGAGGTCGGGCATCGGCCTGTCGCCCAGGATTCTTCTCATCTCGCTCCTGATCTCCTCGAGCTCGCCCCAGTATTGGCTGATCACGCGTCGCCCGAGTGGTATGTCGTGTATGGCCAACCAGTCCAAGTAGGAGATGATGGCAGCTCGGTTCTCGGAGGAGCGGCCCCAAGCGTCGCTGCAGATGTCATCGGCGAGCTCGCGTAGAGAGTTGAAATTGCCATCCGCGAGGGCGGCTGCTACCCACGCAGTATGTTGAGGTAGGCGCAAACACTCCATCGCGAAGGGGACGCACCATCCTCGCCATGAGCGTCCTCCCGATTCAGCGTCCGACAGGTCAGGCACCCATCGGGTAGCACCAGCTGCAACTGCCTCCCTGAACTGATCCTCGGAGTCGTCCTGATCCTGGTCGTCAGGGGGAGGCGGTCTTCCCATAGCGCCAGGGACGGCCAGGCGCTTCCAAACGCCCAGATCCACCTGTGGGACCGAGCGCGCCTCGGCCGTCGTCAGGGAGGAAGGTGAGGGCTGAGGGTCATGATGTAGACCGTCATCTGCAGGGGTTTGCCCCTTAGTGGTAGGGCAGGAGTGGGCATCCGCCAGCTGCTGCAGCGAGGTGACGCCGAAGTCAACGAGGAAGTCAACTACCAGGTCCAGAACCGCCTGACCCACCGCGCGGAGAAATCGTGGCTCACTGCCTCCAGCTGGGTGTGGACCAGTCTTGGGACCTCCGATCGGGCGCCGGGTGTATTGGGCCCCATCTGCGCGACCCCGATAAGAATCTGGATCGTCCACCTGGTAGATGCCGATGAGCTCGCTCTCGACGTGCGAAATGAACTGTCCGTATAAGGCGTCCATGCGGCCGATCGCCTCCTCTTTGGAAGCTGGGGGGCCTCGCTGCGCATCCTTGTCGACAATGTCCAGGTAGTCTGGCGTGGGGATCGGCCCATGTAGAGGATGGCGTCCCTCCGTGGCAGGAGGCCCTTTGGGCAGAGCCCTCGGGGCTCTGACGCTGAGAATCTTCATGGCCTTCGGCTTGGCCTTGATGTAGGTGATGACTGGCTTGTGAGGCCGTGCTGGCCACGTCGCCATCGTGGTTGGCGATCTGCATGCCGTCTCGAGGCCGGGGGACGTGATGAAGTAGTCGATGTTGTGGTAGTCGCCCTTCGGGGTGCGGCAAGTGCCCTCCTCCTTGGTGTAGAGTAGAGCGGCAGGAAGTACTTCAGGCAAGCCCATCTGCTGGTAGTCCTGGGGGTTGATGTCCCAGTCCCCCGCGATGATGGAGGGCTTGTTCATGTATCTGAGAAACTGAGCCAAGTTTAAGTAGCGATCGTAGTTGGCTGTGAGGTAGGCGGTCGTGTGCGCATACTCCATGTAGACAGATCCCACCAGCAACCCTCCAGTAAGTCCCACATCAACGTGTATGACCACTGCCCATGCTGGTGTTATGTCATGGGTTGCTTTGCCATCGGGTCCCTCGACGACGGTGGCTGGTAAGTGAGAGCGCACAAAGACCCCTGCGCCTGCACTGGGCAGGCCAGTAGGTAATCTGCGGCAGGGCGTGACGAAGGCCTGCCAGCCGTTGCGTCGAGCCCAAGTCTGCGCCTGCGCCAGACGCTCCCCATCGAGCCTCAACTCCTGAGCGCACACAATATTGACCCCTGTCGTACCTTCTGCCAGAAAGGTCTTGCAAGTATCCCAACAAGAACCGTTGAAGGTAGCAACTGCAGTATCTTTGCGCCTGGAGCCTCGTGGGGCCCTCCTAGCTGTCGTCGCCCGCATTCTCCCATGCTGCAGCTTCGACGGCCATCTGGGTGCCAGGTCCTGCAGGTGACGCTGGAACTGGGGGGCGAAAAGCGGCTGACTGCAGAGGCGGCGGAGCTGATGCCCTCGGTGGCGAAGCTCCTGTCGCCAGGGGGCCGATGTTGGAGACCTGCTGCTCGATGGTGCTGAGGAGCTGGGCGCCGTCCATGTTCGACTTGCCTGCGCGAGCCGAGACCAGGACAGCCTGAAGCTGCTGGATGGCCACAGAGACGTTAGCCATCGCGGGGGTCCCGTCAGCGACCACGGCCGCCACTGCAGACTGGGCGTGGGCGACCTCCGCACTGAGGCTGGCCGTCTCGGCCTCGAGCCTGGTGAGCTGCTGCTGAGCGTCGTCGAGCTCCTTGGACATCTGCTCGACCTGAGCGGCCTTGGCCGCGCGCTCAGACTCCCTGGCAGCCCACCTGTCTTTGGCGCTCTTGAGCAGGTCGGAGGGGTCCATCTGAGCACGTAGGGCGGACTCCTCCTTGTCGTGGGCAGCCTCGGCGGCGATGACCAGGTCGTGCTCGTCACCGTAGATCCGACGTAAGGCCAACCACGCACGCTTGGACTTGACTGCTGGGGACTGCTGTGCCGCTGCGTCTCCAGCAGCCTGAGGAGCGGCAGGAGCAGGATCAGCACGATCGCGCCAGGGCGCCTCGGCGCCGCGCGAAGTAGGCCTCCTGCTGCGGCTGGGCGCTCGCTGGGGGGCGGTCGTAGGTCTGCCGTCCCTGTCCCTGCCACACGCCCAGCACGTTGTCCTGCTGGTGAAATTGTTGCGGAAGCCGCAGGCCTTGGTCGCTTTGCACGGCCAGGGCTCCCCATGTTTCTGCATGTACTGCGACTCCTCAGGCGGGGTGCTGCCGTGGTGCGCCTGCAGGAGCCGCCTGGCCGCGGCCTCGCGCAGCGTCTGCCGCGCGCTGGCGCGGCGCCTCCACAGGCGGCGATGCCAGGCTGGCGACGGAGCGCGCCCGCGAAGGCCGCTCGCCGCCACAGCTGCGCCTGCGCCCGCCGTCGGGCTGCAGGCTGGGGCCGGAGGAGGAGGAGGAGGAGGAGGAGGAGGAGGAGGAGGAGGAGGAGGAGGAGGAGGAAGAGGAGGAGGAGGAGGAGGAGGAGGAGGAGGAGGAGGAGGAGTGTCATCCACCCAGGCCTCTGATTGCTTACGGTTTGTGATTATTGTGAGGGCCTCACGGCCGGTGCCGCCAACCTTGCAAGAAGACCCCCACGAGAAAGGTGACAGCTAGAGTTGTGCGGGAAGGTTTGGGCCAGACGCCCGAACTAGTTCCCCTGAAGCCCATGAGGTTCCCAAGAAGCGTCTTACGCGGAGCACAGCTTGGCCAAACTATTTGCCTTTGCGCTTCCGCAGAAGAGATGAGAAATCATGAGAGGGAGGAGGAGGATGAAGAGGAGGAGGAATGGAAGGAGCACGAGGAGGAGGAGGAGGGGAAGGAGAACGAGGAGGACAGCAACGAGGAGGAGGAGGATGAGGACCACGAGACCTCTTGGGAGCCTTTTCGGGGCTCATTGTGGCCTCGTGCTGCAATCCGGGACCGTCTTGAAGGTTGATATTGGAGCCATCTTAGGTCAGACGGGGTCATCCTCGCCGTCTTTGAGGGCATCTTGGATCGTCTTGGCGGCAATGCAGCGCCACCCCTGACTATCTGGGAGTCGAGCCTGGTCGTCTCTTGGAGAATTCTGTGATAGCCCTCTGAGGGCACTCTTGGGGCGTTCGGGCGATTTCAGGCCCCTCTTGGATTACGTGGCCTACGGTCCATCCCGCCACTGTGCATTGGTATGATACTGCCTAGGGACTTTCTTGAAATCCTCTCGGAGCTCTCCTGGCTCTCTTGGAGGCTTCTTGGAGGTCTCTCTAGGCTCTCTGAGAGTCTCAAAGTGTTTAAAGAGGGGCCCCAAAGGGCACCGAGAGGTTCTAAAAGGCTTAAGCATGCGGGCTCCCCAAACAGCCTGTAACAGTGTCATACCAAAGGTTCTTGTTATGATACTGTCGAGGGCTTGCTTTGAATTCTGTGGGGCCTTCTGGGGGCTCTCTTGCGGCGCTCGGGCGATTTCATACCCCTCTTGGATTATCAAAGACGACTACGGCGAATCACCGCCGCCCCCTGCCTTTTGGAATCGCCCATGTGGCCGAGCGTTGTGGCAAGAGGCTATCGGACCATGTGTTCTCCCAGCCGCTATGGAAACCCTTCGGGGAACACTTGGGGGAGGATGGCTGGGACGATCAGGAGGAGGAGGAGGCGGAGGAGGAGGTGGAGGAGGAAGAGGAGGAGGAGGAGGAACATGAGTAGGAGGAGGAGGAGGAGGAGGAGGAGGAGGAGGAGAAGGAGGATGAAGAGGAGGAGGGGCATAGTGAGAGCCTCTGGGGTCACTCTTGGGGCCTCTTGGGAGCTTCCTGGGAGCCTCTTGGAGGCATCTTAGGGGCCTCCTTGGGCCTCCTCGGGCCTCTTAGGGGCCTTTCGGTGTTTCTCGGAGGCCAATTTGCCCGACTTAGAGCCTTCCTGGCCCGGCTGGCGCCGTCGGGGGCCGTCTTGGGGGCCTCTCTGGGCCGACTTAGGGTCCTCTTGGGGCGCTCTGGGATCGTCTTGGAGGCTATCTTGGATCGTCTTGGAGGCATCTTGGGCCGTCTTGGTGTCATCTTGGGGCCGTCTTGGGGCCGCTTGGGCCGTTCTGGGGCCATCCTGGAGGCCTCTTCGGCGGCCTTGGGGCGATTTTTGGGGGCTCTTGGGCCGTCTCGGGCCGTCGGAACGCTAGAAAGAAGCAAATGCCAAAGTCCTCCAATAACCTGCGGAAATCAATGAGTTTGTCCTCTTCGGGCCTTCCTGGAAGACTTCTTGGAGGCCTCTTGGGCCGTCTTGGAGGCCTCTTGGGGGCCTCTTGGGCCGTCTTCCGTCATCTTGAGGTAACGTTGGGTCGTCTTAGAGGTTTCTTGGGCAAGCTTGGAGGCATCTTGGACGCTCTCGGGCCTTCTTGGAGGCCATCTTGAGCGAAGTTGAGGCCCATCTCTGTCGTCTTGGAGGCCATCTTGGAGCCATCTGGCGCGGGAAAAACGTTTGCAACCACCGCTGGAAGAGCCTTCCGGGTGGCCGGCGCGCTGGGCCGAAGCCCCAGGGGAGGGGTTCTCTTGAAAAAAACCCACCAAAAACCGTATAGGGTTCAGCACGCCAGGCACCCTTGTGGCAAGCCAGCAGGGGGCGGCGGATCTAGTGACCTGCGTCCCATCCCGCCATCGTGCCTGGGTAGCGGGGATGAATCCTCATGGATGCTTCTCGGGATCACTTCGGAGGGCTGTCTGGGGCCTTTGGAGGCAGTTTGGAGGCCGCTTGGGGGCCTCTTGCCTGGCTCTTGGGCGCGTCTTGGGGCTTCCTGGGGGCCTCTTGTGGGCCTCTTGGGGCCTCTTGGGAACCTCTTGGGGTATCCTGGGAGTCTCTTGGGGCGGTGAACTTGAAATCCCGGTTCCTGTTCGCCCTTTACTTTGGGCCCCTATTCGGGCGTTCTTGGGGCCGTCTTGGAGGCCTTTTGGGCCCTCTTGGGAGCCTTGTGGGCCGTCTGGGCGCCCTCTTGACGGCCTCGTAGGCCGTCTTTGTGCGATCGTTGGGCCCTCTTGGGCCACCTTGGAGCGTCGGGAGACCGAAAAGGTAGAAACACTGAAATCGGTGAAAAACAAGCGGACATTCAATGCATTTCGCCTCTCGGAGCCGTTCTGGGAGTGCTCTTGGTGGCATCTTGGAGCGTCTTGGAGGCGCCTTAAGCCGTCTGGAGGCCATCCTGTGCGTCCTGGACCAATCTTTCGGCGACTCTGCCCTTTCGAGCCCGTCTTGGAGCATCTTGGATCTGATCTGCCGAAGGAGACCCAAATTTGATCGAAGGCGGCCCGTAGTCTGACCCGGCCCCCTACCCCGGGACCCCCCGACTTCAAGTCTTTTTACAACCAGACCAATATTTTACAACCAGAGGGGGGATTTTACAACCAGAAAACGCTTGAAGTCTTTGTTCCCAGCCATCCTGTGGTGTTGGGTCCTCATTTTGAAAACCGGCCCCCGCGTCTCCTCCTCCCGTGCCCCCCCCCCAATGGGGTGTACCGCATGCGTCCGCCACACCCAGTGCGGCGCTTCGTGGCCCCATAGGGAGCTCCACCTAGGGCCCCAGTGGGGTGTACCACATGCGTCCGCCACACCCAGTGCGGCGCTTCGTCGCCCCATAGGGAGCTCCACCTGAGGCCCCAGTGGGGTGTACCACATGCGTCCGCCACACCCAGTACGGCGTGAAGGAGCTCCACCGAAGGCCCCAGTGGGGTGTACCACATGCGTCCGCCACACCCAGTACAGCATTCGTGGCCCCGTAGGGAGCCCCACCTAAGGGCCCAGTGGGGGTGGCCACATGCGTCCGCCACACCCAGTACAGCGCGGGAGCTCCACCTAAGGCCCCAGTGGGGGTGGCCACATGCGCCCGCAACACCCAGTACAGCGTTTCGCCCAAGGCCCCAGTGGGGGTGGCCACACGCGTCCGCCACACCCAGTGCAGTGTTTCGTGGCCCCATAGGAAGCTCCATCGGAGGCCCCAGTAGGGGTAGCCACACGCGTCCGCCACACCCAGTACAGCGCTTCGTCGCCAGTGGGACCGTCCGCATGCGTCCCGCACGCCCAATTTGGCATTTTCACCCAGTGCAGCGCTTCGTGGCCCCATAGGGAGCTCCACCGAAGCCCCCAATGGGACCGCCCGCATGCGTCCCGCACAAGCAATTTGACATTTTCACGAACCCAGTGCAGCGCTTCGTGGCCCCAATAGGGAGCCCCACCGACGCCCCCAGTGGGACCGCCCACATGCGTCCCACACGTTCAATGTGGCACTTACACCCACCCAGTACAGCGCTTCGTGGCCCCATAGGGAGCTCCACCGAAGCCCCCAGTGGGACCGTCCACGTGATTCCCACACGCCCAATTTGGCATTTTCACCCACCCAGTATAGCGCTTCGTGGCCCCATTCGGAACTCCACCAGAGCCCCAGGTGGGACCGTCCGCATGCGCCCCACACGCCCAATTTGGCATTTTCACCCACCCAGTATAGCGCTTCGTGGCCCCATTCGGAGCTCCACCGGAGCCCCAGGTGGGACCGCCCGCGTGCGCCCCACACGCCCAATTTGGCATTTTCACCACTCAATACAAAGTTTCGTGGCCCCATAGGGAGCTCCACCGAAGCCTCAGGTGGGACCGCCCGCATGCGTCCCCCACGCCGAATTTGGCATTTTCGCTCACCCAGTGCAGCGTTTTGTGGCCCCATCGGGAGCTTCACCGAAGAAGATATTCACAATTGTGGCACCCACAACTGCATATGGTTGGGTCCTTCGCCTGGATCATTGTTCCGTATTTTCCAACCAGAACAGCCTTTCGAGATGTAATTTGCAACCGGCACGGCCTGTTTGCAACCAAGGCGGCCACTTTACAACCCTGCACCCTGTTTCCACACGCCTTTGAAGACGGACGCGCACACACACGAGACTGCGCTCTAAAGAAAAACCCCAAAGAAACTAAACGACCACCCACACAAGGACGACGAGGCCCGCAGTCCCTGGTGCAGCCAGCGCCAGGACGACCGCCGACCTCGCCCCAGATGTGGGGTAAAGCACGGATGCCTGCCGAAAGGGTCAGACGCATCGGGCCGTGCTGGCATGAACGCATAAGAAAAAAGGCGTCCCTTACGCCAGAAGAAAACCGACCACCCACACAAGGACGACGAGGCCAGCAGTCCCTGGTGCAACCAGCGCCAGACAACTGCCAACCTCGCCCCAGATGTGGGGTATAGCACGGATGGTCAGACGCATCGGGCCGTGCTAGGCAGAAGAAATAAGAATGAAGGCGTCCCTTACGCCAAAGAAGCTTAATCAGAACTGTCCGACTCATCCTGTCGTCGCCTCGCCAGGAAAGAAGGATTGTCCCGTCGCAGCTCTTGATGGGGTCCCCGCTTCATCTCCTGCTGACGGGCCTCATCCTCTGGCGCAGTAAGAGCAACACCAGAAACGCAAGCTGCTCGACCGAAAAGGAAGCTAGACGCTTCCTCCTCAGCAACAAAGAGATTATCCCAATTCTCCGCACCGTCCCGCCCAGGCTCCACCCCCCACTCCACACCAGAGGAGGAAGAGGGAGGATATCTGGCCAGGAGGCCAGCAGACACCACTGTGCCGCGCTCTTTAGAACTGGGACGTTCCCCCTCGTAAACCCTTGGGGCCCCACAAGACACCAGTGGGCTGGGGGGGTCCGCGGCCCCAGAAATAGGCTGCACCAGGGGCTGAAAATCTACCTGCTCATCGAAGCCTGGCCTGTTGAAACATTCCACAAACGAGTCGACGTCCACAGAAACACCGAGCTTCCGACGAGTGTAGTGAGGGTGCTTGCCTTTACAAAGCTGTACCCAAGCCAGCCTGCCAGCTCGAGTCGGGGGAACACAGCGCCCAGCCAAACCTCTGACTTTACCACCAGACGAGTAGCCCTTGCAACGCAAGCAAATAAATAAGAACGGCTGGTCAGAGCAATCAAAAGCCAATGTCTTGTGGCCAAGGCGGTCCTGGTGGGCAGCGTGAAGCTTGCTGTCCAGAGGGCAACGACCTTTGGTGGGGGGGACCAGGGCCCGACATCATTGGAGACAAAACGAGCACCTCCAAATACCAGCCCAGCGAGCACAACGATGGCCAGCAGCGGCACTGGCTATAGAGGAAGGTGGCTGGATCCGTTCGACAGAAGACAAATCTACCGAGGGCCACACATGAAGTACCGCACTGGCAACTTCAAGAGTAGCCTTCGCAAACTTGACCTGACGATCAGCATCCTGAAGCAAGCCATCATCAGCAGGGTGAAAGAGAAGGGCCATTTTTGCCCCTACATCAGCGACATTGTTGCCGATGCGACGCCACCTCTCAGTAGCGTCAATGGTTGGGTCTTCAATGTCCTGGTGGGCAGCGACTTTCGAGCAACCCGGGACCGAGGAACACCGACCATGGCACTGCAAAGAGGCACCAGCATACATCTTTTTGCCCGACAATTGCTCGGGCTTCGGGCGACCAGCAAGCCGAACAACATTAAGGCAATCGGAATAAACATGACAATCAGAGGGATTCGTAGCCAAAACGTTGGCCCACGTGAACGCACATAATTCAGCGCTCTGAGGGGTTCTGAGGGTAAGGGCTCCAGACAGGGGCTCTAAACTCAGCAACAAGAGTCCCATCGGGGTCAACCATACAGTCCGAGCTGGCAGCGCGCGTGAGCTCCCGAGCGGCATGACGAGCACAGGACCCATCAACAAACAAAGCGCCCCATACACGGTTGGCAATGGGCCCGCCATTTGCGGCAGAGTCAGGAGGGACATGCCACGTGAGGAACAGACCATCATCAGATTCCACAGCAGGCTTGGGGTAACCGTCGGCGGGATGCCGAAAGGCTCCAGAAAGAAAGACGAAGCAGTCTTCGAAGTCCCCAGAAGCCTTAGCGGCAAGCGCAGCATCAATGATCTCCTGCTTCACAGCCTCCAAACGGGCCTCCAGAACCTCAGTATGTTGGCACTCCCACAAACGGTGGAAGACGGTGCCGCGGGCACCGCAGAAGGCACAGTCGGGAGAGATACAGTATCCGAAAGCCTCAGTCTTGGCAGCCGTGAACAAGGCCTCGGTGGCGAAAGCCCGAATCCTGGCCTTCTGCAGTGCCGTGTACTTTTTGGAACTGGGCGACGCAGCCTGACGAACCACGTCGCAACGAATCCTAGAAGGGATCCCTCGTTTGGCCGCAGAGCCACGCTCAAGCATGCGGAAATATCCCTCTCGGATCAGGGAACTGACCAGGGCAGGGGAAAACAAACCCAGGGGGATGAACCGACCGAAGTCATCAACCAGGGTCATGAAATCCCTCATCTGCCAACCCAGACGCACGAGGGACATGCGGAGGACCGCGACAGGCCCAGACACAAGCCGCCAGGAACACCTATCCCGAGAAAACACCGATCTCCAGGCCGCGCTAATGGGCGGAAGACTGAGGGACCAGGGATAGGACGCAGTTTGACTTATCCAGGCCTCCTTGCTCCACCTGGTGATCGGAGCAGTCGCTGCGCGCCAAGTCGGATCTCCGTCCAACAGCGCACGCGCAGTAAGATACCTCAGCTGGCTGCGAGGACGCACATCAGAAAACGGAACAAAACCAAAAACAAACAAAAAACTGCGGTGTCGCAAGCCATGGTCGTGATCACTTACGCCCGTAACCTCAGTGCCGTACGTGGCCCCAGCTAAGGGGCCAGCCGATTAAACTCTAAGGATGACAGCTCTAGGAATCACCTTAGCTTGCTTGCCGAGGCGGCGTGCAGCACGGGCAGACTTCGCCAAGCGAGACTTCATATTGGCAGACTTGCCAGCAACGCGCAGAGCCCTGCCCGCAGCGCAGTCGACCCCGAGGTTGACCGTGGACGGCGAGCAATTTTGACAAAGGTGGTTGGGCTGCTC
>CAUYUJ010014763.1:285000-305000 GCA_963575745.1 Prorocentrum cordatum | reverse complement strand
GGCGCAGTGGAGAACCGCGCGCCGCGCAGCGCGGGGCGCGGTGCGAGAAGTCCGTTGACTTAGAAGGATCCCCAGACACCCTCGAGTTATGTAAAAATCACGGCGGGAGGTTTTTCATTCTTTTCGGTCTCTGGGGGCCCTTACCGTCCCTCGGGACCGTCAAAAACGACTCAGGACGAAAAACCGGTCCTGTGGAATGGGTCCAGACCGCTCGGGGTCGACGTCATGAGAAAGTCATGACGTCGGGGGTCTGGGTCTGAAGTGGTCCTCTGGGGCCCTGGCGCCACACTTTTTTCACAACGGGCGATTCTGCCCTGCTTCGGCACAGATCGGATCCGGCTCGCACAGAGGAGTAGACATGTGGCGTCTGGGGCCCTGGTCGTGAGTTTCAAGATGTTGCCATGTGTTCGCTGCGTCGTGCCGCAGGGTAGGGCTGCAAGCTGCAGGCGTGTCTGCCAGGCTTTGCGGGCCGTGGGCCAGCCAATATCTGTTTGAGCAAAGCTGGAGTCCTTGCCTCGTCGTCCCAGCTGGCGGACATTTTGGCGTCAGAATGTGGCCTTCCCCTCGGGACTCGGGTGGGCGCCACGGGCGGTTCGAGGCGGAGGACCCCCAGCCCCAGAAGTTGCTGGGCTGTTTTCGGCCTCTGGGGACCAACGCCAGGCCCCCCAGGGGCAGCTGGCGATCGAGTCAGCACGAAGAGCTGGTCCTGGAAAAGAGGTCGGGACCTCTGTGGGTTCCACGTGGCGAACATTTCACGACATCGGGGGCATGGGCCGATCAGAAGGAACTCTGCCGATGTCGCGGCCCCTTCCTCCCCGTCCTCCGTTTACGCAGCTTTGGGCATCCTGGAGGGCCTCCACGGCTAGATTCGCTTCGAACTTCTGGTCAGAATGCACCCCAGGAGGGGGTTTGTGGAGTAGCGGTGTCGGTTTCCTTTGTATCCTTGTCGAGGCCCGAGGATTGAGGGTTGAGGGTTGAGGTTCGAGCATCGAGGTCCTGGACATGCTTGTGGTTTGTGTGGGCGTTCTTGAGCGCTCCTCATTGACATTCTTAACGCCTCGCGTACCCCATCGGCCATTCAGAAATGATGCCTAGGTGTACTGTTGGGAGATGGGAAGGCGATGAGCCCAGAGTGGAAGAAGAGGTCGACAGGATAAAACCAGAGGCCTCTGGCAGCCTCTCGGAAGCCTCTTGGAGCCACCTCTGAGCTCGCTTGGGGCCTCTTCGAGAAGCTTTGAGGCCCTCGTGGGGCATCATGGAGCACCTTGCCGGCGCCGCGATTCCGATTCGATTCGATGCAGTTCGACTCGCCGGCCTCGGCCGCGACCGGCCCGAGCGAGCCGCGGAGGTCCGATCTCGATCCGACCTGGGACATCTCTCCGGCGATGCGATCCGTGCCCCATCTGGATCCAACCCAGACATCGGGCGTCTCGAAACAATCGGGACCGAAACGTTTCATAGTTCTCGGCCTCTCGGGGCCCCCACCGGGCCTCGGGACCGTCAAAGAACGACTCGGGATGACAGCCCGGTCCTGGGGAAGTGGTCGAGAGGCGGGGGGCCCGTGTCTCGAGCAAGTCGAGACGCCAGGTGTCTGGGATTTCGCGGCCCGGTCCATTTCAGACCTGCATTTGTGCCGTCTCGGAGGCCATCTCCTACGAGGAACATGCTGGAGTTCTCGCGCGGCGCACCATGACTTGATGTCTAGTCCACTCGTCCGCCCCAGTCAGGCCTGGGACGACTCTCGCGCGGCGACCTTCCGACAATGAAGTCCGACGTGCAAGCGGCGTGAGCCCGACGTAGACCCGACGTGAGTCCGGCAAGGATCCGACGGAAAGTGGGTCTCGGGTTGCCGCGCGAGGCCTCCAGGGTTTCCCCCCTTCGGCTGGCGTGGCAAAGGCAGCGTGCGATGTGGCGCCGCCGGCCCGCTGGTCACACGCTCTCCCCCACCTGGGGGAGCACTAGCGTGCAACAGCCTGGGCCACCCAGGGCCCTCTTGGAGCCACCCCGGGGCCGTCCTGCACATCCTGGGGCCACCGGGGCCCTCCCGGGGCCGCTCCTGGGGCCGCTCCTGGGGCCGCTCCTGGGGCCACCCTACATGGGCCACCCTATGGGACCTCCCTGGGCCTCCAGGAGGCGCCTCTCCCGTCCCGGGGCCCTCCTGCTGGGGACCCTCTAGGAGCACCTGCCCGCTCGCGGCCATCCTCGACGCCCTGCGGCCGCCCCTCGACGCCCTGCCCGCCTCGGCGGCCATCGTCGGTGGCGCCCCGCCGCCGCCCCTCGCAGGCTGCGCTGGGGCGCTGGCGCGGCGCGGGCGCCGCGGCGCAGCCGTGCCCGCGCCGCCGGGGCTGGTGGCGCCCCCGGCGGCAGCAGGCGGCGCGCTGTGCGGCGGGGGTCAGCCACGCGCAGGGGGGAGGGGGCCCAAGCCCCCCCTCGGGTCTCGAAGAAGGCAAAAGCAGATCAATATAATTAAACTTGCGACGCTCCACGCGGATTGCTTGGATCTGCGCTGGGGCCCCCTGGCGGCGCCTCCTGCGCCGCCCCTGGCGCGCTCCGCGCGCCAGGGAGGGGGGCCCAGCGCAAATCCAAGAAATCCGCGCGGACCGTCGAAAATTTGTGTCTAGGTGTTTTGGTTCTCCCTCTGGGGTCACGAACAACAAAAAAACGGCGGAAGGGTTTTCGTTGCTTTCGGCCTCCAGAGGCCCATGCGGGGCCTCGGGGCCATCAACAAGTGGCGCAGGATGAAGGGCCAGCCATCGTGCACGGGAGTGGGTTGAGACTTCTGGGGGTCGACGTCACGGAAAAATCATGACGTCGGGGGTACAGTCAAAAACCCTGATAAGGACGCGCGAGTTTGCTCAGGGTACCCTTGCGTCCTTGCTCTTCCTTGCTCTTGCGTCCTTGAGGTTTTCGTCGTCCGCCGCCCCAAAAATCCCAACTTCGGCTTCCAGGGTCTTGCGTCCTTACCGCGCGTCGTCCTTATTAGGGTTTTTGATTGTATGGTGGGGGAGAGGGGGAGCAAGCTGGGTGCCATCGCGCCTCATCTGACATCCTGTCCCTCCCTCCCATCCCTTCCCATGGCGCTGATTGTTCTCTGTCCGTGGACGCGTGTCATAGCCGACCTGCGGCTCCCACAGAGAGCTGTTTCGTGCTATGCGCAATCGGGGCAAAGAGAACTGCGTGCACAGGAGGAGGAGGAGGAGGAGGAGGAAGTGGCGGGTGAGCAGGAGGATGAGCGGGATGAAAAGGTTGAGGACGGGGGGGGAGGGGGAGAGCCTTTTGGGAGCTTCCCTGCTTCTTAGAAGGCGCGGGCCCTATCTGTAGATGCAGGGCCGGCGCCTTCTAAGAAACAGCCTCCTAGGAAGCCCTCCCCAACCCCCCCTGCCCCCTTTGTGCGCGCCGCCGAGGTCAGCTGCGACTGCCCCCGGGGCTCTCGGCGGCCAGCATGGAAGCAGGACCCAGCGGCATCGGCAACACCCGGACACACTCACACCGTGGGTGCGTTGGCCACGCAGGAGCGGCGCGCACGCTCGGGCATCGTGTCGTGTGAGCTCCGTGGCGGGCGCTTTCTGGCCATGCCGCTCGGGAAATGAGATACTGCGAGCTGATGTGCTGTGTGTGCGGGTCGGACGTGCGTTTCGAGCAGAGGC
This sequence comes from Prorocentrum cordatum, assembly GCA_963575745.1. Lineage (NCBI taxonomy): Eukaryota > Dinophyceae > Prorocentrales > Prorocentraceae > Prorocentrum > Prorocentrum cordatum. Next base: position 301,353 of record CAUYUJ010014763.1, on the reverse strand, counting down.
AGATTTGTACGAGTAGGTCCCCACGCGTCCCACGGCACAAACTCGCGGGAAGAGCCACACTGACCATGACCTAGATGTCGCGGGATCTTGTCGATGTCCAGATCTTGGTCGTGGTCCACGCTAGCCGTCGCCGATTCGCGAGGATTATCCTCGAACTGACGCTGACCAAGAAAGGCGGTGACCGAGACCGACACCCTGTTTCTACGCTCAGTCTTGGTCCTGGTCCCCGTGTCCTTCCCTTCCACCAGCAAGACCCTTCGAAGACCCGCGCGGATTCCTGGGTCCTGGTCTGGGCCCCTGGCGCGCGGAGTCCGCGGACGACCTGTGCGCACTGTAACGCGTTGGCGCCTCTCGAGGCTTCGTCGATCTTCGACCCAGGCCTGGTGCGGTGCATATTTCCTTTTCGGCCCTCGGGGCCGATCAACAAGAGCTGTGCACAGTGCCACGCCGGAGCAAGGCCTGCAGGGAGGCCACACATGGTCCGGGGCATGAGCGCGGTTCTCGCAACCCCCGACGTCAGAAGCTTTCATGACGTGGACCCCCAGCAGTCTGGACCCATCCCCTGGGACTGGTCTCTCATGCCGAGCAGGTTTTGGACGGCCACGGGGCCGAGAAGGGCCCCCAGAGGCCAGAAATAGCGAAAGATCTCCCGCCAGAACCTTCTCTTGACCCGAGGCGGTCTGGGAAGGGAGGTGGGTCCCGTGCCGATCCATGGGGAAGCGGGGCGGACCTCCGAGCGGTGATGTGTTGGTGCAGCTCTCCCCTCTTCGGCACCATCTGGCCCGCTACCGCAGCAGGCGCGCCCGCAGCTGGCCACCGCGAGCTCCACCATGCCGCGTTCATGCCACCGCAGAAGGCCCGGCGACTACACAATCATTGTGGTTACGCGGGGGTGTGGCTTGCCATCGCCGCCGTTCAAGCAGTGGCGAAGCGAACCCCAAATGATCCAAGACTTTCATGTGGTTCTCACGACAGGATGCTAGAACATTTCTGGCTGAGACCTTCTTGTTTCAATTCTCTGGCTTCGTGTTGCGAGACCATTGCTTTTGTTCCTGGAAGATTGTTTGCGTTTGCTCGTTGCAGGCGGAAAGGGATGCCAGGACTGCCAGTCCCTGCTTTAGCCGTTTGGGTTTAGGGGTCCACGCGTTGCGCCCAGAGTTTGATGAGCCTTCGTCGGGGCGCGGCAGGGATCTCCGTCGAGGTCCTCGCCCACCGTCCCAGTCACGGGTTGCAAGCCACCCCCTTTGCAGACCACACCCGTCGAAGTCGCTGAGAGGTGGATGCTGCATGGCCAGTCGAGACAAAGGCGGGCTCCCCGGGGTTCGAGGTTCGAGGTTTCAGCTGTCTTCGTTGGCCTTCGGTGTTTTCCAGCCTCGGGGTGCCCTTTCCAGCCTCACGGGCTGCAGAGCCACACCCTCCGCAGACCACACACTCTTCGGGGTCGCCGAGAGGTGCACGGCTTCGACCTGCAGCTCGTCGCGGGGCCCCTCGTCGACGCCCTGGGTCACGCCGCGGCGACCAGGCTCGAGGAAGAAGAAGAAGAAGACGAATAATCATAGTAAGCAAAAGAAAAGGAATAACGACATACGCAGAGTAAGGAACGTCATGATAATACGAAGCGACAGAACCGATCATTGTGAGAACATGTGGCGCCAGGATCCCGAGGGCCGTCGGAGATCTGGGCCTGGTTCGAGAAGGAGGCACATACATCGATAAACCTAATAATCAACACTTCGGAACTCCGCGCCGATGCCTTGGTGCGGCGCTGGCCCCCCCCCTGGCGACGCCTCTGGCGACAGGAGGAACAAACATCGAATATCGATAAACCGAATCAACACTTCGGAACTCCGCGCCGATGCCTTGGTGCGGCGCTGGGCCCCCCCCCCCTGGCGACGCCTCTGGCGACGCCCCCTGGCGCGCTCCGCGCGCCAGGGAGGAGGGCCCAGCGCCGATCCACGCAGTCCGCGCGGACCTCCGGAGGTTTATCTGCTCGCGCGGGCGTTTTTTTGCCTCCGGACTCCAGAGGTGGGAGGACATGCCCGGCCCTGCCAAGCTCCTGCCGCGGAGCGGCAGCGCCGCGGAGGCGCCGCGCGCCTGCCTGGGCGTGCAGCTCCTGGCCCCTGCCCCGCGCCAAGGCTGGCCGCCGAGGGGCCGTGGTGCCACGGGCGCCGGGGGCGCGCCGCCGATGGCCCGGCAGAGCGCCGCCGGGCAGCCCTCCGCCGCTGCACCGACCTCGCGGGCGGGCTGGCCCCAGATCGCGGCGCCTTCCCCTTCGGAGGCCGAAGGCGGGCACGGCGAGGAAGCCGCGAGCGAGAAGGCGGCCAGGGATAACGCCAACTGGTGGCCATCTGACACCGGCTCCATGGGGGGCAATCTGCGGGCGCTGCAGAGCGAGGACCCCCAGTGCGTGCTGCTTGCCCGCCGGTGCAACGCGCTGGGCTTCCAGTCGGAGGAGGCGCTGACGTCGCACTGCTCGAAGTTCGGGCGGGTCAGGAGGGTGCTGGTCGCCCACTCCAAGGTGAAGGCCCGAGGCGCTGGCTCGGCAGCGTGCCCGGCGATCCAGAGGCTCCGGCCTGGCAGCATCGCGTTCATCGCCATGGCGGACGCCGAGAGCGCCGAGCGCATCCTGAGGGAGGGCGGCGAGCAGACCGTGGCTGGGGCGCGCATCAGCCTGGAGCCGTTCCGGGTGCGGCCCCCGGGGTCGCCCAGCGCGGGCCCGAGCGAGCGTGGCGCTGGGCCGGCTGCGGGTTGCCACGAGCAAGGACATCGAGGGCCAGAAGACGGCACAAGCACGCGCGCGTCTCATGGGGAGGCTGGCCCTGACCAGGGTCGGCCGGAGGGGCTGGCCAGGAGGGTTGGCTTGGTTCTGCCAGGAGGAGATCCGATGTCGTGTTGTTTCAATGCGGGGTCCCCGGAAGTCTCGACCCATTCCCCAGGACCAGTTCTTCATCCCGAGTCGTTTTTGTTGACGGTCCCGGGGCCCGGCGAGGGCCACCAGGCTGGTGAAAAAACTTGCCGTCCTGATTTTGTAACGATGCGAGCATGTTTGGGCATTGCTTCCATGGGCCGCTCTTTCCGCTCCATACAGTCGACCCGCAGGGTAAGGATAGGCATCCCTCCCAAGGGTGCCCTTGCATCCTTGCCTCCTGGGTCCATCCTTGGCCACTTTCGGTGGCCGCGCCCCGCTCGAAAGGCTTTGAAATGGGCGTCCAAGGGCCTTGCATCCTTATCGTGGGGTGATGTCTCCACTGCGGTGACAGTTGCTCAGGGGGCCGCCAACCTTTCTGTACAAGTTGCACGGCAGGCACGGGGGAGGATTTGCCCTCCCCGACCGTATGCCCTGCGGCGGCGATGGACTGTTTTTATCTTGCTCTGGCCACGGGGCGGTCGCCCGTCGTGTGGCCAGTGCCTCCTAGCCCATGGGGCTGCTGGAGGTATTTTTTCGGCCAGTGAGGTACCCCTCACTGCCAGCAGCGGTTTCCCAGCCGCCGCTGCTGTGCTCACCAAGGTTGTGCGGGCGTTGAGCTCAAAACAAAAACTGCGGGGTGACTGTGCAGCAGATCCCGGCGGCCCGCCCTGGACTCCACAGGTCGGCTCTGGATCCGTCCTCCTCTCGCGCGCCCGGGGCGTTCGCTCCGTGCGGGTTCCTGCCAGCGTTGAGTCGGGCCTGTCCTTCTACAGGGGGAATATTCAAAAATAGAAAAAAAAGAGTGTGGGGACTATGTTTTAGTATTTGGGGGCATATTCTGAGCATTTTTTTTTTTTTTTTTTTTTTTTTTTAAAAAAAAAAAAAAGTTTCGTCCAAAATCGGCCTGTAGGGGGACAGTCCCGACCTAATGCCAGCGGGACAACAAGATGGGTCGTTCCAGAAAGGGCCTCGCCCTCCTAGAGACACAGCGTATTGAAAAGATCAAGACGGCGGTTTTTCACCGTTTTCGGCTTCTAGAGGCCTTCGGTGGGCCTCGAGGCCGTCGAAAAACGACGCAGGACGACAAGCCGGTCCTGGGGAGTGGGTCGAGACTTCCGGGGACCCCGCGTTGAAGAAATCACGACGTCGGATCTCTGGCTTCGAGGAATTCACGGAGTTGGAATCTCTTTCCGGCAGAAGGCGGCGCCAGCGGGGGGCGGCGGAAGTGAAACGAGGGCGCCTCCGCTGGCGGAAGGCGGCGGAAGGCTGGCGGAAGCTGGCGGGGGCAGGAGATGGTGCCCCCCCCAAGAGATGGCAGCATCTTGGGGCCCAGGGTCGTCGGAGCCCGCCAGGCACGTGGCTGGGCGGGTCACGAGTGGGCCCAAAGGAGCACGGAAACGCGTCTCCTCCTCCCCCCCTCCCCCCCGTTAGTCGCCCCCCCCCCACCCACCCCCGTGAAGCAACGCCCAGACAGGGGGGGCGCGGGGGGCCCGGCGCGCCGACCAGTGCACGCCGCGCGGGAGCCCGAGAGGCCACGGCCAGGGGGCTTTGGGCTCGGCAGGTCGTGCCGCCGGTCCTGGGCCACCAACTCTGCTCGTCGCGGCACGCCGTGCACCTCCCCAGCCCTGGGGCGGCAGCGTAGGTTCTCCCGGCTTCCCGCTCCGCGGGGCGGAGCGCCTCGCCGCCCACCTGCAAGGCACAGCGCGTCGTCGGGGTCGCCGCCGCGACACGCCGTGCCCGAGTTCTTTGTTCCCGTCCGTACGCTCCTGTACGTTTTCCGGTCGATCAAATCTTGTTTTCGTGCGCGGCCCTATGGATGCCCCGACGTGCAGATCCCCGGCGGGCGCTCCAGTGGGCGCACCGTTTCCTCCTGTAGCCGGGCCGAAATTTCTGCTGGAGCAATCTATCGTGCACATGTACGCAGGCTGCCCTTACCCCAGGACCCTCAAATCGGGATTCATTTCAAATCTTCATACTCGTCGGTGACCCGTGAGACTGTTCAGTGAGCCTCCTTCTTGATAGAGGCCTCGATCTTCGGGAGATAGGGCAGATAGGGGAGCTATGCATCCATGCTATTGTCCTCAGCAGCACCGAAATCACGAGAAGGACATGAAGAAGCTGAGCACGACAGAGAGGAAACTCCGCCAGCTCCACATTCACCTGGTCGCAGGTCGTCTGAATGCCCAGGCGAAACGCCTCTGAATCCGTTACGTGGCAGTGACGCTTCTCTGCCATGGTCCAGTCCTTCTCCAACTCGCTGTTCGGTGATTTAAACTCCTCCTGGTCGCTCCATGGCGGCTTTTTGAACGACCCCCGCCAACTGCAGCCCTCCGGAGCCGGCATCACATCGCCCTTGAACCTTGATGCCACTTGTCGCTCCTGTAGCCCCAGTCAGTAATTACCTCCATGGTACTTGCCACGCGCCACTGGGACGCTGATGTCTGAGTCTCGCCAGCACTGGTCGCCAAGCCCTCGAGGAAGCGGCGTGACGTCAGTTCGTTGAGAGAGGTGCCGAACTTGACCATGAATTCTGAGAGTCCGTAGGAATAGGGCGGCGGCAGCAGCAAGCACAGCAGGTTCCTCAACTAGTTGGTAACTTCCCAGCAACAGAGGCCCTTGTCAGGTCAGCAGCTTCAGCCTGGTCTCTAGTGAGTAGTATGTCAGCTAACTGCAAGGTCGTCGGAATACGGCGGACCACTTCCCCCAGACGTTTCAACTTTTCCTTCGTCGTAATCATCAGATCCACTGCCGCCATCTTGTCAGCCACAGACCCAGCACTAGTACATAACACCATCGAGTCGCAAAGTGACTTATAATCGGTGACCGCAGTTGGGCCCAAACGACCGAGGAACTCAGAGCGTGCCTTCAGAGTAAACTTGGGGTTCAAGGCCTCCAGAAAGATGCACGCTAACCATTCCGAGTGACCCAGCGCGTCCATCTGGACCTGAGCCTCAGCAGCCAAACTATAGACGCCGAATCTCGTCGCAAACGATGACTCCACCAACACGTAGGACTCTATGGAGCAAGCTCGTTCCGAGCAGTTGTGTCGTCGGTCGCAGAAAAATATACCCAGCCAGAGTACCCGAGTTAACAGCATTTTGATCGGAAGCATGCGCATGAACTACCAGTCGTATTTACTTTACGGGAATGTGTCGAACTCGCCATCGTCCGTCACGAAATTGCGTTGCGCTTCGCATTAGATTGTTTACATGACGGATTTGACCAACAGTTGATTAGGGACAAATTGTCGGACCATCGAGATTTGGACGGCGATATCTGGACGTGTCTCTCTCGCTAGCCAGTTCCCAGCACCCAACGTAGTTCGCACATTCGAGATCTCCTTTGCGGACGCCGGGGTCTCAGGAGAACATCGGGGTCACACTAGCAGGTATCATCGCACCTGCAAAGCACCTGCGGATGTATCGCAACGTCGAAAATATCCGGGTCCTGCCACAAAGACGCGCCGCAAAACTCCCAATGGCCAACACACCACTTCCGCATGGGGAACGTAGATCGACGATGACGGACTGCTTACTGATATGTTTCACCTGATCTTCCAGAAACAGTCTCATCAACATGCGGCGCGATAATACCGCATAGCGTTTTCGTACAAGTGAAACATACGCGGGTCACTCTTGGACTGTACCCAGCCCGACTCGGCCGTGTCCGGGCGCCTCTGCAACAAAGTGTCGCGAAACGTACGCCATCACATCGCAGGCGCATCGTTCAGGCCGTAGATGGGCTTCACCACCTCCAGAATCTGGTCGGAAGCAAGACTTGACAGCCTGCAGCCAGGCTGACGACGGTAGATCTTGCCCGCGGGTCTCGTCAGCTCGTCGGCCTCCACGAAAGCGCAGGTGACGTCGGCGATGCTCGTCCTGAACTTGCTGTAAGCCACAAGCTGATATTCGACCACTTTACCTTTGTGAGACAATCTTGGGAATTGCGTCTCTCGTTCTCGCCCCAGCTGCAGTAGATCAGGGTCTGAGAAGCCCCTGGCCGCACAGCGATCACCTCCTGGCTGTTGTCGTCGATCTTTCCGGTCATCACCATACGACTTCCCAGGATACGATCAGGAGACTCTCGACGAATCCCTGCGGACTCCTCGGGTCGAACGGGCAGCCGCGCCTGCTTGCTCGTGCACGCGTTGCCCCGCTTCTGGCCTGAGCCATGGGCCATAGCCTTCCGGGCTTGCGCAGTAAGTACACTTCGGATGCTTCAGGCTGACCTCCCTCCGACTTCTTGCCATGGGGACATCAGCGGCAGCGGCATCATCGCACTGGCCAGTGTAGAAAATGCACAGCTCCTCGTCATCGGGGACCTCAGCACGTACCGCACACTCCTCTGATGCGTCAGTCCCTGGACGAGGTCGTAGAACAGACACTAGATCTCGAAGGCTGTCTTGACCCCCTTCCGCCTCGCGTTCCGCAGCAGCTGAAGGTAGCGGTAGGCTTTGGGGATACATCTGGTCACATCGTAACTGACCCTTCGACGTGGCACCCGCACTCGAACTTGGCTTATGTTTAGCAACCGCCGCCTCCTCATCATGCACCTGTTCTTGAATTTGCTCCGGTGGTGAGTCCTTGATGGGGGCGGGCTCAGCTGTCAATTGCACTTGATCGCCCGCAGCAGTCGTTCTCGAACCCTTGCTTGGAGGTAGGTCGCCGCCTGTGATGTCCAGGAAGCCTCGCTGAGGTCAGCTCCAGACATGACCTCCCGAGCTAGAGAGCTAGAGATTGCAGTTCAGGTCGAACCACCTCCTCAGCCAGCTCCTCCTCTGCCGTCGCGTATCGCAATTGTTCTGGAGCGGCTTTCAGCATCAGCCCAGGCATCGCCGCCAAGTAGTTGCCACGCACTGGTCCAAGGACAACGCCTGGCCCACGCCACCGGAACCGAGCATGAGCCTTCTTCCCAGGGATGCGTCATTCTTGACGCCATACCGCCACGCAATCTCCGATGGCGAACTCAAGGTTACGAGGGCGTGCATCCAGCGCAGTCCGAGCGGCTCGATCACCCATTCTCTCGAGCACCTCCATGCGGGTTGCCTGGCGGCACTTTTCGGCAGATGTGAAGAGTTCCTCCGTCAGAACCATGCCACTTGCCTTACGTCGGGCCTGTCCCTCTACAGGAGGGATATTTGAAAAATGCAAACAAATCCGATGGGGGTGATTGTTTGGATATGTGTTGACCATTGTGGGGTATGTTTGTTTTTTTTTCGTACAAGCTCCCCGTTTAGGATGACAGGCCCGACGTGGCACTTGCCGCGCAGTCACACAACCCTTTCAGCAGATCGGTAGGCACTTCTTCTGGGTTATGACCCATCGCGAGGAGCTTTGGAGAGTATCCGCGCTCTCTCGTCAACGAGTTCTTTGCAACCGCCGCAGCATCCCGGCATGTAACATCCATCGTTCTTTGGCATGGGGCGCGCGCTGATCACGGATATTGTGGAACATGCCGAAGTGCTGCCCATGACGTTCCGCGCGACCTATCTGTTCATGGGCCTCGCCGGCGGCATCGTGCGTTTCAATGCTTTGGCTGTCCAGGTAATCCATGAACTTCTGTCCGCAACTGACTTGTCTCGCATCGGGTCGAATAACCCGCGGGGCCCGCCGGGTTTGGTCCATGACGTGGTTCGTGCAGACCACGACAAGAATCCTCGCCAGCTTCCGTCTCAAATCAAGGTGGCATCTGCTGCCATGTATTTGAGATCCATAGTGCGTTCAGAGACTTCACCTTCAGGGCTGGCGCGCAACATCGCAGCTCCTTCACGTTCACCCCGAGCAGTCTCAGCGGTGCCCCCGAGGTTAGCAGCGCAGCCACGCGGGCCATCTTAGGCTGCTTCTTGCCATCGCATACTGATCACTGGAATCACCGTGCAGCTCGGATAACCATACCGCTAGCATTCGCGTGCTTCATCACCCGGATCACGTCCTCATTATTATTCCGATGCCCGAGATTGGAGAGCAAACGACGCAGCATATTCTCAAACCCAGGCGGCATCTCTTGACACATTATTCCCCCGTAGTTTCCGCAGTGAGAACTTGGATCCTAAACGCATGTGCCCTTGCCCAGGATCGGGGGGCGGCCAGGGTGGAAAGGGCCGTCCGCTGGATTGGGCGCTTGCCACTGCGCCAGATCAGCCTGCCGCGTGCGCGCTGGTTCAGCATCCGCGCGTCAGGACGCAACGACACGCTGAATGACTGGTTATTTGATGGCAGCGTCATGCCCTGGTTTGCGTCAGGGACGCCTGGGGGCATCGGGGGTTCCGTGGGACATAGAACAGCATTGGAGTGGTGGTGCCTGTCCCATTTGGGGACAGGCACCACCGCCCCGTTGCGTTTGGGTCTGCCCGCAGGAGCGTCTTTTCAATGCCGCGCTCCCCCGGGGGCCGCTGCGGCCGCGTTCGGGAGAGCTCTTGGGAACCGCGGCGCGGGCATGTCCCTGGGGGCACCATCAACGCGAGTCGGCGACGGCACCCCCCGACACGTGCCCGGACCTAGCTGTGGGCGCCAGGCGGGTTTTCCAGGGGGCAGCTCCCGGCGACCGCGCCTGGCGTTCCGGGCCCCGGGCGTTCGGGGCGAGCGCGGGATTGCATCGCCCCGGGAACCCAGGACGCATTTTGCGCGTCGAGCCCCAAACGATTGATTGTGCGCCTTCGTGGGCCCACCTCCGAGCGGGCCAGTCAAGCCCCCGAGAGCGACCCATGCGCGGTCGGCCGCTCTGCCGATTGGAACGCACGCGCCTTCGTTGCCAGCGAATGCCTGGAGAAGACAGCGCCCTGTAATGCACCATGTGCCGTCGCACCTGCACTTGTGCAACCACCGTTGGCTGCGGGGCATCGCCCCCCCCGCCCCACGCCACCCCGCCTAGGTAAGGGAACGGGTATCTTTCGCGCTCGAGAATGATCGCGCGCCTTGACCTCGTCCACTGGCACGTGCAACAGAAAGCCATCTACCACATCTTGCACCAATTGTTTTCGATACTTCTGAGACAGGTCGCTCCGCTTCACCCCTCCCGAGTTACCTGCGCAAGGCTGGTGCTCATGACCACAACTGCACATTCTCGGGGCCAGAAATATGTATATTTCACTGGTTGCTTGGGTTTGGGATCGCAGACGCTTAATTGAATTATTTCACGGCGCGCTCTTCGTTTCGCTGCCCGCTGCCTCCGTGGAACGCGCAAGCCAAGCGAGCGCGGCCATCGCAAGATGCTGCTGGGCTCTTCGAGGACGACGCGCGCGCTGTAGAGGCATTTTCATTTATTGATGGAACGCGACGCGATGCGCGATGCAACGGCCCTTCGGTTGGTTCGAGCGGCCCCCGCACAGACATTGAGGCCGCATGTGCCTATATAGCCGCGGCTTGATCCCGTTCAATCAGCGCGCATGTCAAGGCTGCCCAGCAATGTCGACGGGCATCTTCATGCCCAAACGGATGCGCGCGCCGTTAATCTCCGCAGGCCTCAGGCGCAGGACTGCGCGCGCCGCGCCGCAGATCGGCGCGCGCGCGCTCGAGCGAGGGCGCGGCCCTGCGTCGTCCGGCCCGCCGCCTCAGGGCGCGCGCGGCGTCCGCCCCTGGAACCCCCGCCAGGCCGGATCGGTGAAATGAAAGATTGCGTTGTTTTGGGTGGCCCAAAACAGCAAAATCTTTCATTTCACTGGTCGCGGGTCTGGGTTGCGTCTTTGTCCGGGGCGGATGCGAGTGGTTCTTTGCGTGCTTCTGCGGGGGGCTCGCTCTAGGGCGTATCGGGCGTCTCTCGGGGCCTGGCGCGCTCTTCCTCGGGTTTTCCCATTGGCTCCCCCGAGGACCCCGTGGAGCTATTGGGCCCACTTGCGTCGATGAGGAAGCTCGTGGAGACGTCTCGGCGACGCATTGGGGATGCGGGTTTCGCCAGGCGCCCAGGGTCGTTTGTCGGCGCGTTCAGGCCGACGTGGAACCCCCCGCAATCCCCGGCCGCCCAGAGAGCGCCATTGGCGCTTGAAGGGTTTCCTGCAGGCGGCGGGTCATGGTGTCCAACTGTCGTGCGACGCCTGCTGGGCGCTCCTTCAAATCGCAAGCTCGGTCGATTCGCACAGTTGGCGTCGCGTCGCGCAGAGATGTCGGCCTCATCGCGATCGGCGATAATTTGGACATGAGGGCCAGTAAATTAAAATCTACAGGCCGACCAGCGAAAGATAATCATTTCTACATTCGCTCACAGGGCCCATGTCAACACCTCCCAATTTGTCGCAAAGCTCCATGTCGTCTGAAGACGCGCTCCTGATGCTGTAGCTTGAACGCCCACGTGGCAGCCTGACGCCGACACCCAATAAACACCAGGACAGAAACGATCCAGCCTTGGTACGTCCCATGCTGTTACCGCTATCGGAACCTCGAAGAACTATGACACCCTAAGCCTGCACCGGACGACCCACTCGAACACCGACAGGCGAGACACCGATTGCACGATTCGCATCTTGATAATACGTGGCAGGACCGCGGCGGCGGCTTTCTGGCGTCAGCCTTTGAAGGACGGAAAACATTTTGCACGGTTGTAAGATCCTCACAATATTAAGCCTCTCAGCAGCAATACGCTTGACAATATCCCGTTGGTTCTCAGCTACTGACGCGCCCCGTCCAGTTTTGATACCAAAAAGATTCCACACCCTGAAAGTACATCTCGACCAGTTGAGGGTGCAGCCGTGGCGTCGAGGAAAGTTCCCAACACTTCGGCCTTCCTTTGTGGGTAGTGACCAGAAGGTCGAAATATTTCTTCTGAATTTCCCGGTCCCGTCGACATAGGATCTCAGTGACTCCAGCCTGGGAGCATTCGGAAGTGTCGCCATCGCTTTCGTCGACCTGAAGGATCCGGCCCTGCCCTGCGAAGGCCAGCCGTGGCCTCCGCAGCCTCTGTCAGAAAAGCTTCGGACGCCCCGACCTCCTGGGTGGACACCAGCTGCTCCGTCTCATTTCTCAACTCACATAGATGTCACCGGCAGTGGCCACGCCTTGCTTCCCACAGCTGTACCGTCACACCCAACTTCTCGAAGGTCACCTGATCGCGCACTGTGTCAATAACCGCGCCCAGTCCTTTCAACATCGGCTTACTGAGCAGCAGAGGGGCCGCGCCAGCGATGACGTACAATCGAAAATTGATCTTCCGTCCACTTGTACGGAACTTCAGTTCCACGTGCCGGACTGATCTCATCGTATACGCGATGGGTTTCGTATGGGGTAACTCCGTGATGGTCAGGCCGGCCTTGTCCATGGCCTCTCGATGTTCATCCAACGTTTCTTCACCAGTCAAATCTAGACCACATCTCGTGTCCAACATACCATGCCCAACATTATGAGAAGAGCTCAACACCTCGGTGTCGTGAGCGTCCTGGCACGGCTGCTGATAGGCGACGTTCGCCTGTTCAAACCACGAATCCAGCATCTCCAAATAGTAGTGGCATATGTCGCTGACCTTGTCGTCTGACTCCTCCTTTACCATCATTGCTGACATTTTGTCCGCGTCGTCACCAGCCTGTTCACGTACAGCACGTGCGTCGGCGGTGGTTTAGCTTGAAACGGTCTCGGGCTTCTCGGTTTCTTGCAGTCTCTACGGGGATATCCAACCTTCGGGCCAAAGCCTCGTGGCAACTGCGCCTTCGAGATCTTTGGTTGCTGCTCTTTCTGTTCGACCAATGTTTGCAACGCCTCCGGCTCATCGATCGTCCCTTCTGATTGACACGGCTCGGTAGCAATCAAAGCGTCAATCTCGTCACCTATGACATTCTCGTCGTTTTCGGTCTCCACAAAATCGTTGACACCAGAATGGCGACCTGATCCTTAGTCAATGGGACCGTTAGTTCTCAAGGCCTGGGCAATTTCGCTCTTTTGGTGCAACTTCTCAGATGCTGCCAACATAACTGCAACATGACGACGACAGCTGTGCTCCCATGAGCAGCAGGAAGCCCTTCGCCATCGATGGCAATGGGGCCCCTCAGCGTCGCCGCGAGAGGAGGATGCACGTCCACGACCGTAGAACTGAACCATGGTCTCGCCCCTGGCAACCTTCAAACCGATCATCTCGGTGAGAGCCTCGCCAGAACGATTATGGGCAGCAAGGTTTGGACATTTCTTGTCTAGGATGGCCAAGATTTGACCTTCCCCTCAGCAGCCTCTAGCTCATCGATGTCGATCGTCTTAACCGCACGCGCTGCCACATCAGCGAGTAGAGTGAAAAAGAAGAGGTCCCATTGCTTCAGGTGATAGTCCACGCGCTCGCTGCACAGCGCACTTTCGCCACGAGCGATAATCTTTACTCGCCTCCGAGCCCGAGCCAGAGAAACCACGCGCACCACCACCTCTGCCGCCTCCAGAGTCCATTTGTCCGTGGTATCTGAACCACAGTACACAAGTCCAGTTGCTGAAGATACAGAAGTGGGCACTGACCTCAGCCTCGTCCGCTCTTGCACCTGCAAGAGACAACCAGCTGCGCGCTCGCAATGCAGATCCCCCGCGGGCGCGCCGGCGGGCGCACCTTTTCTGCCTGGAACCGGGCCGAAATGTTTGCGTAAGCACCAGCACTTGCTACTCCCACCAGCACGTGCTACTCCCTGTCATGCACATGTATGCCCACCTCACCCAAGGACCCTCAGATGGGTACGACCCCTTTCCTGGGACAGTTTTTCTGGGATCAATTCAGGGCACGCTTGACGCCAGAACCAGGCAAGTTTACCTGCATGGCGTTTCCCCCTCCCCCCTATCACCCTTCCGCCTCCTTGTAAAACAACGCTGGGCCGAAAAGGCATGTAACCGAGTCCCGACTTGGGTGAAGTCCAGTTTTCCAATCGGGCCTCCCCCCCCCTCCCAACCCATGCAAGTCAGAACGGTCATGCACTGACCCTCGGTGCGTGGCTGAATTGGGGTTCCGCGGCGCGGACTCTGCTTGTTATTGTATTTGTTTTTCCGTCGTTCCCCCGGCGACCCGGCCTGCGATCCACCCGCGACCCTCCCGCGACCCACCCGCGACCCACCCGCGACCCAGCCCGCGGCCGACCCGCGACCCACCCGCGACCCACCGCGCGACCCGTTCGCGACCTACCCGCGACCCACCCGCCACCCTCCGCGACCCACCCGCAACTTGGCCCGCCACCCACCCGCGATCCACCCGCGACCCACCCGCGACCCACCCGCGAAAATCGGCGCCTGCGGCGGGCTCGGTGTATGATTTGTAAAAATTAGGCGCCTGCGGCTGGCTTCTTCAGAGCCTCGCGGACTGCCGACGTCACCGCCGCCCCCTCGCTCTCATCCTCAAATGCGGGGTGCTACGTATTTCAACTTGTTGGGGTCAGGGTAAAACTGTATCTTATGGTCCCGGGAGCCCGCTGACGGACCCTGGAGGATTGGAGATTGAAACCGAGGAGAAACGCCAGGAATGAACAGAGCACATCCGTGAGATCCCGCGTCGCGAAACAGATACAACGTCGTGGGAAAGTGCGTCTGGAGCCGTAGGGCCGTAGGGCATCTCTCGGGCCGCACCGACCGGTGAGAGGGTCCCGGGGCCCGAAGTGGGGCAAAAACTATCGATATGAGAAACGCGGCGCTTGGATCCCAAAGACCGTCAGAGATTCGGGTCCGTGTCGAAGAACAAAGACCGGCAGAGACAGATTGTCGCAGGTCCGCGCGGATTTCTTGGCTCGGCGCTGGGCCACCCTGGAGGCGCCTCTGGCGTCGCCCCTGGCGCGCTCCGCTCACCCCGGGGGTGGGACCCAGCGCCGATCCAAGAAATCCGCGCGGACCTCCGAAAGCTTATGGTGGGAGATCTGGGCCCCTTGTCCCCAGACCCCCTCAGCGATGCTCGTCCTGAAGCCACAAGCTGATATTCGACCCTTTTTCCATTATGAGACAACCTTGGGGATTGCGTCTTTCGTTCTCGCGCCAGCTGCAGTAGAACAGGGTCTGAATAGCCCCTGGCCGCACAGCCTCGCCTCAATCACCTCCTGGCTGTTGTCGTCGATCTTTGAGGTCATCACCACGCGACTTCCCAGGATACGATCAGGAGACTCTCGACGAATCCCCGCAAACCCCTTCGGTCCATGAACAAAATCATGACGGGAGATTTTGCGCTATCCCTTGCCTCCGGGGGCTCTGACTGCGGCCCTCGAGGGCCGGCAGCAAGGGCCCAGAGAGGCCAGAAAGACTGATATGGTTTTCTCGCGGCCCCGCTCGGCCGACTCGTATTTTGCCGGCCCTCAGTGCCGTCCGAAGACGAGTTGGGAGGAGGAGGAGGAGGAGGAGGAGGAGGAGGAGGAGGAGGAGGAGGGAGGAGGGAGGAGGGAGGAGGGGGGTCCTCCTGGGCCCACGCCGCCCGGCGGCTCCCTGCCGGGACTGCCCCTGGGCGCCCCCGCCCCCCCGGTGCCGCGGCGGCGGCGGCGGCGGCGCGAGCCGGAGCGCCCCCGCGCGGGGGTGCAGCCGGCCCTGGGTTGCGAGCGGCCCAGACCTCCTCGGGCCTCGACGTCCACCCCATCCTCCTCCTCCCCTCCTCCTCCTCCTCCTCCTCCTCCTCCTCCTCTCCTCCTCCTCCGCCTCTGCCTCCGCCTCCGCCTCCTCCTCCTCCTTCTCCTCCTCCTCCTCCTCCTCCTCCTCTGGGGAGGGGGGTGGAGCAAGCTAGGTGCGCTCGCGTCATATCTGACGTCCTACCCCTCCCTCCCATCCCTTACCATGGCGCTGATTTTCTCTATCCGCGGACGCGTGTCGTAGCGGACCTGTGGCTCCGCGCGCGCGTGCGTAGTGGGTGGTGGTGCACGTGCGTGCGTGCGTGCGTGTGTGCGTGGTTGTGGTGGTGGTGGTGGTGGTGGTGGTGGTGGTGGGTGGTGGTGGTGGTGGGTGGTGGTGGTGGTGGTGGTGGTGGTGGTGGTGGTGGTGATGGTGGTGTGGTGGTGCTGGTGGTGGTGGTGGTGGTGCTGTGGTGGTGGTGGTACTGGTGGTGCTGGTGGTGGTGGTGGTGGTGGTGGTGGTGGTGGTGGTGGTGGTAGTGGTGGCGGGGCGGCGCGGTGGGGGCGGGCGGATGGGCGCGCGAGAAAAAGGCCCGCGCTGGGGCGAGAACGCCATCCTGAACGACGGAGGCCATGCAGCGGGAGCACGATTCGGAACGATTCGGGAGCAGAAATGAGG
This sequence comes from Prorocentrum cordatum, assembly GCA_963575745.1. Classification (NCBI taxonomy): domain Eukaryota; class Dinophyceae; order Prorocentrales; family Prorocentraceae; genus Prorocentrum; species Prorocentrum cordatum. The sequence goes on along the minus strand of CAUYUJ010014763.1, from coordinate 285,303 downwards.
CCGGCGCCTCAACGAGAGCAGCATTTTGGGGAAAAATGACGCCGGCGCCCCAGCGAGAGTCGTTTCCCGGGATTTCCCGGGGATCCTGTGTGTTAATAAAAACAGTACGCGGAGGGTGCGCGGCCATCACCCGGACGCCATCAGGGGAAGAGGGAGAGTATTTTCATATTGAGTAATTGTTGAGTTACGGAAGAAGTTCGAGCCTGGTTTATGGTCCGGCGATAAACCAGGTTATCGGACTCGCCCCCCTCCCCCGGATAACCTCACCTTGTCGGTCGGGCGGGGCTGCCCACAGCGCGAAGG
>CAUYUJ010014763.1:155000-280000 GCA_963575745.1 Prorocentrum cordatum | reverse complement strand
ACCGGGAACCTTTACGGGAAGGGGCGCGCGACCGCGCTGAAGGCGCACGGCGTGGAGAAGACGGCGGCGGCCTGTGCCAGCGATTCGGGCGACGAGAGCGAGCCGCGTTGAAAGTCTTGCACAAAGCCGGCTTTCTGTTTTGCGATCTCCCGCCTTGCCATTCCCCAGGCCAAGAAACTTGTTCGCCTGCGTGGCCCCTAACAGTGATTTCGCCCCCTGCGGCTGCCGCGTCGGCGTCCGCGGCGCCCGCGGCGGCGCCTGCCGCGGCGCCCCTCCCCGCTGTTTACGCGGATGGCAAGTCTTACCTCTGAGTGCGTCGGCGTTCAGGACTTGGCGGCTGCAGCGCCGCCACGCAGTGAGCGGGCGTCTTGACCAGCGGGCTGTGGCCGTCGTGCAGCCAGAGTCTCATCGCGCGGTCCTGCGCCCGCCGGGCGGTTGAATTTCTGGTAAATTCTGCAATCCGTCTAATGCGAGGGCCGCAGGCCGCGCTCAGCGCATGGGACGCCGTGCAGTAGTGCGCTTCACTACGGACGCGCGCGCGGGGTTGCGGGCGTCCTGGTGGGCATTCCGGGGGCGTCTTGGCGGCGCCCTGGCGCATGTCCTGGTGGTGTTTTTTTTTGGAGGGGGGGGCCTCCTGAAGATGTATTGGGGGTGTCCTGGCGGTGTCCTTGGGCATGTTCTGGCGGTGTCCTCGGGGGTGTCTCGGCGGTGTCTTCGAGAGGTCTCCTGGGGTGGGTGTCCTGTGGCATGTCCTGGCGGTGTCCTGGGCGGTTGTTTCGGGGGTGTCCTGGGGGGTGCCCTGAGAATGGGTCCTGGGGGTGCCCTGAGAATGGAGAGAGAGAGAGAGAGAGAGAGAGAGAGAGAGAGAGAGAGAGAGAGAGAGAGAGAGAGAGAGAGAGAGAGAGAGAGAGAGAGAGGGAGAGAGAGAGAAGAGAGAAAGAGAGAGAGAGAGAAGAGAGAGAGATAAAGAAGAAGGCAGAGAGAGAGAGAGAGAGGAGAGAGAGAGTGAGAGAGAGGAGAGAGAGGGGGAGAGAGAGAGAGAGAGAGTAGAGAGAGAATGAGAGAGAGAGAGAGAGAGAGCTACAACCAATCATGAGAGAAGAGAGGAGAGAGAGAGAGAGAGAGAGAGAGAGAGAGAGAGAGAGAGAGAGAGAGAGAGAGAGAGAGAGAGAGAGAGAGAGAGAGAAAGAAAGAAAGAAAGAAAGACATACATAAAGAAATGAAGAAAGAAAGAAAGAAACAAAGACATCAGAAATACGTAAATCCCACCAGGGTAAAACAAAAACCTTAGAATTCCAAGAGGACCCCAAGATCCAAACGATCGACTTTCGATTGAGTTTGAATCTAAATTTGATCACGCGTTGATCTTGCAACGGTTGAGTTTAGATCTAAACTGGATCAGAACTTGATGATATCCATATTGAGTTTAGATCGAAACTGGACAGGAACTTGCCTGACATGTTGCACAACCCCCGACATGTTTCGCCCCCCAATGCCCCCCGTGCGTTTCAAGTCAGAATGGTGCTCTCATCCTTCAGTGCCGTGCAGCCATTTTGGCTCGGGCGGTTTCGCCGCGATCCCAGTGCGCGGCGATGGCCCAGGCGCGCAAGCCTCCGCTTCCATGTCCTAGCGACAGGAAGAAGGTGTTCGTGGGCCAGCTGCCTTCTTCTTGCACGGAGGCCCGCCCTTCTGGCGGCGCAGTTGCAGGATGTCGGCGTCTGGGTACATCTACGTCGTCCGACGCGGTGCGCAGGCACAGAGCAGAACGGTTGCGGCGTCCATCACGTTCGACGCCGTGGAGGCTGCTGCAGAATGCGTTGTGCGAAGCGGCATCATCCTGCCCGCTGTCGGGCCGCGCCCGCTGCCGATGAACTTCGCGAAGATGCAGCCGCTCACGAAGCGCAAGACACCACCCACCGACGAAGGCCAGCAGGGCGCGCCGCCGACAAAGGCCAGGCCAGGGTGCGCCGCCGGCCAAGGCCAGCAGGGAGCGCCGCCGACAACGGCCAGTTCTTCGTCTGCAAGCTGTGGGCAGAATGCGGCGCAGGGCAGTTCTTCGTCTGCAAGCTGCGGGCAGAGTGCGCAGGCTGTGGGCAGTTCTTCGCCTGCAAGCTGCCCGCCAAGGCCAGAAGATGCGCTCGCGCTGGGTGAGGCGCTCATTGCCTCCATCCGCGCGTCGATCGCGGAGTCGTTCGAGGAAAGTCTATATAAAATAACGTCCTCATGCGTTCTTCTCCCCCTCCTTTGCCTGTCCTGAGAGAGCGATGTCTTGAGAGAGGGGCGTCTTGAGAGTGCGAGGTGTCTGGATCGGCCAAAAATGGCCGGCATTTCAAGGCACGTTTTTGGGGCGAAAATTTGCCTTGAAATACCGTGGTGGTTTTTCCCCAGACAGCTTGCTGAACGGAGTGCTGTTGTGATAGAAACTAACTCCGGCCGAGGGAACGCGGAGCAGAGACATCCTCACGAACATTTTATGGTTGTGGCCGTTTCGCTTGAGACATCCTCACAACTCTCGTATCTGAGTTGGCCGGGGTTGGCCGTTTCGCCTGAGACGTCCTCGAAAAGTTGCGCACCGGGACGCCGCGCGAGAGGTGGTCCGGGCCGTTTCGCTTGAGACATCCTCGAGGAGGGGCAGGGGCTGGGGAGTATGAAGGCGGGGGGGTCGGGGGAACGAGGAGAGACATATAGCCCATCGGGGGGTATCTTCCGCAGAATATCGTTTTGTTGTTTATTCGGGGTTCCAATTGATGTCGGGGGAATTCGTTGTCATCAAGACGTCGTGCTGGTTCTATTCGGGGCGTGCACACCTGAACACGCATGCTGCCGCAGAGTGGTTCCATTGGCGGTCGGCGGAGCTGGGTTCTCTTAAGGACGTCGTGCTGGTTTTATTCGGGGGCGGTTATCTGGCACCCCGGGCGCAGCCGAGGGGGGCGAAGGAGGAGGAGGAGGGCGAGGAGGAAACGGGAGGGGTGAAGGCCATCCGTGATGGTACATAATACGTTTTCGTGGTTGTGCCGCAGGAAGCGCACGCGAATTGTTCATATTGGTTTTCCACAAACCAAGCTTGGGCAAAAAAGGGGAGGAGAAGGAGGATGAGGAGGAGGATGCCGACGACGACGACGACGACGAGGTGGAGGAGGACGAGGAGGGGAGCAGCACCAGCAGCAGCAACATCAGCGACGACTGCGGCGACGGCGCAGCGGCGACGACTGCGGCGACGGCGCGGCGGCGAGACCGACCAACCAGCGCAACCGACAACCGCCACACCCACCAGCACCCAACCAGCGCAAACGACAACCGCCACAACCACCAACGCCCGCGAGCAGCCAACGACAACCACAACAACCAACAACCTGCACCACCAGCCACAGCCACAACAACGAGAACCGCATTTACCACAATAACAAGCCACGCACCCAACAACAACCAGCAATCATAATCGACCAACAACACCCAGCAACCAGTAGTATGTGTGTACACATGTATGGAAACACGCACACATATAATCATATATATACATATATATGTAAATATATACATACATACGCGTATATACATATGTATATACATGCGCATACGTACATGTATGTTTATATACACGTACGATTAGTTAATGCACGTAGAAACACATGTTGGTAGTAACATATACACGCATCATCGTCATCATCATCATCATCACTCGGCCGGAGCACTTGCATTGTTATGTGCTAGGCCGGAGAACATTGACTTCTTGCTATGTTAGGACGTCAAGGACCTCTGGGGAGGGTAAAGCGGGACGTAGGGATGGCAAAACGTGACGGAGGGATGATACAACGGAACGTCGGGAGGGTAAAACGGGACGTGGGGAGGGTACAACGGGACGGAGGGAAGATAAAACGGAACGTCGGGAGGGTAAAACGGGACGTGGGGAGGGTAAAACGCGACGGGGGGAGGGTAAAACGGAACGTCGGGAGGGTAAAACGGGAAGTGGGGAGGGTAAAACGCGACGGGGGGAGGGTAAAACGGAACGTCGGGAGGGTAAAACGGGACGTGGGGAGGGTAAAACGCGACGGGGGGAGGGTAAAACGGAACGTCGGGAGGGTAAAGAGGGACGTGGGGAGAAAACGGGACGGAGGGAGCGTAAAACGGAACGTCGGGAGGGTAAAACGGGACGTGGGGAGGGTACAGCGGGACGGAGGGAGGATAAAACGGAACGTCGGGGGGGTAGAACGGAACGTCGGGAGGGTAAAACGGGACGGAGGGAAGGTCCGCTCCGTTTCGTTTTGCCCCCCTCCGTTTCGTTTTACCCCTCTCCGTTTCGTTTTGCCATCCCTCCGTTTCGTTTTGCCCCCATTCCGTTTCGTTTTACCCCCCTCCGTTTCGTTTTACCCTCCCTCCGTTTCGTTCTACCCCCTTCCGTTTCGTTTTCCCCCCCTCCGTTTCGTTTTACCCTGCATCCGTTTCGTTTTACCCTCCCTCCGTTTCGTTTTACCCCCTCCGTCTCGTTTTACCCTCCCTCCGTTTCGTTTTGCCCCCTTCCGTTTCGTTTTGCCCCCATCCGTTTCGTTTTACTTTCCCTCCGTTTCGTTTTACCCCCTCCGTTTCGTTTTGCCTCCCTCCGTTTCGTTTTACTCCCCCCCCCTCCGTTTCGTTTGACCCCCCTCCGGTTCGTTCTACCCTCCCTCCGTTTCGTCTTACCCCCCTCCGTTTCGGTCTACCCTCCCTGCGTTTCGTTTTACCCTCCCTCCGTTTCGTTTTACCCCCTCCGTTTCGTTTTACCCCCCTCTGTTTCGTTTCACCCTCCCTCCGTTTCGTCTTACCCCCTTCCGTTTCGTTTTACCCTCTCTCCGTTTCGTTTTGCCCTCCCTAAGTTTCGTTTTGCCCCCCTCCGTTTCGTTTTTACCTTTTTCGTTTCGTTTTAACCCCTCTCAGTTCCGTTTTACCCCGTCCGTCTCGTTTAACCCCCCTCCGGTTTCACGTTTTACCCCTTCCGTTTCGTGTTGCCCTCCATCCTTTCTTTTTGCCCTCTCTCTCTCGTTCGTGTTACTCGCCTTCTTTTGCGTTTACCCCCCTTCCGTTTCGTTTTACCCTCCCTCCGTTTCGTGTTACCCCCCTCCGTTTCGTTTAACCCCCCTCCGTTTCGTTTCACCATCTGTCCGTTTCGTTTTACCCCCCTCCCGTTTTGTTTTTCCCCCCTCTGTTTCTTTTTGCATTCCCTCCGTTTCGTTCTACCCCATCCGTTTCGTTTTACCCCCTTTCCGTTTCGTTTTACCCCCCTCCGTTTCGTTTTACCCCTGTCCGTTTTGTTGTACCCTCCCCCCGTTTCGTTTTACCCCCCTCCGTTTCGTTTTACCCCCCTCCGTTTCGTTTCGTTTTAACCTCCCCCCCTCCAAAAATTTTCGGTTTTAAATTAAAATAACCCCCCTCCGTTTCGTTCTACCCTCCCTCCGTTTCGTTTTACCCCCCTCCGTTTCGTTTTACCCCCCTCCGTTTCGTTTTGCCCTCCCTCCGTTTCGTTTTACCCCCCGTCCGTTTCGTTTTACCCCCCCTCCGTTTTGTTTTACCTTCCCTCCGCTTCGTTTTGCCTCCCTCCGTATCGTTTTATCCCCCTCTTTTTCGTTTTACCTTCCCTCCGTTTTGGGGGGGGCGTTTGCCCCCCCCGTTTTCGTGTTGCCCCCTCCGTTTCGTTTTACAACCGTCCCTCCGTTTTCGTTTTGTTGCCCCTCCGTTTCGTTTACCCCCTCTCCGTTTTCGTTTGGCCTCCCTCCGTTTCGTGTTAACCCCTTTTACCCTCCTCCGTTTCGTGTTGTCCCCCTTCGTTTCGTTCTACCATCCCTCCGTTTCGTTGTACCCCCTCCGTTTCGCTTGAACCCCCCCTCCGTTTCGTTTTACCCTCCCTCCGTTTCGTTTTGCCCCCCCTCCGTTTCGTTTTACCCCCCTCCGTTTCGTTTTACCCGCCCTTCGTTTCGTGTTACCCCCCTCCGTTTCGTTTTACCCCCCTCCGTTTCGTTTTACCCTCTCTGCGTTTCGTGTTACCCCCATCCGTTTTGTTTTACCCCCTCTCCGTTTCGTTTTACCCTTCCTCCGTTTCGTTTCCCCCCCCCCCTCCGTTTCGTTCTACCTTCCCTCCGTTTCGTTAACCCCCACTCCGTTTCGTTTTACCCCCTCCGTTTCGTTTTACCCGTCCGTGTTGTTATCTTTCCGTTCCGTTGTCGTTTCTTCTGTTGTCCATGGTGCGTTTTTGTTTTGTTTCGCTTTCGTGATCCAACGAGAGAACCATTTGGGTTTTAGAATGGCATTCGGTTTGTTCCGCGTTTTGTTCTTGCCGGGCTAGCGTTGCGTTTTGTATGCGGTTTGTTGCGCAGGAGAAATATATCGTTGTTATGTTTTTGCTTCATTCCCAGGGCAATGCGTTGGGTATGTTCTGTTCTGGCCTAACCGTTGTTCTGAAATGTTCTAAACACCAGAACGAAAACAAAACAAAACAGAAAAACTAAACCTGTTCAGGACCATCACAAAACAGAACAGTAGAACATCGTTTGGGTTGCGCAGATATGTATGCATGTATGCATGCATGCATGCATGCATGTATGTATGTATGTATGCATGCATGCATGCATGCATGCATGCATGTATGTATGTATGTATATGTATATGTATATGTATATGTATATGTATATGTATATGTATATGTATATGTATATGCATGTATGGGTGTAGGTGAGTGTGTGTGTATGTATGTATGTGTGTATGTGCATGTGTATGTGCTTGTGTATGTGTGTAGCGTGTGTGTATGTGTGTATGTGTTTATGTGTGTGTGTGCACGTGTGTGCACGTGTGGACGTGTGCGTAGTTCTCTTCCTCCCAGGTGCGCGGCGCGCCCGGCCGTGGCATCTTGGGGGGCCTCCCAGCGGGCTGCGCGCGCCCGGGGCGCCCGACCGAGGGGCCCCGCAGCGCGTGGGGGCTGCCGCGGCGCCCAGCCGCGTGATGCGGCTTGGCTTCGGAGGCCGATCCCAGACCCCCTCGGGCGGTGGAAAAATCACGACGGAGAGGCTTTTGGCTGTTCTCGGCCTTTGGGGGCCCTCACCGGCCCTCGGAACCGCCCAAGAGAGACTCAGGACGAAAAACCGGTCCCGGGGAACGGGTCGATCAGGAGGGAAAGAATCACACAGACACAATTGATCGTCGATTCCCAAGAAAATATAGGAACATATGGGAAGTGGGGAGAAGACAAAAAACCAAGAAAATATGGTAAAATATAAGGAATCCTGTTATTTGTGTGTATTTATTTCTGTGTCCCAGGGCCCCTTCAGTCGAGACATCTGGGGGTGGACGTCGCGAAAGATACATGACGTCGGAGGTCTGGGACCCCCGCCGGGTCCTGGCGATGCCCTGTTTTTTTTGTGACCGGCGCTGTCGCCCGGCTTGGGGGACGGGGGCCCTCGCAGGTCGGTCCGAAGGGAAGCACGACGCAGAAGGATGGGGCCCATAGGGCTCCAGCCGTGATTTTCTGCAATGGTGTGTTTCTGTCCGTCGTCGGATCTCAGGGCGCCGCGTCGTGGAACAAGTCACGGCAGCAGGGTTTTGGACGGTTTCGGCCTCCGGGGGCCCTTGCCGGGCCCCAGGACCGTCAACAAAACAGCACGGGAGGGAAAACTGGCCCTGGGAACTGGTGCAGAGCTCCAGAGCTCCAGGGGCCGCGCTGCGCAAGGATCGCGAAGCTGAGAGCCCCCCTGGAACGGTTGTGCAACCTTTTGGAGGTCGTGTCGAAGAATCGTCCGGGGGACCTCCTGGGGGGTATGGTTTCTCATCCCCGATCCGTTTCTGGCTTTGGTGGGGGTCGACAGCGGCCCCGAGAGGCCAGCAACGACGAAAACCGAAGGCGACGAAAACAAACAAACCGATGATGAAAGTTGCATGACTTCTCCAGGGCAACTTCTAGGGCCCCTGCCAGGTCGATGGGCGAACCGCACCTTGTTCGGTTCACCGAGGAGGCGTGGTTTTTGTGGGCCTCCACCCGCAGGCTTCGGGGTGTTCTTTTCAAGGCGGGTCCGTCCGCCCCCCGTGGCCCGGGCCGGACGACCTGGGAGGGGAGCGGTAGAGGGGAGGCCCAGAGATCCTGGCGTCGCAACCTTTTCAAGGGCTCCCCCGAGGGCGCGAAGTTATTCGCGCTTCGCGCTTCGCGGTCCTCGTTTCTCCTCCCCCTCCTCCTCGTCCTCCTTTTGTCCCTTTGGGGGGGCGGCGCGAGAGCGCGAAGTTATTCGCGCTTCGCGCTTCGCGGAGCGCGAAGCGCGAACTTAGGAGCCCTTGGGGAGGGGAGCGGTAGAGGGGAGGCCCAGAGATCCTGACGTCGCAACCTTTTGTTCGACCGGGCATTTTCCTCAGGTTTTTCGGGCCTCGGGCCCGTCACAGATTGGTCCGCCTTGAAACACGCAGCAACAGAAGTGTGATCGTTGTCTCATTCATCGTTTTGCCGATCGTCGCGGGCCCTCGCACCCCCCCCATGGAGTAGATCTTGGCTGTTTTTGGCGCCTGTTTCGGGCAGGTGGAGTCTCCCCCATAGGACGCACTGCTGCACACAGTCGCACTAAGCAGAGGTCCAGAGCCAGACATCTCCCCCCTCCCCCCCCTCCCGCCCAATGTCGAAACGCCGAATAGTAAAACGCCCGCCGACAGAAATGAAGTCTGGGGCTCCTCTCGTGATTTTTTTCGCGGCTGCGACTCTTTTCGTGACGTCGGGTTTTTCAGGTGGGGGCGAAATCTGTTGCAGCAGCAGCCAGTCTCGGCGCCGCCGTCGGGCGGCTGCGGTGCTGGGAGGCGCCAGAGAGCGGATTCGAGTTCTTTTTGCTCCCCCCCCGGTGGTCCGACTCGGCTGATGCCTGCCGGACAGTGGCCCTTTCAGTTGCCATCGTGTGTTTGCTAAGCAGGCTCGCAGGCGTTAGCCAGGGAAGCCAGGGCTGTGCGTAATGTATGCGCAGAGCATTCGCACAGTGAAGGTGCGAGCCTGACCAATCTCGCAGTGGCCTGCGACCCACGGTTGGCGTCTCTGTGAGGATTGTGACACTGCGGTTCGATCACAGAGCTGCAAGTGGCTGAGCGCCGTTTAGCGATGTGGCTAGACCGCCCTTTAAAATTTAAAGGACCATTTTCCAGATCCCTTTTGGTTCCACAGAGAATGGGGGTCCTGAGGTCTTTCACCCTGTACGGCCTCCCAGGGCCTTTCCCGGACCCAGTGACGGTCAAAACCGATCCATAATATGAGAACGGTCGTGGGGCACGTCCCGAAGTCCAGGGCCCATCTCCCTCCGCGGCACACCGCACAGACGCGCGTGGAACTGCCAGCTGAGCTCCACCATCCTCGGGATGCAGGGGGAACACACCGACTTCAGCCATAATGCTGGTGATGTCAGGGCAGGCTCGCGCTGCGTTGACGCGGCAGCGATCCCAACGCGGGCGCTCGAGGAAGAACGCCGCCGGTTACCCCAAAACTGGGCCGACATCAAACTGTCGGCGCCATTGGAAGGCCGCGACCGCAGAAGGTTGAACGGTCCAGTCGGTGTTAGGAGCCGCCGCTGACGTCGTCGCGCCGTGACCCCGACGTATACTGCCTGCTGCAGACGGACGAGGCCGCAGCCAACCTGCCGCCAATGTCTCATCGGACCGCGTGCCCGCTCATCAAAACACGTCTCGGGGCCGTGTTGAATCTAGGCCTCCTGGATGGGGTCGGAGTAGATGGGGTCGGCGGATCGCGCCGCATCGCCGATGCATCGTGGATGCGGTTCGATGCTCAGCCCGATTTGCTTCACGTGGACGTCGCCGATGCATCGGCGACGTCGACGATGCATCGCCGATGTATCGGCGATGCGGCGCGATCCTCCGACCCCATCTATTCCGACCACATACCCTGTTGAAGGAGTCAGGATTCCACCAGGATTCTTGTTTCAGCTTTCCAAGGAAGAACGGTCAAAAAATCTGTCGAACATTCGGTGCGCAAGTCGGTCAACAAAAACGGTCATGATTGTTTGCTTTGTGGGCGAGTTGTCGCTGGCATTTTCGGGCGCTCTCGCCAGCGCATCTGGCAACGATTCTTCTGCAGAGAGGATCCATGTGATATCATCGGGGCGTCTGGCGGTCTGGAGTCTGCCTGGGCGCGTCTGGCTGGATCGTGTGTTGGCCATGCCATGTCTTGTCTCGCCTTGTCTTAGGCGGCCTTGCCTTCTCTGGCCCCGCCGTACACACTTGCTTCTACTTCGGGCCGGCTTGGAGCAAGGGGCGCGCCCACTTCAAGGCCCAGTGCGGGCGAGGGGGCCCGCCCGCCCTTCAGGGGAGGCCCTCCATCGGGTCCTGACGCGGGCGGGATCAGAGGTGCAATAGGGTCACTTTTCGCCCGCAGTGGTTCCAGGATGGCACGAGCCCCCCAAGGTGTATCCGCGTTGGGGCGCGATGGCCCGAGTGGGGCCGACGCGGCGTCTAGCGCGCCTGTAGGGCTTCAAGCATACCTCCAGAAAGGTTCCATTATGCTTCGGTGCCTCCCGGAGACGCCTTTTTCCGGAATATCAAACATCTTCCAACGCGCTCGCGTTCCCCGCGAGTTTTTGAATCGTCGCCCCTGCGGGCCACATAATAGAAAATTCCCGAGGGCTGCGCGATCCCAGCTGTGCGTTTGTTTTATGGAACGTTTGATCGGAGTTTGCTGGGCCCGAGGTTTCGCCGCGTTACAGGAGAACGAGCCGGGAACATCAAATGGGCGGAATGTCGGGAGGGTCTTTGATTTTTCTCGGGGCCATCTAAGGATTTTCGCAGGGAGTTGCCAGGGGTCGTGAGATTTTGACGTTGGGGGTCGACGTCGGACCCCCTTTGCTCGACGCCGAGCTATTGGGCCCTCTTCCGGCCCTCCATCACCCTCGCGGGTCCCTCTGAGGTCGTTCCCAGGTAACGTGCTCAATTTTGGCGCGTTCTGCGAGCCATCTCAGGGCGCCTTTGGAGCCTCGGATGTCCTTAGGGGCCTCGTTACGGTCCGGTTTGACCAAGCTGGGTGTCGTTGCAGGGGGCATCGGGTTTGAAGCAACGGGTTTGGGTGCATGGCCGCGCGTAGACTCCACATTAACGCGCTGTGCGCAGAGAGATACAGAGCGGGAGATTGAGGCTTGAGTCCTTCTGCTGGCCCGCAACGAGCTCCCGAACTATTGCCCGAGGTTCATGCTGTGGGATCATTTCCGGAAAGATTCTGGCTCGCAGTTGATCGCGTCCTTGCCGCCCTGATGGCGCCGCGGTTCCTTGCAAAAGCAATATGGACAAACGTGCTGCTTGTTTCCGCTTCTCCTCAGCCCCCCTCCCGGGGCATCCTTGAAAGAAGAAAACGCCATAAACATAAATGTTGGCGCTCCGCGCAGATTTCTTGGATCCGCGCTGGACCCCCCGGCGGCGCCTTCGGCACCGCCCCTGGCGCGCTCCGCGCGCCAGGGAGGGGGGTCCAGCGCGCACCCAGGGAATCCGCGCGGAGAGCCGCAAGTTTACAGTCGGGCCGCTGAAAGAAGGAACGCTACATGAGGAACGAAGCCCCTTCTTGGCCCTGTGAGCGCCTCCGTGCCCCAGGAGGGCAAGAGGAACAGCACTGGAGGAACCTAAGGAACATCGAGCCCCTTCCGAACCCAAACTGTTCCTTATTTCAGCGTCTTGACTGTATGTTTGTGGCGCTCTTTCTTGTTCTCATCCTGGCGCCTCCGCGTGCCTCCCTGGGCCGCGCTGGGCTCCGAGGCGCCCGTCCAAGCAAAGCCTCGGCACCCTGGGGCTTCGCGGGCCCGCCCGCGCCTTCGCCCCCCCTCATTCCGCCTCTCCCCAGCCCCCCGCTCCCCCTTCCCGGCGGCGCCCCCGACCCCTCGCGACCAAAAAGTCCAGTCGAAATCCGGTCCAACCGTTAAGTCGGGCCTGTCTCTCTACAGGAGGACAATTCAAAATTGGTCAAAAAATAGTCTGGGGACTATTTCCTCGTATGTTTTGACTATTCGGGGGTATTGTTTGAGTTATTTTTAATGTTTCGCCCAAAATTCCCCTGTAGGGGGACAGGCCCGACTTAATCCAAATGCCGGCTCGCAAAACTTTTGATGTTTTCACAGGGAAGCGCGCCCCGTGGAAGATCCGGCCGACATCTGGCCCCGGACCCGCGCCCCGTTGTAACAGAATCCGGGAGTTCTCTTTTTGTCCCAGAATCTGACCCCAGACGCGCCGCGAATGTGGAAATTGTCACCAGCAATTTACGCATTGACGCGCATTCTTGCTCCGCCAGCCCTTTCCAGGGGCGGTCTCTTGGCGATTTCCTTTGGCATGTGAGGGGTTGCGACACAGCCTGGCGCAGAGATGGGGGCCAGTCGCCTAGTTCGATGACGTCAGAGGGTTTGAACTGGTATTTTGTCGTTGACGGGCAGGGGCCCTTTGGTTCGACGATGACGGCGGCTGCGACGATGGCGACGGCCGCGACGACGGTTCACGCGGCGACGAGAGGAACAATCCATGAATTGTTTCGCTGGCTTTTCGGTGTCGGGGACTCTTCGAGGCCCCTTGGAACCATCTGGGAGCCCTCAGGGGGCCATTTCTGGTGCCTCTGAGGCTCTCTTTGCGCTATCCTGGGGCACTCTTCGGGGCCCGAGTGTGAATGGTCTCCCGGGTCCCCACGCAGGCGCATTTGTGGCGCCCGTGCGGCCATTTTGTCTCCCCCATCGGGCTCCCCTTGGGGCTCTCTTGGGCCATCTTGAATCCGCTCGCCATCGCTATCTTTCTCGGTCGGGGGCGGGGACAACTAACGAATGCCCCCCCGCTTGATCGCAGCAGGAGCTCTGGGGCGGTAGAAACACCACGGATTTCAGCCCTTCGCGTGACTTTGGATGACGCGTGCATTTAGCCTCGTTTGGGGCCCGCCCTGCGAATATGCATTCAATCGTGAAGTCTTGGGGGTCATTTAGGGCTCTCCCGGGCCATCTCGGAGCCATCTTGGGCCACTTTGGGCGCTCTACCGCCCCGCGCTTCCCCCCGTCCAGGCCCAGGGGAGGGGGTAAGGGGAGGGGCGAGCTCTTCCCCGACGAGGAGGACGGGGGTGGGAAGAGGAAGCGCCTTGGACCACCTCTGCCCACAGGGCTGGCGTGCCTGTCTTCGGGCCCGTGGAAGATGACCGCTGCTGCGCGGGTCGGCCTCCTAGCGGCTTCTGTGCTGCTCAGAACCGCATCTGGGGCGGGCCTGCCCCGCTGCGTCGACGACCCGCCGTCGCGCCGTCGAGGGCGCGCCCGAAACGTTCGGCTCAAACTCGCTTGTGTGTTTTTGTTCGGTTGTCTTGTTCCCCCCCTCTTCCGCGCGGCCTTACCCCCATCAACCCCATCCCTCGATCCTCGAGGGCTCGGCGGCAAGACATGTCCAGAATCACCCCCTGGAGCATGAAGGGGTCTTGCAGGAAAGGGGTCCAGGAGACGTTTCGCTGCCTTTCGCGCTCTCAGGGCAAAGCGACGCAGGATAAGTACGCAGAAAACTCGCCCAAGGGAAAAGGCATGGGCCTGGGGTTCTCAAACATGGTATGGCACCATGGTTGGAGGCGCGCCAGGGAGGCGAGGTCCCCACCCTCCTGAACCCGCTCATCAGGGTTCTCGGGGCCTTCGGGTTGGCCCACGGGGTCAAGGCGAACCGAGGAGGCGAAGGAACGCCCAGCGAGGCGGGCGTCGGCAGCTACGACGGCCACGACATCCTCAATGACATGAGTGTATAAATATATATATATATATTTGCGCAGCGCTGGGCGATCCATCATCGCCCACTCACGGTGCAGCGATGTCGGAAGAAGAGGAAGATCTGGCACATAAGATGCAGAGACTCAACACCGAAGGCGACTCTGCGCAGCACCGGAAGGAAGAGGACTACGAGGAGGAGAGGGACAGGGGTAGGAAGGGAAAGAAGGACGACATGGATGAGAAGGACAGGATCGATGAGTTGAAGGAGGACCTGCGGGACGAGGAGTAGCGCAACGCGGACTTCAGGCGCTACACTCGCAAGCAACTGAAGACGGTGAGGGAGGAAAATTCTAGACGCTTCGCGTATCCCCACCAGCCCGTCCAGAAATGAGTCCCAGGGGAGTGGAGGTTATGAGGGAAGCGGGGGAGCATGCAGAAGAACAGAGGGCGGGGTGAGCCGCCATATACCCCAAGAGGGGGAGGATGTAGGAGGAGCCGTCGTCGTCGGAGTAGGAGGAGGAAGAGGAGGAGCAGGAGGAGGAGCAGGAGGAGGAGGAGGAGGAGGAAGATAAGGAGGAGGAGATGGAGGACTGCGAGGACGAGGAGGACGAGAAGGAGGAAAAGGAAAGGAGGAGGAGGAGGAGGAGGAGGAGGAGGGGGAGGGGGAGGAGGGAGGAGGAAGAAAAAGAGGAGGAGGAGGAGGACAATGGCGAGCTTGGGGGCCTCTTGGGCCGTCTTTGGGGCCTCTTGGCGGTCCCGGGGGCCTCTTGCGTATCTCGGGGAGCCTCTTGTGGCCTCTTGGGGGTCTCTTGGGGGCCTCTTGGAGGCCTCTTGGGGGCCTCTTGGGGCCTCTTGGGGCCCTCTTGGGGCGCTCTTGGGGCGCTCTTGGGAGCCTTCGAGGCGCTCTTGGGGCCATCTTGGAGGAGGTCTATCAAAGAAGGGGGGGTCCCCAATTAGCGCTGCCCCTCTAGAGTGCCTCGAATCGCTTCTTGGGCCCTTCTTGAGGCCAAAATCCTTCCAAAACCTAGGTAAAATCAATGTTTTGTGCTTTCTCGCCTTTTCGCTCTTGGAGCCGTCTTGGGCCGTCTTGGGAGCCTCTTGGGCCTCTTGGGGGTCTCTTAGGAGCCTTTTGGAGGCTTCTTGGGCGCCTCTTGGGGCCTCTTGGGGCCCTCTTGGGGCGCTCTTGGGGCGCTCTTGGGAGCCTTCGGGGCGCTCTTGGGGCCATCTTGGAGGAGATCGATCAAAGAAGTGGGGGTCCCCAATTAGCGTTGCCCCTCCAGAGTGCCTCGAGTCGCCTCTTGGGCCCCCCAAGAGGCCAAAATCCGTCCAAAACCTAGGTAAAATCAATGTTTTTGCTTTCTCGCCTTTTCGCTCTTGGAGCCGTCTTGGGCCATCTTGGACTCTCTTGGGGCCTCTTGGGGGTCTCTTGGCAGCCTCTTGGAGGCCTCTTGGGGGCCTCTTGGGGCCTCTTGGGGCCCTCTTGGGGCGCTCTTGGGGCGCTCTTGGGAGCCTTCGGGGCGCTCTTGGGGCCATCTTGGAGGAGATCTATCAAAGAAGTGGGGGTCCCCAATTAGCCTCGCCCCTCCAGAGTGCCTCGAGTCGCCTCTTGGGCCCCCCAAGAGGCCAAAATCCGTCCAAAACCTAGGTAAAATCAATGTTTTTGGCTTTCTCGCCTTTTCGCTCTTGGAGCCGTCTTGGGGCCTCTTGGGGGTCTCTTGGCAGCCTCTTGGAGGCCTCTTCTTGGGGGCCTCCTCTTGGGGCCCTCTTGGGGCGCTCTTGGGGCGCTCTTGGGAGCCTTCGGGGCGCTCTTGGGGCCATCTTGGAGGAGATCTATCAAAGAAGTGGGGGTCCCCAATTAGCCTCGCCCCTCCAGAGTGCCTCGAGTCGCCTCTTGGGCCCCCCCAAGAGGCCAAAATCCTTCCAAAACCTAAGGAAAATCAATGTTTTGTGCTTTCTCGCCTTTTCGCTCTTGGAGCCGTCTTGGGCCATCTTGGGCGTCCCAACGCGTCGCGGAACGCCCCGTCCAGGTCAGTGGGGAGGGGTAAGGGGAGGGGTAAACCCCTCCCCGAAGGGAAAGAAGGGGGGTTGGCAGAGGAAACTCTCTAGACCACCTACGCCCTAAAGGGCTGGTGGGACTACAAGGCGTCAGCCCGGGAGGAGAGAGGAGTCATCACAGTCGTGGCGACCAAGAGGATGAACGGCAAGGAGCTTCACGAGCGTTTCCTCCCGACGCTCGCCGACAAGATCATGGACAGGTATGGCACGCACATCGCAAACATTGACAAGGAGGAGAGAGCATTGCTCTTGCGGGTCAAGAACACCATGAAGAAACGGGAGGTGGAGGAGCAGATGAAAGCCTTCCTGACGACGGAGGGTGCTAGGACCATGCTGACGCAGTGCGAGTCCGAAGCCAGCCTCCTGCGCATCGCCGACGCGGCCTACTTCAAGATCTCCAAGATGATGAAGGACCGCTCCGTCTGGCCACCGCCGGCCGGCCATGAGCTCACCACCCACAAGCCTTTGGACCACCAGCACCCGGACTTTTCGATGCAGACCAAGGCGGGCTACGTGTTCCTCCGGGGCACGCTCAAGCATGATGAGGAGATGGTGGTGCAGCTCCGGAAGAACATCCAGATTGGCGGGTACATCTTGGCGGGATCGGAGGTCAAGGAGCACGTGCTCAAGCAGCTCGAGAAGCAGACGTACCCCTTCGACGTCGACATCAAGCTCGTCGAGAACGAGGAGGCGATCGAGAAGTCCATGACCTTCAAGGAGAAGAGGGACATGGAGAAGGCGGCCCGGGCGCGGGCCTGACCGGCCCGGCAGCTAGCGGCAACCACATCCCCAGCACACGCGGGCAACCCCCGGCACAACGCAGCACGCAATGTCCGGAGAGATGGAGATGATATTTTCCAGCCCTGTCGCCGAGCTCCGTTTCCTACAGCGGCGGCCTTGCCATTTTCTCCTTCCCCCCCGCCGTGCGGCGAGGGTGGCTGGAGGGGGCGCTGGGAGACGGCGATCAGGAAAAATCGCGTGAAGTGGAGGGCTGTTAGCAGGATGAGAGGAGGAGTTTTTGGAGAGGAGTTGAACAAGTTCAAATGTGATACGAATAACAAACTATGTTTTTCTCACCCCCCAGACTCCAGCAGGGCACCGTCTAGCAGGGCATTGAACATGTGTAAGTTTGCCATTCGAGACGGTCTCCGCGACTCTGATGTCACGGTTGCAAGGCCCATTCTGGCGCAGCCAGTTGGGACGCCCGCGCAACCTTCCGAATCCTTACCCCATCAGAGGGCAGTTCTGGCGCAGCCAGTCTGTCCGCCGACGGTTCTGGCGCAGCCAGTCCGTTTCGGGGTGGTTCCGGCGCAGCTGGTTCACCCCCCTGTTCCTAACCTTCGCAGTGCGCACCCGACGCATCCAGCGCTAGGGGACGACGCCGTCAGTGGTGTGGCGGGTCAGCCGCGGTCTACGGACCGGCGGAGACCGAACGAGCCCCATCAACGAAGTAGGAACACCAACCGAGGTTTACGAAGCAAACAGTCATTGGAAGCAAGAAGACAAAAACGAAGCCTCAAACGTAACTCAGCTAGAAAGCGTAACAGATCTATAACAAACTTGGCCGTTAAGGCCCAGGAACCCGGACAACCGCCACCAAATCCCAAGCTAGCCACTTTAAAAGTCGAGTACGACTCAGAGCTCCGTGTCTCCACTCTTAACATTAAAGGAATTAAAAAGGCGGGGAAGCGAGAAACCGTCGAGCAGTATATGCGCACAAAAAGCATACAGATCATGCTGTTGCAGGAAACTCATGTGAACCAGAATGTGAAGGAAGTGCGACGGCACCACGCATGGTTTTTCAGCGGAGACGAAACCGTTAACTCCCCAAATACGTTCGCAAGAGTCGCCATTGTCATCAGCAACTCGTTTGTCAATTACATCCTTGATATCGAACCCGTCAATGATAGGATCATGTTTCTCACACTGGGTCACACTTTGCCTGTGACTTTCATAAGCGTATACATGCCCACTGCAGCGCGTGACACAGCTACAAAAGAAGCGGCGTATCGGCGTTTAAAGAGCCTGCAACAGAAAAAGCAGCGGAAAGGCCCCACGTATGTTGCAGGAGATTTTAACGCAAGAGTGCAAGTGAAAAACTCAAGCACCGAGGAATGCGTTGGACCACACACGTTTGACAAACATCACATCACACTTGGCTCACATGATGATTCGGTGAGGGAAAGCAGGACACTCCTAGTCAGCCACTGCGCCACTACGAAAGCGCAGCTCGCTCATTCGTTTTTCGACAAGCGCTCGGAGAAATTAGCCACGCACAGAACTATACAAACCAATATGGGCCCTCCATGGACACTTGGTCGATATGAGACGATCGATTATTTATTGGTCCCTAACAGGTGGAAAAACAGCGTGACTGATTGCGAAAGTGACCCGGTGGCCAACGTTGATTCTGACCACATGCCCATAAACGCTAAAATTAATGTAAAACTGAAAGCCCAGGCTGCCATTAAGAACCGCACCAAAGACAAATTTGAGAAACACAGCCTCGCGCAAAGGCGCGAGTTTAACCAACGGCTCAAAAATGCCACGGCCCCCCCCCAGAGCAACGCTTCCTTCCTTGAGGCAGCGCTGAACGTCGCGAGGGAAGAAATACCGATGGAAAAAGCGAAACGCGATAAAATCGGTATATCCACGGAGCTGCTGCGACTCATCGAAGCACGCGGACAGGCGCTCATAGACATGAATGTCGAAAGGGCTCAAGAGCTGAACCGGGCTGTCCAAAGACAGAAGAGAAAAGAACGCAAAGAGAGGATACTTGCGTCTGTGAGCAAAGACCTAGATCTAAGAGATCGCTGGCGTGGTACTCGGCATCTGAAGTCTGATTACAAGCCCCTCCCCTATACCCAGAAAGACTCAAGCGGAAAAACGGTCCGAGTATCTGACGAGGCTGAAGGAGCGGCCACGCATCTTGAGCAACAGATCTGGCCGGCGAGGGAGGATGAACGAACGGAGGTTTTTGAGGGCCCCCGGATTGTCGAACAGCCTCTGAACTTCAACGCGGAAACCATATCATTGCCCGAGCTCCGGGAAGTAATTCGCAAATTCAAAAGGCGCAGGGCACCGGGGCCAGACGAAGTCCCCGTGGAAATTTTCAAGGAGATGGACGACGAAATGCTTACTCTCATCTTAACGGAGCTGAACATTTGGTGGAGGGAGGAGCGCGCACCAGAAGAGCAACTAAAGGCAATAATCGTTCTGATTTATCAAAAAAGGAGACACTGGCAATCTGAGCAATTACAAACCGATTTCTCTATTGAGCTCCATGTGCAAAATCTTCGCAGCCGTGCTGCAACGTCGCATAGCTACCACAATCGACCCGTACCTCCACAAGGTCCAGTGCGGTTTCCGGAAGAACCGGAGAACGGCACATGCAGTTCACATCATACGTCGGATTTTGGATCTGGGAGAGCGGACGGGCAGAAAAATCAATCTGGTCTTGCTCGACTGGGAGAAAGCATTCGACAAGGTATCACATGCTGGGCTGTTCAAAGCTATGGAAAGGATAGGCATCCACGAGAAACTCATTCGGCTCACACAAGAGGCGTGCACAAATCCACAATTCCACGTTGAAATGGAGGGCAGAACATCGAAATGGCACCGCCAGCATAGGGGCTTCCGACAAGGCTGTCCCCTGTCCCCGTACCTTTTTCTCATCGTTATGACAGTTATGTTCAGGGACGTCCATAGCGCGCCCGGGCTGCGTGAAACATTGAGACACCACAGGGTACTGGGCGCCCTACTGGATGAGGTCCTCTATGCGGATGACACCATAATTTTCTCAGAGGACAATGAGGCCCTGCAAGAACTGCTGCGCGCAATCGAGAGGGAGGGAGACAAGTGCGGCATGGTATTAAACAAAACCAAATGTGAAGCTGTGTGCGTAGGGGGCACGATACAATTTCCTTCAGAAATGGGCAGTCAGTGCCTCCGCACAGTGAGGCGAAATATTTGGGTTGCATGTTAAACGACAAAGGCGACCCTGTCAGAGAGGTGAACAAGAGGATTTCCGATTCTTTTGTGACGTGGAAGAAATTAGGGGAGTTCTGGAAGCACGCCGACTGCAGCGTAAGGCTTCAGCTGGGTGTTTACGACGCCGTGGTTCGTTCTAAACTTATTTACGGATTAGAGTCTGTGCAAGTCAACGTTGCACTTAAAAAGAAAATAGACGCGTTCCAGCTGAAAGGCTTGCGGCAAATTCTGAAGCTTCAGACAACATACGTGAACAGGGCAAACACTAATGAATTTGTTTTTCGCCGTGCTAACGAAGTAGTGAACAGATGGGTAGATAGAGCGAATGGCAATGTCCGAGGTTTCCGGCCGATTAAAGAGATCATACCCATCAGCGAGTATGATGAACGACGACGGCGAATGCTGATCGCCGAAGTCATTACTGCGCAATCTTCCGATCCCATCACAGACATTTGCATCCATAGTGACACGCTACGACTCAAAGATTACGGAACGAGGCGGGCGGGGAGACCAAGGCTCAATTGGTGGAATTCCGGCTTAGCAATGTACTGGCGCCATCTCACACATCATCGCGTTCCCGCGCACCAGGTCGACGAGTTTTCTTTCGACAATATGGGCCATGTCAGGCTGCTCAAAGAGGCCGCGAGAGAGGGAAGGGGGCTTTCCTGAACCCGGGAGGAGGAGGGGGAGGAGGACGACGACGACGATGAGACGTCAGGCCGCTAGCTGCCTACACTCTTTTTCCGGGCGGCACGCGCGGTGCTTTCCACTCGGACAACGGCGTCTGGGTGGGAGTTCGCTCTGCGCTTCTGCCACTGGGAATATATATATATATATATATATATATATATGCGCCTGACCCACCCTGAGGAGGCGGTCAACCAGGCCATGGGAAGCAAGGGTCTGCTGTCACGCGGGCGCGTAGACATCAGTGGGGCCCTGCTCGCTCTCTTCTTCGGCGCATCGGGCGATGATCGAGCTAATCGGGGTGATTGCCGGTTCGTCGCGCGCCGCTGCGTCCCCGTCGAGCGACGTGGAGATCCACGCGTCGTCAGCACGGAGGCAGCCGAGGAGCTGGTCGAGAGCTCCTCAGCCGTTGGCTACCACATCGAGTTCTCCCTCGCTCCTAGAGGTCGTGAAGGCGATCACCAGGAAGGCGGGCGAGGTTCCGTGCAATCCTACTCACGAAGATGGCGTGGAGTCCCTTCGCGGGCTGCTGAAGGCTTGCGACGATACAACAAGAAGGTCAGGGAAGCCCCACCGAACGCCCCAGGCTGGTGCTGACCAAGATTCCCAAGATGACGACAGTGCTGGAGGAGCTTCGCTACCACCTGCAGGTCGACCACATCGAAGGCTGCGGGCCCTTGCGCGTGCAAGGAGCGCCAGTTTACCAAGTGGCAAACATCAGAGATCGCACCATCTAGAAGCCCGCAGTCATAGCATGCCAAGCGGATCATGAGTACCGGCGGGCTCGTGAATGGCGACGAGCCACTGGATCGAAGCTAGTGGTTACCTCATGTGGTCTTCTATACCATCAGTGGAAGTCCTGAATGACGGAGGAACCGACAGCATAATGGACCCAAGCATTCGTGGATGGACCTCGAGGTCCCCAGCGGGTTGGCGCGTGGCTACCTCGCGACGGCAAGGGCGCACCTACTCGAGCTACTCCACCGAAGAACGCCAAGGATGACGCGAGCGCCTCGGCGAAGCGAGAGACGTTCACTGCACGATTGACTATATCACAAAAGTTTGCGCCCAACGAACTCTTTGGACGGGCCCGGCAAGATCCCGCCACGATGCCAGCGCTCACGCGCCCTGTGCTCGAGTGCAAAGAGGTCATCAAAGTAAAAGGAGCACTGGGCTACAATGCAGAGATCACTTTTGTCTTGGTTGCCAAAGTTGTGGATTGCGATGCGTTTCTCAGTGGCCAGTTGCTGTCTGGAGTCTTCTTGACGGAACAGAATTCTAAGTTGGTGCCTCGTTTCATTTAGATTGGCGAGATGGAAGCATATGCAGATTACTGCAAAAGAGCGAAGAGCATCATGGGCAAGGCTACGAATGGCAGAATGATCGACCGACCCAGCGTTGCAGCTCCATTTTGGATTATCGCCCAGACGCTCGAGTCTAGCACTCGTACGGACCCAACCGCCATTGCGCCGCAGTGGGCGATGAGCAAAGCGCCAGCCAGTTGGGTACACGAAGATGACGTTCGCGAATGGCGCGCCCAGCGCGGTTTCATCAACATCTCGGCGGGCCCCCGCGTCAACCGACGCAAGTGGGCATTCAGGGGGGGGCGGGGGGTCTCGACCGGGCAGGCCGCCCACCAGTTCAGCAGCGGCATCTACGTGGCCGCGAGTGGCCAGGGAGATCGCGACGAGCCGAAGCTGCGAGGAGATGGCAAGGGCACAGATGGCGGCGCACGACCTCGCTCCACTTGGGGGACCCCGCCCCAGAAGAACACGCAGGCGGTGGACGCAGTGGGCGAGGGGTGGCGGCCCTTCGCGATGCTGCCGTCGCTGGCCCTGCCCCGGCAGCTGGGGGGGGGCGCTGCCGTTAGCGCGCCGCCCCCGCCGGCCGCCTCAGGCCGCGGAGCTCTCCGGGCAGCCACCGACGGCGCCAGCCAGGCAGCGGCGAAGCAGCAGCAAGCCGACGCCCCCCACTTCTCCAACTTCTTCTCTGCGCGGGAGAACATGGAGGAGGGCGGCCGTTTCTGCGTCGGCGCGGGCTCGGCGCTCCGCGCCGTGAAGCCCAGCGCCCCGCAGCTCGCGGCGACTGACCGCGCCCTGAAGGGACATGTTCAAGGTAGCCTTCGCCAGGTGGTCGCTGCATATGTTTCAAAGAACTACGCAAATTTTAGTTTCAAAGCGGAGACCCAATCTACGATGCCACAAGGTATCCCTGCAGCTGGGAACTCAGCCACCTCCACGTGCGTCAGAGATGCGGCACTGGCAACAAAGCTCCGTATCATGATATGGGCGAAAGCGGACGGCCGTTGGAGCCTGTGCGGACATTCACAGGCCGACCAGAAGATCATGAATAACACGATGTGGCTTACCCTCAAGGGCAGACGCTACGAGCGCCTCGTCCCGAAGAGACCACTGGCCCAGGCTACGGAGCAGCAGTGGATGGACCAGCGCTTACCTTGCCCTTCGGAGTTCACTGGCGGTGGCGAGCCGTCAAGTGCGAGATCGCAGACTACCGCGAACGCCAACCCGAAGAAGGCAGAGGCAGAGGACTTCCTCGGCCCCTCTCCACGTACCTCGAAGAATACGTCTGGGAAAGCATGTTCTTTCTCGGGTGCATCAGCGCCGTCGCCGCGTTCTTCGGGCGCGGCAGAAGTCGCCCTCGACCGCGGCGATGAACTGGGCAAAGTCCTACTACGCCAGCCTGGAGATCATCTCGCATGCCCTGACTGTGGATGGAGGCCGGCTACCGCCACAGCCAAGGAGCGCGAACGCGGGGCATGACATCCTTGGAAGGCCTGCCGAGGTGAGACGGAGGCCCCGAAGTGCACCGCGGTGCATCAGCAGGCGGGCGCCCTGAACAAACAAGGGGTCTCCCGTCCTGCGCGCCGTGCCGAGATGGAGAGACAGTGCGAGAAGTGGCTCAGCGCGCGGCCAACTAAGTTCCCTGGAGGTTTCTGCCAGCTCGGCTTTGACGATCCGAAAGATCTTCCGCCCGAGCGTTTCAGATGTAATAGATGCCAAGTCTACAGGAAGTGGTGCGGCGCAGCTGGGCACTCGCCCTGCAACGAGCGCATCATCACGGCAACCAAGCCCCAGCTCCTGATCGCGGCGATGGGCAAGGAGCGCGGCCAGTTGTGGATCGACAAGTGCAAGAAGTGGAGCGCTGCCGCAAACCAGCGGAAGCGGAACGAGACGGGAGAGAGGCGGGAGAGGATTCTGGTCCAGGCCCGTGCCGGGGTCTCCGCAGCCCGGCACGCGGGGCGCGCCGCCCCGCACCGCGCGGCCCACCCCGACCGCTACAAGCAGCAAAGGGCTCGCCACCGAGCCAAGATGAAGATGCGGCGCCAGCAGAACCCTGAGGCAGCCGAGGAGAAGTACAAGGAGGCGCGGAAGCGAAGGAATATGCTCGCCGTAGCAGCAAAGAAGAAGCTCCAGGATATCCAAGCCAGGGCAGCCGTGCCCTGACTATCTTCGGCTGCGGAGGCTTCTGGCCCCCGCTCTTGGGCAGAGGTGGCGCTCGCCAATGTTCAGTTGGATGCGTCGACGTCGCGTGCCTCGACAGGGCTCGCGCCGAAGCAGTCCTTCGTCAGGCCGATGATCTTCAACTAGACTTCATGGCACGGCAAGAAGATCGACTGGCCAGTGCTCGTCCGCGGTGGCTGATTCAATTCGCGAGCAGTTTGGGCTGGGGCATTGCCTTCTCAGCTCCTCCTCCAGCAAATCGTTCCCGCTATGGGGCCGTGATCCGAGGAGGTGCGGCTGTGGTCTGGCGCAAGAGCACTGGGAAAGTCAACGCATTCCGAAACAAGTTTTTAGATGATCATCGTGGCGTGGCCGTCAAGACCTCCTTCGCCGCCGTGGTCTCTCTCGGCCAACGGCCCACAGCGCGGCGACAGCGTCTGGCTGGCAAAAGTTTTGGGCCCCGGCCAGTCTCTCGGCGACGACGCACTGCTCATCGGCGACCTGAACTGGTGCACCAGATACCTCGGGCCCCTCTCACCACCGTGGCACCTGGCGGCAGCGGGCCCCCCGACTACGATCGCGGGGACATCGCCGTCTCGAGCCCTCCGCTGGACAGCCTGCCCTGGAGAGCCCCCAATGTTGGATATTGTCAGTTTTGTCCATGGAGCCCCCCATGATGGATGGCGCAAGTTTCGGGTGCCCACTGCGGTACCTGCGCGGCAGCTCGCGCGCCTGAAGCACACGGCGGGCTTCGCTCCAGACCGAATGGCGTTCGTGAGCCAGCGCGATATCAACGACATCAAAGCAGCTCTAGATGCATCTCAACCATCAGCAGCTCCATCGGCACCCGTCGACAAGCAATGGTGGACGCGGCATGAACGGGCAGAAGCGGGGCTCCAGCTGGCGGCGGCCAAGCACTAGGTCCGAGTTGAGCGCAAGACGGAGCGGCCAAAGGGACCGACGCTTTCGAGACCGACAGCCCCTCCAGCTCCACACCAGTTGGGTGAGTCCATTAGCTCTTCGCAGGTTGCGACGTCTCCATCAACGGGGCAGCCTGCGAGTTCGGCAGCAAGCACGAGTCCAATGTCCGATCGATCCTGAGCTCATGTCCTCTTACGCCCAGCTCTGCCTCGACGGCGTGCGTTCCCCCTTTCAATGGGTGACTCTCGCACGGTCAGGCTCTTGAAGCTATATCGAAGTAGATATCCAAGGAGACGATGAAGATGACAAATGAGCGACGCGGGAACTGCGCTTCAAAGTTTTCCACATGGAATGCGGACCTTCGGAATGTTCCACACCCTGCTTCAAGCAAGCTGCTCCTGTGCCAGCCCTTGATGCAGTGGGTACGCGGGCGGACTGGGAAGCGGCATGGGCGCCGCGTGCATATGATTCGCAGCCTCTGGTGGATCTTTGGCAGAAGTAAGATCAAGGTGCTGAATTTCCCCAATCGGCAAAGGATCGAAGCTGGGTCCCATCAAAGCAAGTTTTTCTCAAGGCCGTCCTGAACACCCGAGGTGCTCCGGGCGTGGATGGGCGGTCAGGCGCAGAGCTCCAGCTACTGGCCAAGGCGCCACTTTTTTATGCTGGGTGAAGTGTATGAGATGTGGCTTGCTACGGCTACCCTAGCAATGTAATGCGAAGGTGACCTGTCACTCGCCGTGGCCAAACAGTTGTGCCCCTGGCGAGAAGTCGGCACTCCCTGGAAGATGAGAACGAGAGCCGCCCGATCTCGGTGGCATCATCATTACTGAGAGCATGGGCGACAGCGTTGGCTACATCGCTTCCTCAACCATGTGAAGCTCAATATGATTGCAAGCGTGGGTTCGCGGCGGCGCACGCGGTGTCCGCGCGGCTCGCGGACGACGCTCGATGTGTCTTGGAATTTGATCTTGCCAAAGCGTACGATCATTCTGATCATGGAGAAGTTGCCGCGGCGCCCGCGGCCCAAGCTGGTCCAGGTTCAGTCTCGCGTACTTGCCTGAGCGCTTGGAAGGGGCCACGTATCTGCTGCGCGAACGCGGAGGTCGCCCCACCGCTGTTTGTCCAGCGTGGACTACCACAAAGGAGACAGCGCTGCGCCAGGCGAAATGGTAACAGCACTGGCACCATGGCGGTGCGCCCCAGCTTCTGGAGGGGCGTTAATGGATGATCGCAGTACCACCGCGAAGTCGAAGGCTGATCTGATGGAGGATTGGCCATTACGCAACACTTTGATGCTAATGTTTGGCATTTGTCGAGAAAGCGCGTAAGCGACAACGATGGTCAGCCCCCAACGGAAGAAACGCAATTGAACATCTTGGAATTGACTGTGCTCCTGCTCGCGCGCATGTCCCTATCAAGCCAAGAAGTGGGGCGGCCAAGCCCGAACATGGCATTGCTGCCCTTGAAAGCTGCCCTGGCAGATCGGAAGTTCGAGAGACGATAGCTGGAGCCTGCCTTCGGCCGTTGTGGATAGGGCCGTGCCCGTTCTTGAGCCTGCGTCACGAATCATGGTGGGCCTGCTGCCCCAGGCGATCCTCAAGACACAAAGTACTCGGCGGTGTGCAAGCAGGTGGTGGCCCAGACGCGCGCATCTACACCCTCTGTGCTCGCCAGCATTTCGAGCGATGAAGACTCTTCTGTCCCCGCACCTTCTTCCAAGCAGCCATCTCACCCATGCTCTTCGGGCGCGCTTTGCGCCGTTGGGTTTGGAGTATCTTGATCGCAACCCTGAGCGGGGAATCGAACTCCGAGCGGACCTTCAAGATGACCCTCGCGTCCTGGCTGCCACCGAAAGTATACGCCGCGGTGCAGACATTTTCTGGACCAAGAACGCCGAGGCCCAGCACGCCGTCAGGGGTGTGGCCCGCGTTCGCTGTCCGGAAGGCATGCCCAAGACAAGGCTGGTCTCGGAAGGCGCCGAGGACATTGATGTCGAGATCTGCAGTTCAGCCAAGTGGAAGCAGCGGGAGAAGGGCTTGCCAGCGGAAGATTCCAAGGTGCTGGGTATCTTCGGGGCGGGCGCAGGCCAGTCTCGCACCAGACGCCGCGGCAATCTCTGGTATCACTTCTGCGATCACCCTCTTCCAAGCATCCGACACTTGTGACAGATGTGTCCTCATGTTCAAGCTTCTCGAAACCTTCTCGCAGTACGTTACGAACTTCCTCCAGACTTCTGGGCGGCGCAACTTCGAGTCACCAGCACGAGTGGATGGGTCACGCGGGCCTCGCACCCCAACTTCCAGATGTGGGTGAAGATGCAAATTGCTGCGGGTTCCCTCGGCATCGAAGTGGTCCGTGGCTTTTTCGAGTCAGGTCAACTTGGCTAGCGGCCTGCAGAGGTCCTACCCCGTCATATCCGGGTGTTTCTTTCACCCCTCACATGGAGGCGCGCCAGGAACGCCTTGATTCGAAGGCTCGCGCATCAAACGCCGCGGCGGCGATCGTCTCGGACGGTCCGCTTCACGCCCCTGCGGTGCCCCTACACACCGGCCCCCCCAGACAATCCCAAATGCTTTTGTCAGCATGCTCGGCACAACCGCGGCACGGTGCCCGCGGGCGGTCGTCGGGGAACCGTTGCGTCACCCGTGGGGTCGCGAAGAGAGATGGCCGCGCGCCGCCTGTCGCGGCTTGTGCAATCCGAAGTGGTTCACCCTTTGAGGGCGCTGTGGCCGTCTGCGGCCCTCCCGGCCCTCCGTGCCGCCTTCGTGTCCAGCTCGCACCGCGGCAGCCTTGCCGCAGGCACGACCGCAGCTTGGATCCAAGACGCCGCAGGTGAGGCAGGTCGCGGCCCGTGGCAGGACGGCTGCCCTCTCCAGGGCGGCCGCGCGAAGCCGCGAGGCTGGCGCGTGCCCTGGGAGGCCCAACGTGCCCGCGCGAAGTCGGACACGTCCGAGGTCGAGTCCCCTGCGAAGAGCTTGGGCGGACATGGCGTGACCTCGCATGTTGGCTCACACCCAGGCGAGGCCGGCCGGCCGCGAGGCCGGGGGCCCGCGGGCCCCAGTAGGGGAGGGGGCAGGCCGCAGATGCGCGCGGGAGGGGTGGGAAGGGGAAGATGGACCCAGACCCCCTCGAGTTATGAGAAAAATCCGGACGGGAGGTGTTTCGTTTTTTTCGGCCTCGGGGGGCCCTCATCGGCCCTCGGGAGCGTCAAGCAGCGATTCAGGACGAAAAACCGGTCCCCGGGAATGGGTCCAGACCTCGGGGGTCGACGTCATGAGCAAATCATGACGTCGGGGGTCTGGGGAGGAGGAGGAAGCGCACGGGAATCAGAGCCGCTGGGGTCTGAGGCGGCCCGGCTCTGGCCCTGAGGAAGTGGTTGAAGAGGTTCGGGGTTCTGGGTTCGGGAAGGTTTTGTTGTTGCTGGTCTCCGGCCGTCTTAAGACGGATCCGGGGTGAAGAATCGCACCACGTGGACCTTGGGAGGGGTCCGCGGACAGATTTTGAGCGGATTTGTCTGTACTGTATCGGGGGAGCGTAAGACCCGGGTTTGCCGGGACTCGGGTTCGCCATTTCTTTTTGACGACCGCGCCTCGGATTTTGACGAGGAGGAGTTTTGTGGGATGTCTGCAGCGGGAGGCCTCGTCAAAATGCAGGCTCGGCCTCGTCATTTTTTTGACGACCTCGTCGGGGATTTCCGAGTCCCCCGTACCCGGGTCTTACGTCTCCCCGACTGTATCCCCCTTTTTGACCGACACTTTCGAGGCCTATCCAGTTCAGACCCCACGGCCGCCTCCAGCACGGGAGGGCGAAGAGCAGCAGCAGAGTCGAGGACGCGCAGACGTGGGCCCACTTCCATGCAGAGTCGCACGCTTCGTCGCCAAATCAGGCAGAACTAGCCTCATGCTTCGGGAGTGCCTTCCAGGATCCTTGGATCTGGCGCCAGCGCGACCGATCCACGGATCCCCAGTTCATCCCTTTTAGCGTGTGCCCGACGTAGGGAAAAGGGGAGCAGTGCGGGAGGAGGGGTGAGGCAGTCGGCGAGAAGGAGGGTTGGGCAGTCTGGCGTCATTTGGAACAGGGCCTCGCCAAGCTCCGTCGCGAGGGCAACTGGCTCCGCTGCGGGTTCGCGCTTGGGCTTTAAGTTGGGGACTCCTCCAAGCGTCTTCCTAGGTTCGTGTTCTAAAACCGCTTGGGCTGGGACTCAACGGTTCACTGCAATCTCTCTTCTTACAGTA
Source organism: Prorocentrum cordatum (assembly GCA_963575745.1). Lineage (NCBI taxonomy): Eukaryota > Dinophyceae > Prorocentrales > Prorocentraceae > Prorocentrum > Prorocentrum cordatum. Next base: position 250,960 of record CAUYUJ010014763.1, on the reverse strand, counting down.
GACAGGTTGCCCTTCCAATCGGCTTTTAGATGCAGTGTCTGTTCAGAGCCATCTGAAGGGCTTCGCCCTCTGCCGCCGGACCCGCCCCTTCCCCCCCCCCCCCCAGACTGCCTGCGCGGCTGGGCCGATGGGGCCGGCTGGCGCGCAGGCAGGCTGGCAGCTCGATGGGTTGTCGGCAGGCCGGCCAGCTAGCAGGCTGGCTGGGCGACAGAGGGTTGGAGGGCTGGCCGGTTGGAGGGCTGGCTGGTTGTCTCGCGGGTCCCGGCCTCGAAGGCTTCTGCGAGGGCTCGTGGCCTCGAAGGCGCGGACCGGTCGTTGTTTCTCCAGGGCACCGTGGCCTCGGAGGCGCGGGCCGACAGTTTGTCTATATGACGCGGGACCGTGACTTCGAAGGCACGGAAGCCACAGCTTTTTCTCCCACGGGGTCGTGGCTTCGAGGGCGCGGGCCCGCTGTTTTTGTTAGGCACGAGGCGTGGCCTCGAAGCGTGTTTTCTTGCCCCACGGGTCGAGAGCTCGGAGGCGCGGGTGCACCGTTGCCTGCTGGGGCGCGTGGCCTCGAAGGCTCGGGCCCATTGGTTTTCTCACGCGGAACCGTGGCCTCGCCGGCGCGAGACATTTTGTTTTTTGGACGGGGGACCGCGGCCTCCACGGCGCGGGTGCACCGCTGGCTGCGCGGCAGCGTGGCGTCGAACGCGCGGGCCCACAGCTTCGGGCAAGCGTCGCGCCCTCGAAGGCGCCAGTGTGCTGTTTGTTTCGACGGGTCGTGGCCTCGACGGGAGTGGCCCATAGCTTTTTACAGAGAGGTTGTGACATCGAAGGCGCGGACCCACCCACTGCTTTTCACAGAGGATCGTGGCCTCGGTGCCTGTTGCCCAGGATCGTGGCGTCGAAGGCTCGGAGCGGTAGTTCGCAACTATCTTATGGCGGCGGGTCTTCGTTTTGAACAGACGACCCCCGCGTCTCCTCCTCACTTCTGCTCTTCGCATCAGTCAACAATTTCGGCACACCCCTCACGCGTTTCGTGGCCCGATACGGAGCTCCACGGAAGGCCCCAGTGGCAGGGTTCGCATGTGTCTCCCCCGCCTATTACGGCACACCCCTCGACTTAAGGCCTTAGTGGCAAGGTTCGCATGCGTCTCCCCCTTCCGTCACGGCACACCCCCCTCACACGCTTCGTGGCCTCATAAGGGGGCTCCACCCAGGGCCCCATTGGCAGGGTTCGGATGCGTCTCCCACGTCTATTCTGGCACACCCCTCAGGCCCCATAGGGAGTTTCTCCCAGGGCCTCAGTGGCAGGGATCGCATGCGTCTCCCCAATCCATCACTGCACACCACTCACACTTTTTTGTGGCCCCATACCCAGAGCCCTGGTGGCAGGGTTCGCATGCGTCTCTCCCGCCTATCACCCTTGATACGCTTCGTGGCCCCAATAGGGAGCTCCATCAAGGGCCCTATGGGCAGGGTTCGCATGCGTCTCCTCCGCCTATTGCGGCACGCACCTCACATGTCTCGTGGCCCCGTAAGGGGACTCCACCCAAGGCCCCAGAGGCAGGGTTTTCATGCGGTTCATCCCGGCCACCACGGCACGCCCCTCGCGCGCTTTGTGGCCCCAATATGGGCTCCACCGAAGGCCCCAGTGGCATGGTTCGCACGCGTCTCGCCCCTTCATTACGGCACGCCGCTCACACGTTTCGTGAGCCCATACAGGGATCCAGCGGCAGGGTTCGCATGCGTCTCCCCCGTCCTTTCCCACGCTACGTGGCCCCATGGGGGCTCCACCCAGGGCCCCCGTAACAGTATTCGCATGCGTCTCGCCCGCCTATTTGGCTACATCCCCTCACGCGCTTCGCGGCCGCATCAAAGGAGCTCCACCGAAGGCCCCAGTGACACAGTTTGCATGCTGCCCCCGTTGCAAATTTCGGTACAACCCGTTACACGATTCTCCGCCCCGTACGGAGCTCCACCGACGACGACATTCAAAATTACGGTAGTTGCCATCGCATCTTTCGCCAGGCTATTGTGGTACGGATCGCGTCTTCGGGAGAGCGGGCCTGCAGGTTGTTACGAAGGATCGTGGCCTCGGGAGTGGACCTCGTGTGTGTTTGTTACGTGCCACCAGGCGGCCAGGGGCTGAGGAAACGTCCCCTGGGCGTAGTCGCGCAGTTGTTGTTTCGGGCTGTACGGTGTCGCGCGCGTCCTCGGACACTCCGAATCCCATGTCCCGAGAAATTGATCAGTTTTGTGCTTTGAAACATGCTAGCTGGCAAACTATAGTTGCCAAATTGTTGACCCCCTCGGGATTCTCTCAGCGCTGTTTCATTTCGCTGATGTGAACTACACATTACATGAGCTGCTGAAGCCTGATGTTCGCAGCCTGGTGGCCCCTGCAATAGAGGTCGGCGGATACTATTCCTGGTGTCTTTTCTGTTGGGCCACAGGTGCCCAGCTGGAATCAGGAAAACAACTTTTGTTCACAGTTTAATGATGCAACCGACGCATTAAACTTTAATGCGTCGGCGAGCTGTACACGATTTCCTGCAGTCGAGCTGACGTCGTGCGGCGGGTTGGGCGGGGACAGGGTGGAGGACTGAGGAATGCATGCTTGAGGACCTGGGGGCGAGTGAAGCATGTGCCAGGAGTGCTGGTGATAGCCAAGGCATGTCTCGACTTCCCGTTTCGTCTGTTTCCTCCTGTCCTTTGTTCACATGATCATGTGCCCGCCGGCGTAAACCCCAAACAGTAGCCCTGACCAGGCATTAAGAAACCCCCTTGGTTATTCTTAGCACGCGGTTTTCAATATTCCAGGCGGGCAGTTTTCGCAGAACGATAAACTTAGCACCCGCCGCAAACAGAAAAAACAACATCCATCGGTGGCCGCCCCAATAAGGCCAAGAGGGGGTGTCGCAACGAATGTCAAGGATCTAGCCCAGATCTCTGTGGATTTCTATCCCTGGTAGGCCGTGCTAAGCCCTGCAAGCCCTGCTAAGCCCTGCGGGCCGAGGGGCCTTGCTAAGCCCTGCTAGGCCTTGCGAAGCCTTGCCAAGCCCTGCTAAGCCTTGCTGCGCCCTGCGCAGGGCCCTGCTAAGCCCTGCTAAGCCCTGCTAGTTAAGCCCTGCTAGGCAGGCCCTGCTCAGCACTGCTCAGCGCTGCTACGCCCTGCTATGGCCTGCTAGGCGTGGTCCGAGCTTGGTCCGAGGCAAAGCCCTGCTAAGCCCAGCGATGCCCTGGTCCGAGCGCGGTGTGAGGCTAAGCCCGGCTAGGCCCTGCGAAGCCCTGCTAAGCCCTGCTAGGTCTTGCTAAGCCTTGTTAAGCCTTGCTAAGCCGTGCTAAGCCTTGCTAAGCCCTGCTGAGCACTGCTTGGCCTTGCTAGGCCTTGCTTCGCTCTGTGAAGCCCTGCTAGGAAGGCCCTGCTACGCCCTGCGATGGCCTGCTAGGAGTGGTCCGAGCATGCGTGGTCCGAGGCTAAGCCCTGCTTGGCCTTGCTCGGCCCTGCTGGGCCCTGCTAAGCCTTGCCAAGGCCTGGTCAATGAGCCCTGCCAAGCCTTGCTGAGCCTTGCTGGCCCTGCTAAACCCTGCCAAGCTCTGCTGAGCTCTGGGGAGCCCTGCGTAGCCTTGCTAAGCCATGCTAAATCTTGCTAGTCCCTGCTAAGCCCTGATACGCTGTGTGCAGGGCCCTGCCAAGTCGTGCTAGCTCCGCCCTGCTAGGCAGGCCCTGCTCAGCCCTGTTACGCCCTGCGATGGCCTGCTGGGAATGGTGCATGCGTGGTCCGAGGCTAAGCCCTGCTAAACCTGCTCAGCCCTGCTCGGCCCTACCAGGCCCTGGCAAGCCCGGATAAGCCCTGCTAAACATTGCTAAGCCTTGCTAACTCCTGATCAGCCCTGCTAGGCCCTGCTAGGCCTTGCACAGCAATGTTAAGTCCTGCTCAGCCCTGCTAAGCCCTGCTAAACTTTGTTAAGCCCCGCTAAGCCCTGCTACTCCCTGCAAAGCCTAGCTAAGCCCTGCTAAGCTTTGCGAAGCCCTGCTAAGCCTTGCTAAGCTAGGCGTGGTCCGAGCGCGGTCCGAGGCCAAGCTTTGCTAAGCCCTGCTAGGCGTGGTCCGAGCGCGGTCCGAGGTTCAGTCTGCGAAGCCCTGCCTAGGCCTGGTCAACCTTGCTAAACAAAGCCTGTTAAGACCTGCCAAGCCTTGCTGCGCCATGCTAAGCGCTGCTAAGCCCAGCTAAGCCCTGCAAGGACCTGCTAAACCTTGCTGAGCTTTGCCAGGTTCTGCGAAGCCCTGCTGAGCCTTGCTAAGCCATGCAGAATCTGGCTCGGCCCTGCAAAGCCCTGCCAAGCAATCTAAGCCCTGCTCAGCCCTGCTCAGCCCTGCCGGGCCTTGGTAAGCCATGATGAGCCCTGCTAAACATTCGTAAGCCCTGCTAAGTCCTGATAAGCCTTGCTGGGCCCTGCTAGGCCGCGCTAAGCCTTGATATTATCTGCTAGGCTCTGCTACCTGCGAAGCCCTGTTATGCCCTGCCAAGCTTTGCTAAGCCCTGCCAAGCGCTGCTAGGCCCTGCTTGGCACTGCGAAGCTCTGCTAGGCTCTGGTAAACCTTGCTATTCGCTGCAAGGCCCTGTTACTTGCTGAGCCCTGCTGAGCGTAGCCCATCCCTGGAATGCACTGCGAAGCCCTGCTAAGCTCGACCGAACTCCGCTAAGCCTTGCTAGGCCCTGGCAAGCCCTGCTGAGCTCCGACAAGCCCTGCGAAGCCCGGCTAATCCCTGCTAAGCCTTGCGAAGCCCTGCGCAGCCCTGCTAAGCCTTGCTATGTCAAGGTAAGCTTTGCCGGGACTTGCTAGGTCCTGTTAAGGCGTGCTAAAGCTTGCTAAGCCTTGCTGAGCCCTGCCAAGCCTTGGTAAGCCATGGTCTGCCATGCTACCTGGTATTTTCATAGGCCCCATTGCAACCTTCGCGGGCTGTCCTTGGGGTCCCTGGGCGCTTTCTCTTCCTTGCCCCCTCTTTTTCCAGCTTCTCCTCGCCCTCCTGTTCCCGTGCGATTCCTATTGCAATCCCTTTGCAGAACTTGATTTTCGTCGGCCGCCCTCGCGGGGGGCCCATCCGAGGGCGGCGCCCCGCTCCGCACCGAGGCGTTACCTTAGCAACAGGCGGCGCGGAAATTCCGGATAGCCCGAGGCGTGGACACAGAGTGGATCTGAATGTCGTCGTCGTCGCGGTCGTCGTCGTCGTGGTGTTCCTGAGGGGCCCCTGTCCTGATCCCCCGTGTCCTCCTCCTCCCCCTCCCCCCCCCCCCCTTCGCCCCCCCCCCTCCTCTTCCTTTGCGACTCCTTTTGCCCCCCCCCCCCCCCCTTAGAGCAATGACATTTCGTCGGCCTTCCTAGGGGGAGGTCCAGCCCAGGGCAACGCACCGCCACGCGCCCCCACGTTATCTTAGCACCCGCACGGCGCGGAAATTCCAAACAACCCGAGGTGCGCCCACACAGTGATTGCGAACGTGAACAAATCTGAGCAGAAGTGTCACATTATCAACATAATACAAGCTAAGCTATGCTTAGCAATGCTATCCCTGCTAAGCATTTCAAGGCGCTGCTAAGCCTTGCTGAACTCTGGTAGGCCATGCTCAGACCCCCCTGCTTAGCCCTGCTTAGCCCTGCTAGGCCTTGCTAAGTCTTGCTAAGCCCTGCTAAGCCCTGCTAAGTCTTGCTAGGCCATGCTAAGCCCTGCTAAGCTCTGCTGAGCCTTGCTAAGCCCTGCTAAGCCCTGTTAGGGCTTGTTAAGTACTGCTGGGCCCTGGTAAGCCTTACTACTCCCTGCTAGGCCCTGCTACCTGGAAGCCCTGCTTAGAGCGGATGAAATCTGCTAACCACTGCTGGCCCCTGCGAACAACTGCTAACCTCTGCTAGGCCCTGCTAAGCCCTGCTACGCCCTGCTAGGCCGTGCCGCGCCCTGCTCACGCTTGGTAGCCCTGCTAAGCTTTGCTCAGCCTTGCTAAGCCCTGCTAAGCCCTGCGCGGCCCTGCTAGGCCCTGCCGGGCCCTGCTAAGCCTTGCTAAGCTCTGCTGAGCCTCGCTGAGCCCTGCGGAGCCCTGCTAAGGCCTGCTGAGCCCCGCGGAGCCCTGCTAAGCCTTGCGAAAAATTGCTAAGCCCGGCTACGCCCTGCTGAGCCCTGATTCGCCTTGCGAAGGCCTGCTAAGGCTTGTCTAGCCTTGCCTAGCCTTGCTTGGCTCTGCTAAGCCCTGCTCAGGATCGCAAAGCCTTGCTAAGCCTTGCTAGGCCCTGCCAAGCCCTCCTGGGCTTTGCTAGGCCCTGCAAAGCCTTGCTATGCCCGGCTCACCCGTGCTAAGCCCTGCTGAGCCATGCTAAACCTTGTTGAACCTTGATAAGCCATGTTAAGCCATGATACACCCTGCTACGCCCTGCTATGACTTGCTAGGCCGTGTAAGCCCTGATAAGCCTTGCTAAAACTTGTTAAGCCCTGCTAAGCCTTGCTAAGCCCTGCGCTGCTAAAGACATGTTAGGCACTGCTGGGCCCTGGTACGCCCTGCTGAGCCGTCCTAAGGCTTGCTAGGCACAGTTAAGCCCGCTCAGCCTGGCATGCCCTGTGCTGGGTTCTGATAGGCCTTGCTGCGCCCTGCTGAGCCTTACTACGCCCTGGTAAGCCATGCTACGTCCTGATAAGCCCTGCTAGGCCATGCTGAGCTCTGCTGGGCCCTGCTAAGCCTTGCGAAGCCTTGCTAAGCATTGCAAAGCCCAGACAAGCCTTGCTAAGCCCTGCGAAGCACTCCGAAGCCTTGCCCGGCCTTTCGAAGACTGCTAAGCCTTTCCAAGCCCTGCTAACCTCTGCCGAGCCCTGCTAAGTCCTGGTAGGTCCTGATCGGCCTTGCAAAGCCCTGCTAGGCCCTGCTGAGCCTTGCTAAACCTTGCTAAACTCTGGCAGGCGATGCTTAGCCCCCCCTGCTCAGCGCGCCGCCGCCTGGCCTGCCGCTGCACTTGGCTGCCGCCTGCGCCGCCCCCGCCGCGGCGGCCGGCTGCTCGGCCGGGGCCGCCGCCGCGGCCGCCGCCGCGGCCCCTGCTGACAGCGCGGCCGCGCGGCCCGCCGCGGCCGCCGCCGAGGCTGCCGCCACCTGCTGGCAGCCTGGCTGCGCGGCCCGCCGCGGGCCGCCCTCTGCTGCGGCTAGTGCCGCCGGCGCTGCCGCCCCCGCCGCCGCGGCCGCCGCGGCCGCCTCTGCGGCCGCCGGGGCGCCGCCGGCGCCGCTGGCGGCCCCTGCGCCGGCGGCGCCGTCGGCTCCGCGGGCGCCGCCGCCGCCTGTGGCGCCGCGGGCGCCGCCGACGCCGCTGGCGCCGCAGGCGCCGCTGGCACCGGGCGCGGCGCTGGCGCCGCCGCCGCCGGCGAGGCCGCTGGCTCCGCGGGCGCCGCCGGCGCGGCGGGCGCCGCTGGGGCCTGCTCCGCGGGCTCGGCGGCCGGTGCCGCCGCCGCCGCCCCTGCGGCCGCCAGCGCCGCGGCGGCCGCCGCCGCCGCCGCCGCGGCCGTGGCGGAGGCGGCCGCCGCCGCCGCGGCCACCGCCGCGGGCCGCGGAGGCGGCCGCCGCCGCCGCCGCGGGCCACGCGGCCGGCGCCGCGGCCGCCGTGGCCCGCGCTGCCGCGCATGGGCCCGCCGCGGCTGGCGCCGCCGCGGCCGCGCCGCTGCAGCACCAACAGGCCCCCAGCGGGCAGACGCACCAGCAGGGCAGCAGCGGCAGCAACAGCAGCCGAAGCAGCTGCAGCAGCACCAGCCTCAGGGGACCAGGAACTAAAGAATTTCGAGGCGACTCCAGCCGTGGTGGCCAGGGCGACTGACGACTATCTGGAGGATTCTTTCACTGGAAGTGCAGCCTTCAGCTGCCCCCTGGGTCGTTACCGTGCAGCGCAGCCAGCATCTCAGGCAGATCCAGTCCCCCGCATGCCGATCAATCCCATTTCGGATTCGCCGATTAATCCCGTGTTTCCTGGCGACAATACGAGTAACAATTCGGCCTTCAGCCGAGGAAGTAGCGGGGTCCCAAGCAGATGCCTGGCAGTGCAGAGTGAAAGGGCGACCTTCAGTCGCAACCCTGGTAATCCTGGCAGTCAAGACGGCGCGCTCCCCCCATGCGCGTTTGGCGCTCAGCCCTGGGCGATGGAGACTGCGGCGGCGCGGCGGCGCCGACAAGGGCGTGCTGCGAATCAGCGCCGCCTGGGCGCTGCTGCCGCGGCCGGCGGCCGCCCCCCTGGGTTCGCCAGCGCGGCCAACGCGTTGGCGCTGCCAACGCGTCGGAGGCGTCCTCTCCCTTGGGCGCTTCCGCCGCCGTTTGCGCCGCCAACGCCGCCGGCGCCGCTGGCGATGGCTGCCCCGCCGCGGCCTCCGCCGCCAGCGCCTTCTGGGGGGCCGACGCGGCAGCGGCGGCCCACGCGCGCGCGCCAACCAGGGCCGCGGACGCAGCCGACGCCCTCGGGCGAGTTGGCGCCGCCCGTGCCCGGCGGCCCGCGCCCCGCGCCGCCTTCGCCGCCGACGCTGCTGACGCCCCAAGCGTCCGTGCAGTCGGCGCCAGTGCTACGCCCGACGCAGCCGCCGCCGCCGCCGCGTGCGCCTGCGCCGCTGCCGCCGCAAAGGCTGCGCAGGCCTCCCTCCGGACGGCCGTCGCGGCCCTGGCCCGGGCTGCTGGGCGCGCGGCGGACGCCGTCGCGAGCGCGCTCCCTGGACGCAGAACCGACCCGCGTGAAGACAATCGTAAATCTGAGGTTGACGATTGCTGCAAATCTGGAGGCGGCGTTTCGCCTGGAGACAGTCGCCAACCAGCGGCCGTTAGCTGCATCAGTCGCCAGGGAGAGTTACAGACAGAGCACGCGGTGGTCAGCCGCAGCGGGTCGGTTCTTCCTTCTGTCAGAGACAGGCAGACAGGCGTTCCTACAGCTCCTCATTCTTATCAGCGCCCCCGGCACAGAGTCTTGGTGGAGGCCGAATATGCCCCCGACAGCGCGCCCATTCCCAGTAGCAGTGTCACGGCGACAGGCGATGGCTCCGCGGAGGGCGCGCCTGCGGTCGGAGACCGGCCTCCCCCCGAGATCAGGTTCACGACGCCTTGCCGAGCGGTGGATGGAGGGTATCTCGAGCCTCCTCGCAGCATAGAGAGTCAGGAGTTCACAATGGAACGTGCGGCCTTCAGCTGCAGTAGTCCCCTGGGAGTGCTACGGACCGAACAGGCGGTCGTCAGCCACAGCGCGCCGGTGCCTTCCCCTCCAGGAAATGACCAAGCAGGAGTTGCTACAGCCCCTCACTCCTATCAGCGTCCCGGGGGCGGTCTCGGTGTTGAGGCGGAAGATGCGGCCGAAATTCCGCCCCCCCTGGCAACAGTATCGTGGCGACAGGTGGGGATGCCGCAGAGGGCGCGCGCGCGCTCGGAGACCGGCCTGCTCCCGAAAGGAGGTCCACGACGCCTCCCCGAGCGGATGATGGAGGATATCTCGAGCCTCCTCGCAGCATAGAGAGTCAGGAGTTCATGCTGGAACGCGCGGCCTTCAGCTGCAGTAGTCCCCTGGGAGAGCTACAGACCGAACAGGTGGTCGTCGGCCACAGCGCGCCGGTGCCTTCCCGTCCAGGAGACAACCAAGCAGGCGTTCCTACAACCCCATCACCCCTATCAGCGCCCCGGGGGCGGCCTCGGCGTTGAGGCGGAAGATGCGGCCGAAATTGCGCCCCCCTCTGGCAGCAGAATCGCGGCGGCAGTCGGGAATGCCGCAGAGGGCGCGCCCGCGCTCGGAGACCGGCCTCCTCCCGAAAGGAGGTCGACGACGCCTCCCCGAGCGGATGATGGAGGATATCTCGAGCCTCCTCGCAGCGTAGAGAGTCAGGATTTCACGCTGGAACGTGCGGCCTTCAGCTGCAGTAGTCCCCTGGGAGAGCTAGAAACCGAACAGGCGGTCGTCAGCCACAGCGCGCCGGCGCCTTCCCGTCCAGGAGACAACCAAGCAGGCGTTCCCACAGCCCCTCACTCCTATCGGCGTCCCGGGGGCGGTCTCGTTGTTGAGGCGGAAGATGCGGCCGAAATTGCGCCCCCCCCTGGCAACAGCATCGCGGCGACCGGTGTGGGTGCTGCTGAGGGGGCGCCCGCGGTCGGATACCAGCCTCCCCCCGAGAAGAGGTCCACGACGCCTCTACGAGCGGATGATGGAGGATATCTCGAGCCTCTTCGCAGCATAGAGAGTCAGGAGTTCACACTGGAACGTGCGGCCTTCAGCTGCAGTAGTCCCCTGGGAGTGCCACGGCCCGAGCAGGTGGTCGTCAGCCACATCGCGCCGGCGCCTTCCCCTCCAAGAAATGACCGAGCAGGCGTTCCTACAACCCCTCACTCCCATCAGCGCCCCGGGGGCGGTCTTGGCGTTGAGGCGGAAGATGCGGCCGCAATTGCGCCCCCCCCTGGCAACAGTATCGTGGCGACAGTCGGGGATGCCGCAGAGGGCGCGCCTGCGCTCGGAGACCGGCCTGCTCCCGAAAGGAGGTCCACGACGCCTCCCCGAGCGGATGATGGAGGATATCTCGAGCCTCCTCGCAGCATAGGGAGTCAGGATTTCACACTGGAACGCGCGGCCTTCAGCTGCAATAGTCCCCTGGGAGAGCCACAAACCGAACGGGCGGTCGTCAGCCGCAGCGCGCCGGCGCCTTCCCGTCCAGGAGACAACCAAGCAGGCGTTCCTACAGCCCCTCAATCCTATCAGCGTCCCGGGGGCGGTCTCGTTGTTGAGGCGGAAGATGTGGCCGAAATTGCGCCCCCCCCTGGCAACAGCATCGTGGCGACAGTCGGGAATGCCGCAGAGGGCGCGCCCGCGCTCGGAGACCGGCCTCCTCCCGAATGGAGGTCCACGACGCCTCCCCGAGCGGATGATGGAGGATATCTCGAGCTTCCTCGCAGCATAGAGAGTCAGGAGTTCACGCTGGAACGCGCGGCCTTCAGCTGCAGTAGTCCCCCGGGAGAGCTACAGACCGAACAGGCGGTCGTCAGCCTCGGCGTGCCGGTGCCTTCCCCTCCAGGAGACAACCAAGCAGGCGTTCCTACAACCCTTCACTCCTATCGGCGCCCCGGGGGCGGTCTCGTTGTTGAGGCGGAAGATGCGGCCGGAATTGCGCCCCCCCCCTGGCAACAGTATCGCGGCGACAGTCGGGGATGCCGCAGAGGGCGCGCCTGCGCTCGGAGACCAGCCTCCTCCCGAGAGGAGGTCCACGACGCTTCCCCGAGCGGATGGTGGAGGATATCTCGAGCCCCCTCGCAGCATAGAGAGTTAGGAGTTCACGCTGGAACGCGCGGCCTTCAGCTGCAGTAGTCCCCTGGGAGTGCTACAGACCGAACAGGCGGTCGTCAGCCACAGCGCGCCCGTGCCTTCCCCTCCAGGAGACAACCACGCAGGCGTTCCTACAACCCCTCACACCTATCAGCGCCCCGGGGGCGGTCTCGTTGTTGAGGCGGAAGATGCGGCCGAAATTGCGCCCCCTCACTCCTGCCAGCGCCCTGGGGGCAGAGTCTTGGCGGACGCCGAATAATATGCGCCCGAAATTGCGCACTCTCCTGGCAACGGCATCGCGACGGCAGTTCGGAATGCTGCGGACGGCACTGCGAAAAAAAAACTGATACATTCCGCGCGCAGCAGACAGCCAGGAGGTCGTAAATCCAAACGCGGCCGTCAGTTGTCACAGTTCTCGCGTCGTGGGGGTGCGCGAAAGTGTGACTGACAGCGGCCCTGGGCGCTCACGATTGGAAGTTTCGCTTGACTCCTGGAGATGCGTTCGGGCCACAGACGGGCGCGTGTTTGCGATCGGCACAGACCCTCCAGCCAGCGCCTCCGAGGCCATCCCCGTGGCCGACGGCCGATACGGAGCCCATTACTTGCAAAGCCTGGGGCTGTCGATGCATCTGGTTGGCGGCGAGACCCAGCGACGCCCCGCTGCGACTCCGCCCGCCGCCGCCCCTGGTACTTTCGAAGGCCCCTCGCTGGGGAACCACGAACATGCCTTGCAGAGGCAGGACATCGAGGCCATCCGCCAGCTTGTCGAGAGAAGTCCCTTCGCGCCCATTCGCCCTCGTTCCCCTGTCAGCGAATCCGCCCGAGTGGACAGCGAACCGCAGCCTCTCTCTCTCGAAGGCCGGGCCACGCTGAGGAAGGCGACTCCCGTCCTGGCGAAAGAAACGGTGCCTGACAACGTGCCTGGGCCAGGTGCGACCCGCAGCACTCCCACGCATGGCGAAAGTCACGCTGCGACAGATGGGGGCGCGCTCGTGGACGAGGGCGGGCGCGGGTCTGAAGGCGAGCGCCAACGGGAGGGGCCTGCCCCCGCTTACCACAGCGCAGCGTTCCTCTCCGCCCCAGCTGCTGGAGGCGACTCGGCCTTTACCTGGCGGCCAACCGCGCGGCCCGCGCCAACCCGCAAGTCCCCGCCAGGCTTCCGTGCCCCAGTAGCCGCCGCGCCTCGCGAAGCCATAGACGATACCGGCGGCGGGCCCAACCAGTCGGAACAGTCGCAGAGCAGCGAACGTGAGCAGCATGCGGAGCAGGAGCCGGAAGAGCCCGATGAGCAGGAGCTGCCGGCCGCCCACGGGGAGGGCGCGGAAGCGGCGCCAGCACAGGAATGGGAGCATGGGCAAGAACGGGAACAGGCAACCACCCACCGCCACACTCCCCTGGCTGACACTACTTGCCCCGGCCCCTCCCTCCCTGGCAATGGCGCGAGCTCGAGCGCCGAGGAACAGCGGCAGCGCGGCCGGAACGTTCCCCCAGCGCGTCTTCGTGGCAGCAGGTGGGCGCCCTGCCGAGCCTCCGTGACTGGCGACCTTCCAGTCTCCCCGCCGCCCCTGGGCCGAAACTTGGCCCGTAGCGACCCCGACCGCGCTGGCGGGTCTGGCGGCAGCAGACGGCAGGCGGCGGACGCAGCAGCAGCAGCCGCAGAAGCAGCAGCAGGCGCCGCGCCGAGGACCAGCCGCTGACCACCCCGCCCCTGGTAGCGGGCCCCGCCGCGCGTCACTGTCCAGAACCTTTAGACCCAGACACGGGACAGCAGCTATATAAAGCTAAGATCGCGGCATCCAGCGGGGCCCCCCCGTGGAGACACCTGGCGAGACGATAAAGCGGCTTCAGGTCACCCTGGGAGCGAGGTTCACAGGCGCCCGGCACGCGTTCGCCCAGCAGCACGCCACGCCTGGCAGCAAAGGCGCGCTCGACCCGCGGCGGCACGACCAGCAAACGTGCGTAAATTTCCTGTCCTCCTTCCGCAGCCATAACTGCGACGTGCGGGCCATGGGCGACGCGCTGGACCTCGGCGTTGACTAGGCGCAGTTGCGGCTTCGGTACCTGGGTGGAAGTGGCGGCGCGGGCAGGGGGCGCCAGGCGGCGAAGGGCCACGCTGATCGCCGCGCACCCAGGAAGGACCAGAAACAGTGGAAGGTCGTCACCTAAAGCCGCGGGCGCGCCCGCCCATGTTTCACCCTAATTCACTCTGGCTTCTCCTGGGTGTGGCCGTGACCCGGCCTTCCAGCGGGCAGCCTTGTGCAGCCTAGGTTCTGCGCGGTCGCGACAGGGTCGGGCGCGGTCTATCCTACGCCCAGGCGAGTTGAGGTGTCTAGGGAAGTGTGGGAACAAAAGAGGGCGACAGCTGAACCGAGCCAAGGAAGTATGAGGAGGAGGAGGAGGAGGCTGGATTGATGGATGCATGAGGTGTGTGTGCGCGTGTGTGTGTGTGTGTGCGTGTGTGTGTGTGTGTGCGTGTGCGTGTGTGTGTGTGTGTGTGTGTGTGTGTGTGTGTGTGTGGGGGGGGAATGATGATGAGTAGGAGAAGGAGTAAGAGTAGGAGTAGGAGCAGGGGGAGGAGGAGGAGGAGGAGGAGGAGGAGGAGGAGGAGGAGGGGGAGGGGGAAAGGGGGAGCAGGGAGGAGGAGGAGGAGGAGGAGGAGGGGGAGGAAAAGGAGGAGGAAAAGGAGGAGGAGGAGGAGGAGGAATCGAAGGAAGAAGAGAAAGCAGGAGGAGGAGGAACACGAGGAGAATGAGGAGGACACGAAGGAGGAGGGCGAGGAGGAGGAACAGGGCGAGCAGAATAGCCAGAGGCATCTTGAATGCCTATCGTAGTATCCTCGGATGGCTCCTAGATGCTGTTTGCAAGCCTGTTGGGGCGTCTGGGGGGCCTCTTGGCAGGCCCAGTGGTGTTTCTGAGAGTCTTGGGTGCCGCGGGGGTCCTCCTGATGCCTCTTGGGGTCTTGGGGGCCTCTTGGGGGCCTCCTGGAAGCCTTTTGGAAGCATCTCGGGGGCCGCCTGGGTCCTCTTGGGGGCCTCTTGGGGGCCTGCCGGGGCCATCTTGGGGGCCATATTGGTGGCCGTGGAATTTGCATGTGCCGATTATTTGCATGTCAATAACCACGATTATTTGTATGTAAATAATGATTCGCAATTATGAATTAATCAATGAAAATGCAAAAAGTGCAAATTAATCGTTTATAGTTTGAATGTCTGGGTCAAAACCATGAATTTCCTTCCACGCGGAAAACGCAAATTTCTAGCCAAAATGAAGTTCGGGAATAGCTACAGGTGCATTGAATCTTCTCAATTTGTTGACGAGCATTTGAATTTGGCGCTTCGGGCTTGCGCGGAGAGGATCCACGGGGGCACGCTAGAAGTATCCGTATACGGTGTCTTCGGGGTCATGGGCTGCCTGAAACGGGGTTCGCTGATATTCGCGCCCACGGCAAACCCTAGATACGCCGACGGAGGAGCGGGTTCAGAGGCAGAGGCTCAGCGAGAAGGCGCAGGAGACGAGTCGCCAGGAGCCCGCACCCCCCCGCCAGCTCAGGGGTAGGTTTGAGGGCGGGGCGCGGATCTGGGCCAGTGCGTTTTCACGGGGTCCAGAGGGCCACCAACCAACAGAGGGGAGGGGCGAGGGTGAGATCAGGTTGCAGGTTCGCTCCCTGCCCGCGCCGCGCCAGGAGACGCTGGCGGCGACGCTGGCGACGACGGGGGCGGAGATGGGGGCGGGGGGGGGGGGGGGGGCGACGGCGCGCCGCCTGCTCGCCGAGGCACGGGCGCGAGGCGGAGGCGCGGGGGGTCGGCGGGCGGCAGCCGCAAGCATCGGAGGCGCGACTAGGCGCCGCGGCAGGACGGGCTGCGAGATTTCGCCCGTGAGCCCCAGAGATCAAACACATACTGGCGCAGGGGGGGTAGCAGGCGGATGGGGGTGGGGCTGATTGGCGTGCGCCTCCCCCTGGGGCCCCTGGCGAATCTCGATCGCAGCCCTTTTTTTGGGGTGCGCGTGGGTTCGTTCGGGCGCAGGGGCGGCGAGCGGACGGGGCGGCCATGGCGTCGCAAGACGGGGGCCCACCTTCTCCTCTGCGCCCCATCGCCCGCGCTCCTCCAGCGCGCCGAAGCGGCGAGCCGTCGGCGACGTCTGCGACGGCGTCGGTCGGTCGCGACGGCAGCGACGAGAAGGAAGGGGAATGTGGGGAAGAGAGGGGGGCTGGAAGGGAGGCGGGGCGACTGCGACGGCGGCGGCGGCGACGGCGACGAGCGGTGCAGCCAGGTGCAGTACGATTGCGGACAGTGAATCCGAGATCGATGACACCGACGGCTCAGCCTCACCGTTCAACTTGAAAGTGAGGTTCAAGATGCCGCGAGGGGCTGGAAACACTGGGGCGAGACGTCTACAAGGGTTTTTGCCCCGTCCCCCGATGGCAGCCCGACAACGAGGGGGGGTGCGAAAAGGAGGGGCGAGGGGGGGCGATAAGGGATGACGGGGTTCAGCCCAGGCCGACAAGCCATGACATCGTGGAGTGCGAGATCTACGACGAGTGCCACATGATGAGGCGGACGCCTAAGGGGAGGAAGATCAGCAAAATGGGGATGGGGAGGATGCGATCATCGATGATGGCGGTTGGATCCTGGCTTGTCGATGCATGGCGGTACGTGCGTGTCGATATGGGAAGGGCAAGCAGTGGGGCAGATAGAGGATGACTCATGCATGCACCGAGGTGGATCGGCACGCAGTGATCCATAGTTGCACAGCTCGGGTGGTATATGCACATGCGGATGCGCATGCATGCATATGCACGCGCGGTTGCAGGGCATCAGGGGTTGGGACAGCGGCCGCCGCCGACAGAGGCCGCTTTCGCAACCGAAGGAGCAGCAGGAAGCCCACGCCCCAGAAGTGGGCGATGAAGCAGGAGAGGTTGAAACGCAAGAGGGTCAGAATTCCCGCCAACCAGCACTTGGTCCGAGACGCGTGCGATATAGCCATGGCCAATGTCGATTCACAGGTGAGGGCTCGCAACAGAGGGTAACCGAATCCTGGGCAACATCGCCGTCGCACCTTCCATGTCGCCACTGTCGCGCGCTGCAGTGGCGTTATCGCCTCACCGTGTCTGGTCGGGCGTGGTGTCTGGAGTCGGTTGCCCTCGTCTGAAGCGTAAGCTTAGGCCGTCGCATCTGGGGTGGTGCGCAGCGTGTGAGGCGATGAAGCGATGCGGTGAGCCTGCTAATTACATTTTGCGTTGTGCGCAAGACGCGCATGGCTCGCATGTCTGCGCCAGGGCGCGGGGAAGACCCCAGCGTCAGTAGCCGCTCTGACTAAGGAAAGGGGGAGCGGGAAACCATCATATCTCTCATGCGGCTCTCTGCGTCTCACCTGCTGTCCGCGCGCGTCGACGTCGGTCGCGTGGAGGTCAGGGCAACGCATGCGCGGTGAATGGGCGGGGCGCGAGCAGTGACGCAGGGGGCAGCATGTATGGGCGATTGGGGATACGTGGCATTCTGAGCGTTGGAGGGTGGTTTGGGTTTCTACGCAATGTATGCGCGTAGAGGTTGCATGTGCTGTATGTTCCGCGGGCGGTCGTCATCCTCAGCGTCGTCACCGCCGCCGCCGTCGTCGCCGTTGTTCCCGTCCCTCCTTTAGCTGATGCTGCTCCCGCCATAGCCTCGAGCAGGTGCGCCGCCCCCTTCCGCGGCGCCGCGCGCGGGGCAATGTCGCGAGAGGTCTCGCGCTCGCGAAGCATGCTAGGAGGCCGCGGGCGAGGCGGGCGAGCGAGGCCGAGCTTGTTTACGAGGCGGCGGCCAGGCTGAAGCCACCGGAATTCGCCCACAACCTCGCGGTCGCCAACCATTGGGTCAGACGCGTCCGGGCGGGGGGCGAGACTCGGCAGACGTCGACGGCAGAGGAGGTAAAGACAGAGGAGGCAAAGGCAGAGGGGGTAAAGGCAGAGGAGGCAGCGGCTGCAATGGAGAGCGCGCAGCGCGCGTGCGACCCGGCCGAAGATTTCACTGCAGAGCAGAGCGAGGAGGCATGTCTCTTCGCCAAGGTCACCCGCAACAGCAGTACCTTCGTTGTGCCAGATCTCCGCAAGTGGACGAGCGATGGCAAGGCATCGTGGGTGCCAGCTGCTGGCGTCGAGTTCGCAGCCAGCTGCAAAGACAAGAGGGAGGAGATCGAGGCACTGTGCTACGCGACCACAGGCCTCATGCACAAGCAGCTTGCGGCCGAGAAGGAATACAACGAGAGCGTCAAGCAGCGGTGCGACCTCCAGGACGCATGCCGACGCATTGGTTTCCTTTGCACCCCTCACCACCGTTGCTGCCACAGCCGCCCATCGCTGCCCTCCTCATCGCCCCTCTTCGTCGTCGCCATCATTGCCGACTGCGCGCGTCGTGTGCTCGTCGCGGTTGCTCTATGTCGCCAGTCGGTCCCCTCGCTTCTCGCTCCACTCGTCAGTCACTCCTGTGGTCGACCAGCGCAATTTCTACGTAATTTCTACGCGTAGAAATTGCATCCGCCCCCTTCCGTGCCCGCCCGCAGGAGCACGCGCCGAGGGCGAAGCAGCCGCTAGGGTTGGCAGGGGCCGCACGCTTCCAGATGACGCAGCACAAGATGCAGGAGCTGGCGGCCGCATATCGCCAGGAGGAGCGCGCCATGAGGCATGAGGAGGGGCCCGTCAAGGAGGAGGCCGCCGCGAGGCCGAAGGAGGAGCCCGCCAAGGAGGATCGCGCCTGGAGGCAGAGGGAGGCCCCCGCCAAGGATGAGCGCGCCTGGAGGCCGAAGGAGGAGCCCGCCAAGGAGGGGCGCGCCTGGAGGCCGGAGGAGGAGCCCACCAATGAGGAGCGCGCCTGGAGGCCGAAGGAGGCCACAGCGCACGGAGGAGCGCGCCAGGAGGCCGCGCGAGCGCGCGAGGAGACGGCCCAGGGCGACGGCAAAGGCGAAAGCATGGCGCGCAGGCAAGTGCGGGCGCCGCCTCGCAAGGCCCCAAGCCCGCCCGCGGTCGCAAAGGCGAGGCCAGTGAAGAAGGCCGCGGCCCAGGGTTCGGAGTTGTCGGAGTGGGGCGGTCAGCGGCGCGTTTCACGCTGGTGGGACAGCGACGACGATTGGGGCTCGTGGACGGCGAAGAAGAAAGGGCGGGGCCGAGCCGCCAAACAGAGGAGGAGGAGGAGGAGGAAACAGAGCAGGCGGCGAGGCCACGGCGTCGGCGGCGCGGGCTGCGCGTGGCGAGGGGCGCGCTGCCCCCCCCTCCCTCGCGCGCCTCCCGCGCGCTCGCGCGAACGCAGACGCTGCGGGGCACGCTGGCCCTGCCGCGGCGTCGGTGAAGAAACGCAGCAGTTTCTCGCCCCTCGTTCCTTGTTCGTGCTTTCTCTCCCTTTCTCTCTATACATGTATATATATATATATGTATACACACACGCGCATCCCGTCACTCTATCTCTCCAACTAGCTCTCTTGGCATGCACAAATATACAGTTGAACAGTTATTCTCGCACGTCGCTCACCCTATGGATCCAATTCCCCATCGTGACAAGGCATGCGCATATGCATGCACACATTCCCTCTCTCTATATATGTAGTTATCCCCCCCTCTCTCTCTCTCTCTCGCCCTCTCTCTGTTTCTCGTTTCCCCCCCGCCCCCCCCTGCTCTCCCACTCCTCGCTCGCTCGCCCATCCAGTTCGACTTCGACCGCGACCCCCTCCAGTACCCCCGCCAGCCCATCCCCATCTCACGCCCCTCCAATATGTGTCGTTCGCCACCCCCCCCTCTCCGTCTCCCTGCCACTTCGCCCCTCTCCGTCGCCATCAAATTCGTGCATGTAGGTCCGTGGCTTTTCTCACGCACTGCATCCCCTTTGTCTTTATTTGTTTCGGGGCGTTGGCAGTTTGGCATCGCCCCCCTCGCCGCGCGCCCTGCGATCGACATCGGTGCCCGAACGGGCGTTCCCTCACCCCCTCCCCCCCTTCCCCTCTTCCCCTCTCTCCCCTGTCCTCTCCTCGTCTCGCGCTCCGAACCATCCTTATTCTCCTCCTCCTCCTCCTCTTCCTTCTCGTCTTGCTCGGGTGTGATTTCGGTCGCGCGGTGCATCTCGCTGGTGATATTACAAGAGGGTTGACGCGTGCGAGGTATCGCAGTAGTGCCAAAGCGAGTCGCGCGCTCGAGCAGGAAAGACGGGGGGGGTCACCGCGCGCGGGGCGTTGGAGGAGGGGGCGACGGAGGGGGGGAACGACGGCGAAGGGCACCGATCCTGAGTAGAACATGAGGAAGTATCGAGCGGAAATGCCGATGTCGACAGCAGGGCGCGCGACCAGGTCGGATGGGGTGGGCCCTCGGTTGGAGGGGCCGGCTGAGCGCCAGCTCAGCCACCCTCACAGCCGCAGCCGCGCCGCGCGCGCACTCGTGATATAGAGCAGTTTTAACCCCCCGTTTTAATCCCCCGACACGGGGGCGGCACTCGGTCGTTCACTTCACGGCTGGGCTGCCGCGCGAAGACGCACTTGCCTAAACCTGGGTCGGAAAGAAAAAACGAAAATAACTATAATTGGATACTACAGCATGTACATGCAAGTAAAAGCCATGAAACATGCAAACACAATAGCGTTAAACCGAGGATCCGTGGATCCACTTTTAAAAGTGGATCTGGAAACGCATGAAAAACAAAAAAAAGTGTTCTTGGATCCAGAAAGTGGATCCTGAGGACCTCTGGGGAACGCGCGACGCGCGCGCGCGCGGCGCGGGGGGCGCGGGCGACGGGGCGGGGGGGGGGGCGAAGATGAGGGGGAGGACGAGGAGGACGAGGAAGGGGGGAGGAGGAGGGAAGGGGCGAGCAGCGAGCAGGAGGAGGAGGGGCGGGGGCGGCGGAGGAAGACAACGACGGCGAAGGGGAAGGGGCGGGAGCGGCGGGCGAGGGGTTCGCGGCAGGAGAAGGCGCCGCCGCGGCACGGCGAGACGGGCGCGCGACGGGTAGAGGGGGGGAGGTCGGGCGAAAGAGGAATGGGATGGAATGGAATGGACCTATCGCGAAGCGAAGTAACATGACCTAACCACCACCCAAGCCACTGCTCGGGTTTAATTAGGCTACTTATACTTGGGCCAAAGACCCTTATGAATTCTGTCCAGGTACACCTGCCCTGTGGGCGTGATGGTCCTCCTGGGCCCCTCGGACTCGGGGGAAACAGAACAAGGCTTGGCCAGATTAGGCCGAAGCTGGGAACAGGTATAAAACCCACACGAGCTGCAAAACCAAAGCTTCAGAACAGGGTGGAAAAGAAGCTCGTGGGACGGGTGAGTGAATCCTCCCCCTATGTGTACAGAATGACCCCTCGGAAGCCTCAACACTGACGAATTAGACTGGGTCTGTAATTCAATGCACTGAGTTTTTCTCCATTCGGTCAGGCACGCCTTGGATGAACAACTGTGGCATCTGGTACAGCTCAAGCCGTCAGGTGAAAAGACATGCTGGGACCCGAAGAAGGCGAGAGAGGCAGCAGACGGCGGAGGCCGTCGGTCCTTTTTCTTAACAGCGACTCTCTTTTCCACAGCAGCGGCCTCGAGGTTGGCCCGAAGAAGTCGAGCGCGCACCAAGCTGGCCTTGTGCTCCGCTTGGGCCACGCGCACTCGGGAGGTCTGGGGGACTCGGGCCTCTTGAGCAGCGATGCCCGCCACTTCGTCGGCAGCCTCGTTGCCCTGTGCAAGCCACAGCGGCGTACCCGAGGCCTCCAGATCAGCTCCTGTCTGGTGAGAAGCTACTTGCAGCACGACAATGTCGGAGAAATCACGGCGGTGCTCCAACGCACCAATTGACCTCCAAAGATCCTGGTTGGGGCCTTGGGGTCGGTGGAAGAGGCGGGCGTGCCACCCGTCCATCACAGCTTGGTTATCCGTGACGAAAATCAGAAAACCTGAACTAAAATGTAAGGCCGCCCAGAGGGCCGTCAGCTCACCCCTAGGAACGGACTGCCTGGGACCAGGGAGCGGGGTCCGAAGGGAAACAGACACCTGAAACGGCTTAAAGCAACTGATGCTGACAAGGCCGATGCCTATGCGACGAAGCCGCTCGTCTCGAGAGTCGGCCCCTCCGCTCGCGTCCCCGAAAACGAAGAGAGGCGAGCGCGGGGTGCCGTGCCCTAGCGTGAGATCATTGAGCTCGACTGCGCCGCTGAAACTCCACTGAAAATCCGAGGGGGGGGGGGCTCGACCTGCGTCCAAGTCATCGGGATGATGCCTCTAAGCCAGAAGCAGGCGTCCGCCTCATGCTGGCTATATGCTTGCGCTGCAAGCGACTCTGAGGCTGAAAATGCAGTCGAACCTGTGTTGCACGGGCACCCCCATGCTCGGTGGAAAGCCGTCTCGGGGGCCTCTCGGCAGCGCGGGCAGAGGACGCCGGCGTCACCGCCGACCTCGTCCGCTATGCGCTTCCTGGGCCATGTCCCGCCGACTGCTACACACATCATCATCTCGGCCAACTGATGGCCATGCTCAGCCTTCTCCAGGGAGAGCAGGAGCTTCCTGTAAGATGCGTTGTCCGCACCATGCTCCAGTCCAGCCCCGCAAAAGTGAGACGATGCAACTCGCCACTGCTGAGAACGCGCAGAACATTCGTACTCCTCAAGAAGTGGAGCGACGTCGTCGTGGGGCTGCAACTGGTCAAAGATGAAGGCCTCTCTGCCCTCAGTGCCAGCCTGCTTTGTGCCCCACTCAGTCGGGCTCACTGGGTCCCAGCCGCGCTGCAAGAGGTAGCAGATGACTGCGCTCATGGGCCCCCGCACGTGCCTGGAGCGCTCCTGGATTGCTAAACCTTCGAGCTTGGCGACTGTCTTGCTCCAGACCGCGCGAACTCCAGCTTGGATCCGCGGTGCATTGACCCACGACGTGAGCCAGAGCTGCAACCAGGCACGTGGCAGCGCGTACCCTGGGCCGTGCCCTGGGCAACGGAGGCCGAGGACCGAAGTGAGGCACCTCCCCCTCCGAGCTGCACACGCCACGTGGGCCAGCCTCCTGCGCATCCCCCGCATGTTGCTGCCGAAGACCCCGTAGAGCTGGTGCCTGTAGTGCCCCGCTGGCTGCGCACCCGCCTTTTCCAAACGTAGTGATGGTCGGTAGCGTCGAGCTGCATGAACGAACCGTCTGATCTTCGCATGCATGCCCGATGCTTTCACGATCCGCTTCCTGGCTGTGCTCCTGGCATGACGGCCTGCACCAGAATCAACCCCTAAGTATCCAGCCTGCAAGACAGGAAGGATGGTGATGTTCTTCCTCAGGAGCTTGGCTGAGATCTCCCTTGCATCACGGCGGTGGGAGCAAAGGATGACACTCAAAGCCGCGATCCTCAAACCGTCCTCGGCCATAGCACTATCGGTGCGAGTGATGACCTGCAGCAAACGCTTCTTAACAAACCTCCTTGAACCTGTGACGTACTGGGACAGGTCATCGGTCCATAATCTCATGTCAGCCATCGGGCTGCCCTTGGTGACGGCATCTAGAATATAGTAAGTCATACATCTGGCGAGCCGCGTGCCACTGCGCAACCCCTGGATCACACTTGCCGTGGGCTGAAACGCTTCCGAGAAGCAATCTTGCTGGGCGAGGACTCGAGGTCCGATGCACAGCTGAAGTTCAAGAAACAAAATGACAGGGGGGAAGCCCAGGGATAATGCCTTGGCTGCCAGCGCCATCCAACATATGCTATCGTAGAACGATTGGATGTCGATGAGGGCGTGGCCGAAAGCAACACCCATGGCTGAGTGAACTTCCTCCCCCAGCATGCGCAAGAAACATTCACGGAGGGCTGAGTTCCCAGCCACAGCAGCATCCCACCGCGGCTGGGACGCCACGGTCCAGTCCTTGACCCAGGGTTCCCTCGCCAAGGACCAGATCCTGGGGACCATGCTGATCATGCCGATGGATCTGTCACCGCCACTTTATTTTGAAAACAGACGGCCGATGACCAGCATCAGTTGCCAAGGCCATGTCAGACATGACTCGACAGTGTTCAGCACGTCTGCGAGCTCATTGAGACCTTCTGGAGGCAAGCGCTCCACATCAAGGGGAGAAATCCGTTCCGCCCCTTGGCCAGCACGAGGACGCATCTGGCGAGCGGCTGCCTGGATCTCCTCTCCTGACAACAATGGTAGAGCCTCGACCTCCGCAGCTTCACGCATGCTGTCGAAAGTGCGGTACAACTTATCATGATCCAGCGGCCTGCAACACCATAGCTTGTGCCAGTTGCCCACTTTGTAATCGATGATATCCTTGGGATGAAACAAAATCTTGCCTTGTAGAGCTAGCTCCTCAGCAGGCTGAGGTGCTCCTTTGACTGAACGGTGCAGAACTGGCAGCGCCGTTTCTGAAACCATCCATGACCTGAGCTCGTCGAGTGACCGATGTAAAGCCCGTCCTCGCGCACGTTTGCACGCGCGTTCGGCGACTGCCTGCATCTCCGAGAGGGTGGCCATGGACGTGTGGAGCGGATCCCTCATGACGCTGGCCCACACCTGCCAGTCCCACTTGTCACTGACTAGTGTGTGCACGTCCGTGGGGTAGTCGCCTATCAGCCTGAGCGACGCCTCCGCCAGCGCTGCACATTGCCGTCGACCGTTGCCTCGTTCACGATGCTTCAAAATGCGTGAGAAGACCGTGTGAGTACGTTCCCACCACGAGCATACTTGGTCATGAAGGGGCTGCGTACGAGCCCTCTCCGCCATGTGAACCTCCCTGGCCTGGAAGCTCGGCGCCTCGGCTCGACATCTCGCAACGGTCGGTGGTGCTTGACCGTGGTGATCGTAAATCGCGGCCTCGAGTGTGCTGACCCAGGCTGCATACGTCCCGCTCACGGCGGTGATGCGCCTCGCTCCCACATGATATGCGAGGGGATCTCTCGCGACCCTCCAGTCGCACTCCGCCGGAACAAAACCAACTTGGCCCCCTTTGCTCGAGCCAAGATGAGGACGGAATGCGAAAGGGGGGGGGCGAGGCGGAGGGGGCAGCAGCAGCAGCAGCATGGGTCCCCGTGTTGGGCTCCGAGGGGTCGTGAAACCTACCTGTGTCGGTGCCTTGCTGATGGGTCTGGGGCCTCTCCAGGGAACTACAGGATGCCGAGGGGGGGCCACCAAGCTGGCAAGTTCTAAACGCACGGGCTGTCTTCCAGCGCGCTCGGTCGCCGCATCGGGGGCGATTGCGGGCGCACTTTCACGAGCCACGAAACTACTCTCGCCAGCCCAGGGGTCCTCTTCCTCTTCGGGCCAACGTTGAAAACTAAAATCATGGAGTGCAGATCTCTGTTCAGGGTGAGGCGGGGACGTCGCCTCCAGACCAAGCGAGCCCACCCCGCCAGGTGGCGAGGAGACGACACCCCCAAACAGTGAGGCACATGTGTCACGCATTCTCTCGCGAGACACAGCTGACTGCCTAGCACGCTCCGCTTTGGCGGCTGACGATTTGGAGCTTGGCACAGGAAGGGAGGCGGGCCGCGGGGGCTGCGGCAGCTTAGGGGGGAGGGAGAGAGCACGCGTCAGAAGCTGAGCGCCTGAGCCTCGGAAGTGCATTAGTAACCCGCAATGCGTTTTCCACGGCACGTCGACGACCGCTCTGACACTGACTATGTACGGGCAGAAACTGCTGGAGGCGATGGCGAAATCCCTTTCAGTGCCCTCGGACTTGGCGCTGGACGTGCACGTGATGGACGTGTTGTCGGCCCGAACGACGTGTCCACCCACTTTGTGAACAAAACCGCGCCTCGTGAGATCTGCCGATGACATGTTCCAATCGGCGAAGACGATCCACGGGAGAGACAGTGACGATAGTAGTGCTCCCAACTTGGAGTACCTCTGAAGGTTGCGACCATACCAGCCTTCCCCAGAGTACCCATAAAAAATAGCGACAAAGGCATACCCTTTCATCTCAATGACCGATGCGTGGAACCCATCCAACGCTTGATGCCCTTCAGCTCGTAGTGCACTCCACGAGTCGAGTGCTAGAGTGTGTGCGGCACGGTGACCCTCTGCTAAAAGCCACTCGCCTCCTTCATTCGAGCGGTGGGCGTTGTCCCCGAGAGTTGCGTTCCCCGACGGTCGGGCTGGGTTGGCTGTCAGACGAAGTCCTGCCTTGCGGGCCTCCTTCCTCCAATGATCCAGACCGTCCGTGTCTACATGCGATTCAACTATACCTGTAAAATGAAACCGATCGTGTTGCTTATCCGAGATAATGTAGTCCCACATCTTCGGGCCATCACATATGACGTTGGCAAAAAAGAGTGTAGACAGCTCATTATCCGATCCCTGACTATCCCCACTTCGACCTGTGCTTGAGGCCGATGCCGACGGTGAGCCCCTCGAACCTGCAGTCGTCGTACCACTCGGACTGGCCGTGGTCCTCGGGGCACCCCTCGGCAGCGGCCCTCAGACCGCAGGAGTGTCTGCCGCCTTCTGCAGGGCCGCGGCGTCCTTGGCCTCCTTGGCCGCCTTGGCCGCTGCAAACTTGGCGTCCGACAACTTCTTGGCTGCCTCAGCGTGCCTGGCGGCGGCCGCGGCTGCCTCGTCACCGACTGGCGCTGCCGTGGCCGCCGTCGCTGGCACTCCACCTCCGTCGCGGCCACCAGCCTCTGCGGTGCCATCTGCACCTCACGAGCGGCTGGAGGAGCGGCCTGCGGTGGAGTGGCCGTCCCGTCGCCTGAAGCGGCCCTGCGCTTCTTGGCGAGCCTCTGCGTGATCTCGCGCTTCATGGCCTCCGTCTTCTCATGCCACTGCTTGACCTCCATGTTCTTCCTCATTGACAAGGTCCTGCGTCGACCGAAGTTGTGCTTCGAGCTCCCTGAGGGTCGCTCTCTCGTGCTCCTCGCACTCCAGCTCCCCTAACTCCGAGAAGAACTTCTCGTCGATCGTGAGCTGAAAGAGGTCGCCCGAACCCATGAGCTCGGACGGCGTTGGCGACTCCGTGACCACCCCGATCTGCAGGGCGAGCACTCTCGCCGCCCTGCCACGAGCTTCGTCCGTCTTGGCCAATTCGATGGCCGCGGTGCGCTGCTTGGCCTCGGCCATCTGCAAATTGCCCCTGGCCTTGAGGACCGCTGCGACCGCCTGGTCGTGGCGCGTGGCCGCGGCACGCCAGGCCCCCGCCGTTTGGCGGACCGCCTCCTCGGGGGTCTGGCTGGGCCTGACCAACTCCTTCTTCTTGCGGATCTCGTCCTCAAGCAGCTTCTTCAGGAGGGGGTCCTCCGCGGTGCCGAGGGCGAGCTCGAGAAGGTCGAGGTCCGTCTTCGCGCCGCCCGTCTGGAGCCAGCCACCGCCCTTGCGCCCAAACGCGGTGGTGGACTGAGACTGGGCGAGCTGCAACTGGTTCCCGTCATCCTTGGCCTTGGGCGTGAACAACTTGACCTGTCGCCCGCGCCCGTAGCATTTCCTCCCTCGGGACTCGAGCTCGTGATTGTAGTCGCATTTGCCACAACCTGCACATTGGGACCATGTCCACTCCGTAGAATATCCCGTAGCCTTCGTCATCCCACCTTTCGCCAAACAGATCGGCTGCACGAGCCGAGCGCCATGCACTGTGCGCTCTGGCGCAGCTGACTGCTTGCCCCCCAAGCACTCCGAGGAAGCGGCGGGGGTCGGGTCCGAGCTGCCAAAATGGTGCTCGAGCCCAAGTTGCTTGAGAGGTCGGGCGAAAGAGGAGGAGGATGAGGGGGGGGGAGGGGCCGAGATGGGGAAGGGGAAGGCTGGTGTAAAGGGTTGAGGAGGGAAAGGTGAAAGAGGCATCGGGGTGCGTCGCGCGCAGAACCGCGCCGCGACCATCGCCGCGGCGTCGCGTGCGGAACCCGCGCGGCATTCCTTGTTGATTTACTGGCGCGCGGGGCCGTGGTTTGATTCGGCGCGTCGCCGCCGCGGGTTCGACGTTGCCCATCCTGGTCGCGTGTTCACGTCGCTTCGGGCGCTAAGTACAAGCTATTTTTAGCTACTTAGGAAAGCTACATGTTCATCGTTTTTCCTATCTCACATTAGTGTCTTGATCCCCAGCTGTCTAAGGCCATCCGGCGTCGCAATTCCTGGGCCTGACCCAGACCGGGCGCGCGCTGATCCAGCTGCGACGTTAACTCGAGGAATTCGAGGCCACCCTCGCGGAAGTGGTCGAGCCCGAGGCTGGGAACAAGGGCGGTTGCACGCAGGGACTGCCGACCTTCCGTTAGCTTTCGGAGATGCAACGCATCCGGCGCGTTATAATTCACGGGCTCTCGCAGTCGACCTACAACTTCCACGCCCGGGCCTCCTGGAACCGCCGCTTCAAGAAGACGCTGCGGGCGGGGGTCCACAGGGCCAAGCGCGCCCCGAAGGACAGGAGGAGCAACTTCAGCTTGCTGGCGGACTTGCAGGAAGCTGCGGAGGGCTCGAAGGAACTTCGAGAACCGACCAGGAGTAACATGGGCAGGACGCCTTTCGGCAAACGCGCTCGCCCCTCGACCGCGCGCGCTGTCGAAGCAAAGAGGGCCAAGAACCGGAGACGCCGCACGAACCGGATGACCACGCACCAGACCGCGCAGGCCGGACCGCATCGTGACCGTTGGTGTCTACGCTTCGGTTCCCGATGGGCACGGCAGGATTTCCGCCCTGGTCCACCGCCAGAGCAGAAGGGCGGCATCCCCGCGCGCGGTCGCTACGCCAGGGGGAAGGATCGACCCGAGGGATATGGGCGTTGCCCACGAGCGGAACTCGTGACTCGACCTGCGCCGCCAGGTGCGCAGCCAGTAGGGAGCTCACTGAAGAAGCTGGGCTGGGCAGTTCTCCGGGCGACTTGGCGGAGATCCCGACTGACGAGCTCGCGAGTCCGCCGCGCATGAGTTGCGGGGCCCGCCTCCTGGGATATCCTTGGATCACAGGACCGCGCCCGCGCCGTCGCGGCGATGCGGAGTGCCGGGGGCGTCGGGGCGTCCCAGGACTTTCCGCAGGGGGCGAATGCCACGTCTGGGCTAACGTTGACGACCTTCCCCATCGACAAGACTTGCTGCCGCCGCGTCGACTGCCGCCGTCATGCATCGAGGACGCGCATAAG
The DNA here is from genome assembly GCA_963575745.1 of Prorocentrum cordatum. NCBI lineage: Eukaryota > Dinophyceae > Prorocentrales > Prorocentraceae > Prorocentrum > Prorocentrum cordatum. The sequence goes on along the minus strand of CAUYUJ010014763.1, from coordinate 222,645 downwards.
GAAAATATCTTGCAGCGGCGGCGGGAGATGGCGGAAGCCGAGACGACGCAGCATCGGGGCGAGAACATGGGCCAGTCGACGCAGGAGGAGCCGCCCGATGTGGGGGAGAAGAACGGACGCCGGCCTACCGACGACCTGATCTAGAGGGGCCGGGCCCGACCGACGGCGGGTGATCGAGCTCAGGACCTCGCCACCTCCATCAACGAGCAGTTGGCCGAGATGCTTGCAGTTCAACACGAATCCCAGAGATGCCTCACTCTTCATGTCTGGATGAAGCTGCTGACGCCCGCTCCCGTCGAGGAAGCTAGTCATCTGGGCGCATCGCGCAGCGCGTTTGACGCCGAGATCGCGGTGAACTACCCGACGGGCGCGGCTGGGGAACAAGACTATGAGCCTGTCCATGGATACTGCGCCGCGCGCGCGAACGCCGAGGTCGAAGCCCGCTGCGGTGAATTGGCGACTGGTCCATGTTCAGGATGCGCGGGTCGCGCCCCAGGAGCTCCTCCGCAGCTGCGCGGGCCCTGGCCACGTTCAAGATCGTTGTCTCGAAACGTGAGAGGATCAACCACTTTGGCACCTTGCACTTGCGGTTCGGCTTCCCCATGCCCAGGCCGTCGGAGCGCCGCCGCTTCAGCCGCCACCGAGGCCGCAACTGCGGAACCTTCGGTTTGCCCCCCTGCCTCATTGTCTCCGCGCAGTAGGCCGCGACGAGTTGCTTCGCCTTCCTAGACGGCGGGGGCGGGGAGAACTTGACCAACATCTCGGCCAGCATTTCCGCATGTGCGGTTCGCTTCGCCACCGCCTCTCAGCCCACGGAGGACCCCATGCGGGGCCACCGCTCGTACAGAGCAGCCTCCAGCCATGGAAAATGGCTCGGGCGCCCTTGCATGCCCCGCGCGCGAGTTCGGTCGTGGGCGCCCACCGTGGCCCGCCCACCCCGTCTGCGCGAGCTCAGGAACCACTTGGAGACGGATTTCACTTGCTTGTGGGGCCCCATCTGCCTCGGCCACGTCAGCCGCGCGCAGAAAGACTCGAGCGCGTGTCGCGGCGGAGCGCCAACGCCCATCCAACCGCAACTCTGCGCGCGCCGGTTCCGTGTCTCCGAGCATGCGCGGGCGCGCGCGCGTGCTTCACGTCCGCAACCGTGGGCCCTGGGCGTTGGCGGGCCAGCGCGCGCGCGCGCGCTCGGATCTGCTCCTGCCGCAGCGCACTTGGCATTGCTTCAATCATGGCAAGCAACATACCGTGGTCCTTCGCACTCGTCTGCCACAGTAGGGCTGCCATGATAACGGCGCTTCGCGCGCCCAGCTTTCCTGGCGCCTTTGCTGGCTCGCGCTCGCCCTCGGCCTCGCCCAGGGCGATGGGTCCAGGAGGGCCGTTGCCCCCGCAATTGCGGTGCGCCTGCGCCGCCTCCAAGCGGAGCTCTTGCGTGACAGCGGGCAAATCGCGCAACCGCGGCTCGCCCCAGCGGCGCGCCCCGAAGTCGTGGAATTGCGCCGGAATTTGCGCAGCTCGGCATAGTGCGGCTCCTGCAACATCATCGCCATCAGGTCAGTGCCGCAGTTTCCATCGCAAACAGTTCCGACGATACAATGGCCCAGAGGCCCGTAGAACCTGCCCAACGGGTCGGCCCCCTCAGAGCACGCCCTACCCACCGCAACGGCGGCCGCCCAGCGCCGCGCCCCATGGCGAGGGCCCCTCGGAGTTACGGGCATGAGATCTTGCGCTGCCCACTCCCCGAACAGACCGCCATTGTCGTCGAGCGTGCGCGCCGAGCTGTCGACGGCGCACGGCTGAGTGCAATGCAGCGTTGCCAACGGCACGTAGAGGTCAAGGAGGTTCTTGCGCTTTGCGCTTTCCCACGCGCAAGGCCGACGCCTGGACCGCAAGGCAACCGGCGTCAAAGCTGAGTGCACTACGTGGGAACCTTCCGACAGAATCTGCCTCGGGAGCGCCATCATTTTCTCGTGCGCCGTCGCCGCCGCTGCGGCCCGGATTTCTGGCGCGTCTTCCACGGGTGCACCTCTGGCGCCAGAGGTTGGGCCGCGACTCGCGGCTGCAGGGCATCGGCAGTAGGCCCCGCAATTGCTGCTGCTTCCTTTGGGCCTGGGCACGGGAAGAAAGCGACGTGCGTCTTGGACCGGCTCTCTGGCAGCGGGCGCGCTGGTGGCATGCGTGCTGCAAGTGGCGCGGCGTTGTCACCTTCCACTCCTTCAGGTGCTCCAGCCGCAACTGCGGTCAGGAGGCGGTTCTGGTGCTGCGCGTGCTTTTGCTGGGGGAGCTGTCGGGGCTGCTGCTGCGGGCGCGTCGGGCTCGGGGTCTCCTGGAGGTGTCCGTGCTGCGGGTGCTTCTTGTGCAGGAGCTGCGGGAACGGCTGGTGCTGCGGGTGCTTCTTGTGCAGGAGCTGCGGGTGCTTCTACTGCAGGAGCTGCCGGAACTGCTGGTGCTGCTTGTGCTTCTTATGCAGGAGCTGCGGGAATCGCAACTGCGGTGTCGGCTGGAGTTGCCGCTTGCGCCGCGGGAGCCGCAACTGCGGGCGGTGGCGGCGCGCCCTGTCGCCAAGCAGACGGCCGCAAGTAATGCGCAGGCGGCCCTGCAGAGCCGTGCTGCGACAACCTCCACTTGCCTTGGCACGGAAAGGCCGCGCGCGCGCGTGCACCTTCATCTTCTCGGGGCAGGTTTCGCCGCTATTGCGGCTGAAGATATTCCCGACCCCTGCGGTGCCATACTTTGTTTTCTTGGGCGGGGCGCCGCTATCGCAAGGGAGCCACTCCACCTCGAAATGCGTTCCGTCCTCCTCGCCGTACCATGGCCTCCCCACCGGGACATCCATGGGCGTTCGCGGGGCGAAGGGAGCGGGCCGGAAGCGCGGTTGCGGTCTACAGAAACAGGAAGAGGGGGGGAGGAGGAGGGAGGAGCAACCGCAGACGCGGATTGACGAATGCATCGGAAACCGATGGATGTTTTCTTGAACAACGCCCGCGCGGAAGCCCCAATCATCGCTCGCACAGAGTCTCGGTGCTTCCCTAGCGTTTACAAACACGCGGGATCGCGCGTGACACGAACGCGCGGGATCGCTTCGGCCTCCGCCTGCCACTGCGCCCCGCCTCGCTCTCCGCGCTTGCGCGCGCCCCTGGCCACCCCGCAGCTGCGGGCACTCATACATTGGCCTCGCCGCCACTGCGGTCCCCGCGGCTTCGTGCCTCAGTCGAACGGCTTGGGGATCTGCAGGTCGGGGAAGTCCAGAGCCGCCTGCTCCTGCTGCTGCGGCGTGGTGGCTTCCCGCTCGTGGTCGTAGCCCTTCTGCGTCCGCGCCGACTGCCACGTCTTCTTCGTACGTTTCTTCGCCCCCATCTTGATATTCTTCGCCCTTGCTGGCGCACTCTCGCGTGATGGTCGCGACCCGAGCGCCATTGATATCCCCAGCGACGGCGAAGCCATTTCCGCTTCCCTGCGCTTGCGCCACGGGGGAGCCGAAGGGCTCCCTGCTGGGCGCCTGCGGGGTCGCAGGGCCAACCGCCGTTTCCCAGCCCCTGTCCGCGACTGCCGCCTCGTCTCTGTCGCCGTCGTCGGTGTCGGGGACACAGCCGAGGCTCAGGTCGTCCTTGATCATGCCGGTCAACCACCTAAGGTCTGCAGCGTCCAGTCACAGCCTCCGCTGCTTGAAGCTGGCAATGCGCACGCGTCGGACTTCCGTGTCGCGTGGAAATTTCAGGCGGCTCTTGGCGGGCATTGGTACGGAGTGCACAGCGGGCACCGTCCTCTCTCGGGTCTCGCCCCTGGACAGGCCAGTAATTGACTTGCGAGCTCCCGTCTTCTGCTTCCTGGCGTCGGGCGGGGTCGCGCCCTGCTTCTTGGCCTCCACCAGGGCTTGCATGGTGTCATCCGTCTCGTCCACCTCGTCGCCGTCGCTCTCATCGTCCGCAACTGCGGCTCCGCTCTGTTTCGCGAGCGCTTGCTTCACCTCGGCCCACGCCTGGGACACCTTCAACGCCCCTGCTATCGGTGTACCTGTCGAGCGCACCTTGCGCAGCCAAATCTCCTGCATGTTCACGTGCGCGAGCGTGGGCCGTTCGATGAGCCCTGTTTGGCATACCTGGACATCCTTGTCGGGGACGGGGGCGGTCTGCGCAAGCCAAGCTCTACGGATGCACAATACCTGCTCCTCGTGCACAGGACTCCAATCGTCGGAAGACGGCATGTCCGCTTCTGCGGTTGACTCGGCCGCAGCTGCGGGCAATCAGGGGGCGCGGGCGGCAGAGTCGCGCGCGGTGGAGGAGCTCTCGGGCCAGACGGCGTAAGGAACGAATCCCTCGGAAAGCCTGCTGCTTCATCACCGTTCCCCTGGCGCGCTTGCGCCGTGCGCGCGGTCCCCGCGCGCCCCTTGAGAGCCCCCCAATTGCGAGGTGCGTTCAAAGCAGCGCCCCGGCATGGCTTCGAACGTCTGGGGGAGGAGGAGGACGAGGAGGGAAACTAGCGGCCCTCTCCCCTTCCGCTCCAGCGGTCCTGTCCTCCACCGTCGCCGTCCCGCCCGTCGCCGCCCTCCCATCCGCGACGGTTGCCTTGCCAGCCCCCGCTGCCGCACTCCTGTCCGCGACTGCGGCCACTTCCGCCGCCGCCCCCCCATCCTTCGCCTTGCCGGCCGCCGCTGCTGTCATCTCCGCCGTGCCATCCGCCACTGCGGTCACCTTCGCCACTGCGGTCGCCCCAGCCTCCACCAGCTCCCCAACCGCCGCCCTTGCTCCCTGGAGACGCCCCAACTGCGGACCTTGTCTCCGGCGCCGCCTTGTCACCCCATCCTGCATTCACCTGTGGCCCGATCGGAGGCCGCGGTGGCGTGAGCGCGAGCCCGCCCAACCGCCGTTGAACCTACCGTCGACGCGGGCTTGGGCCGAACGTGAACGGAGGAGGTCGAGGAGGAGGAAGAGGAGGAGGAGGAGGAGGAGGAGGAGGAGGAAAGTGAGGAGGGTGAGGTGTTTGTGGGAGGGGTCGAGAGATCACTTTTCCAGGGCGCCCCTCCCGTGGCTGCTTTCTCGCGGCGGAGGGGGGGCGGTGGTCAGAACACGCCCCTGGGCCCAGGGAGGTGGTCAGAACGCGCTCCGCCAGAGCGGCCCCCCCGTGACTTCCCGCGGCGGGGGGGGAGCGGTCCAGAGCTCAGGGAGGGAGTACAGCGCGCCCCTCCAGGATGCCCCCCCGGGACCGCTACTCGCGGCGGGGAGCGGGGGCCCTGGAAGAGCGAGCGTTGTCGTCGTCATCGCCGCCGCAACGGCGACGACGGCGACGACGGCGGCGACGGCGGGGAGGAGGAGGAGGAGGAGGAGGAGGAGGAGGAGGAGGAGGAGGATGCAGTAAGTCTAAACATGTTTGCATATACCGCTTATATACTTGTATGCATACAGCTTTACATCTACATGCACATATGGATGATTATATTACATTATATGTTCAAGCTGGTTCCATCGTCGCCGTCGTTGTCGCCGCCGCCGCCGAGACGGAGGAAGGGATGACAGAGACGGGTGCAGATCAGCAAGCAAGAACGAGGCAGGAGAGGGCACAGAATAGGGAGGATGAGGAGGAGGAGGAGGAGGAGGCGGAGGAGGAGGAGGAGGAGGAGGAGGAGGATGTGGAGGATTTCCAGATGTAGGGGCACACCGAAGGCGATCCTGCTGTTGCCCTGCCGCCTTTTGGTCAGAATTCTGCATCGTTCAAAGCAGTGCCCGGGGACTGCTTGGAACGATGCGCGTTGTTCAAACCGGTGCCCCGGCACTGTGTCGACGAACTTTTTCTTATAAATGTCATAGGACAATCGCCTCACATGCGCTGGCTTTTAATCTCCGCGACGAGGCCAGGAATCGATTCATGAGTAGATTCTCGCCACTAATAGCTCCCAAAGCCTGCGCTCTTGCTCCGGCACTAATGCGCGACTCTGACTCCGACTCGGCACGCGTGACTCTCGAGTAAAAAGCTCCTCGCTATGGCGAGGCGATCGATGCCCATGCCAGCACCCACACCCAACAGGAGGTGAGCGGCAGATGTGGCAGAGGGGGAGGAGGGAGGGACAGTGGCGTGACGAGGTGAGCAGCAATGGATCAGGCGATCGCAACCATGGATCAAGGGGGCGTGGATTAGCGACGGGTCCCGCTTCCATGGGAAATCGCTGATTCCCGCCGCCGAACGAGGCGGCACCAGCCGCATTTGGGGGAGGGCACCTCTCCCGATCCATGGATTTGGCGACCGCGCGCCAAATCCATGGATGCTTGCGCGCCCCCGACATTCGCGCGGGGTGCGCAGGGGTGGTGCAGGCGGGCGGCTCTCTGGGCCGGCCCGCCTGCGCAGCCGCTGCAGAGGACGCCCACGCTGCCAGCAGGCAGCGGGGGGCGGGAACACGCAGGCGGGCACGGCCACGAGCATGAGCCGGCAGGCGTGCCGGACAGTCGGGCAGCGCAGCAGGACCCCTTTGAGTCGGGCGTGCCCCTCTACAGGAGGACTAGTCAAACACAGTCAAAACATGGTCTGGGGACGATGTATCTATCTAGTGTGTTGGACTATGTTTGGGCATGCTTTGAATATTTCTGTTTTTTCGTCCCAGATCCTCCTGTAGGGGGACACGCCCGACCCAACCCTGGCTCCTTAGCTCTTGCGGTGCCGCTTCACGCAGAAGCTCGTTCGTGGCAAGCTTGTCCCGTTACCACGCGTCCGTGGTTTAGATTGAACCGCGCTTCGGAGGAAAGAAGAGTGTTTAACCGTGCCAGCCGCTAGTGATGGTTTGTTGTTGCCCGATTTCCACCTGCACTTCCGTCCCCTGCGCCGCCCGGCTCTGCTGCCTTGCTGTCGCCTGCGTGCGGCCTCCGGGGTTCTTCAGGTCAGCCGCGCCACTTCATCAGGAGAGCAGATTCGCTGCGAGGGTGGCCCCCCCGTCGTGCACCGACAGGAGGACGAGGGAAACGAGGAGAAGCACTGGTAGGTGCCAGGCCCTGCCCCCGCCCCAGATCCTGACCCCGGCCGTCCACGGAGGCGTCGGGGGTTCCGCTGGAGGCCCCAGGAGTGCCCCGAAGCGGGGTCAGATGGGGGCCCCCGAGGATCTACACCACCACCTCGTCGATTCCTCCTCCCTCCCCTACCCTCCTCTTCCTCTCCTCTTTCCTGGGAGAGGGAGGAGGCGAGGGAGGCTGTGGTGGTGTATTTTTTTGGGCCCCCCATCAGAGGCGTTCAGACGTCCCGAAAACGTCCCGAGGTCTCCGCCCGGGGGTCGAAACACAAGTCCGCACCTCCGCCGCTTCGCGGGCCACGCCCCGGGCCCCGACCCCCGCGGCTGCGGGGTGCTCTGTCCACGGATGCCCAGCGCGGAGCGTATCCGTGCGACCGCGTATCCGCAGGATCGCGCTCCAGAACCCAGACCGAGAGGGCGCGGATGCGGATTTGTGCGCCGCTCGGGATCGCCCCTCGGTCCTCGAAGGTTGGTGGCCAGACTTGGCAGGAGGATGCGGCTGCCGGAGCGACTGCCAGCCGACAGGGGGCGCACGCGCGCGTCATGCCTCCCTGCCGCCAGGGACGCGCAGGGAGGTGAGTTGCGCTGCTGTGAGCCGCGCGGCGAGTGGGAGCAGTTGCCCCCCTTCGTTTCTCCGCCTCCTCTCCCCTCCCCTCTCTACCCAGGCCACCCGGTCCCCTGCTCGGGATTGGGATTTCGACGCCGACGCCGCCAATGGATGGTTGGTGAGTGAGCACGTCGCTGCCAAAACAAGCGGACCCCACCGGCGGAAGACGACCCTCAACAGCCCCACGCAGCTCATCATGGGCCACGGTGGGGGACCACACTTGGGGGCCACGAGGGGCCAGCGGCGTCGGGCGTTCCCTGAGATCTGACATCGCAGAAGGCCTGCCACACCGTCAATAAGCACGACCAGAGCCAAAGACCCCATCATTCTTTGGCATCCCTCGACCGCTGAATCTGGCTCAATCCCGCTTGCCTCGGCTCAATCTGGCCTACAGTCAAAATTCATAGGAAGGACGCACGGATGTCCTTAGGGTACCTTTGCGTCCTTGCCTCTGCAGCCCGTTCTTCGCGGTTTTCACTGGCCAGCCCTTCAGGGTGTTGTCAGTCCGCGGCCCAAGAAGTGCCAATTTCGGCGTCCAAGGCCCTTGCGTCCTTGCCGCCCGTTCTTACTATGGGTGTCCACCGTAGTTCCGCTTGATGAACCCTCAATCGGGCCTCATAGCCCTTAGTCCTTCTTGTGAAGACCTCCCTGGAGCTGCTTCCTACAGTGGGGGCGCGCATCAAGAAATCATATGCTTTTCGTTAGGGCATCCGGGGTTTCTCCGCACCGCGCGCTGCGCGCTGACCTCCCGCAGCCGTTGAAGAGGCTGTTGCGTTCAGGGTGCTCCGGGCTTCCCCTCAGGCGCACCCCGCACGCGGATTTTCGGGGTTGGGTTTCTTGCGAGGGTTTCTTTCGGCCGCGCCCGCACTGCAAGCCCCGGGCGCGGCGGCCCAGGCTGCCCCCTGCGGGAAAGCCCCCCCCCCCCCCCCTCTGCGCAGCCGAGGCCCGGCCGTCCTGGGGGAAAGCCGGGGGGGGGGCGGGCAGCACCGGCGTGAGCGCTTTGCAGGGGCCAGGCTACCTCCGCGGTGGGGGGGGCGTTCGTGAAGGAATGTGCCCATGGGGGCCTCAGACCTTGAGCGTGCTTCTTTATTGCTTGGGGCATAATGGGCGTTATAGCCCCCTGGCCCCCCCTCCCCCCCCCCTATAACGTAACGCCCCTCCCCCCCCAGTGCGCTCCTGGCACTGCAGCCGTGCGCACCGCGGGGGGGAGGCGTTACATTATACCCCCCCTCTGGCCCCTCGCCCCCCCCTATCATGCCCATGATCTCCGAAAATAAAGAAACGCGCTCCTTGGATGTTGGATCTGATTCCTAATCTGAGGGGGGCGGCGGTGATATCCATGGCCAATCCACGGTTGGAGTTCCACCGGCTTCCAGTCGCTGGAGTCCTGACCCACGAGTTCCTTGCCCAATGCCTCACCGTCGCAGCCACTGTGGCTCAAGGCTTTGGCACACCCGACGACCGCGCGTCCGCCGGGCGATCTGGAGCGCGAGGGGCGCTTCGCTAAGAGCCAACGCGTTGCGAAGTTTTGTCTTTGGAGTTTGTGCAGTCGGCGCGCGGTCGTCGCATGGCGCCCGTCCGGGCTGGCCACGCCGTGGGCGGCCGAGGCAGCAGGAGCCCGCGTGGGCTATGGGGCAGGTGCTGGTTATGTTCGGCACGTCGCGAGTGGAGCTGGTGCACCCGCTCCGCCTGTTGGGCCTGCGGACAGGTCGCCCCGCCCTGGGTCGGAGCGGCTGAGCCGAAGTCCTCGGCTGGTGCGGCCGCGAAGCCCGACGACGTTGCCGACGAGGACGGGTGGGTGTTGCAGGGGCGCGGGCGATCACCAGCACGCAAGGCCCGTGAAGCGGCGCGGCAGGGGCAGACCGAGGTGGTCACGAGGACGTCGGCACCCAGAGCGCGGCTTGTTTCGGTGATGGCAGCACCCCAGCAGGCGCCGAGCCCCCCTTTGAGGGCATTCGCTTTGAAATCTTGCAGCTCGAGAAGCTCCTGCACGGCCCGCTCGTCGGCTTTCGTCGGGGACGAGGCGTGAGCTGGAGCCGAGGCTCGCGAAGCAGAGGTGTCTGCTTGAAGAGGCCCTCTAGGCGGAACAGCTGGCCAAGCGTGCAGCGCGGCCAAAGGCATCAGTCGTACGCTCGGCTGGCTTCGCGCTTGGCAAGGTGGAGGGCAGGGCCCGCGGCAAAGAGAGGGCCCTGCACGACGCAGAGTCCGACCTGGCCGAGGCGACGAGGGCGCTGAACCAGGCCCGCCAGCGAGAAACCGACTGCCAGCAAGCGGCGAAGCTGGCCAAGAAAGAGTTCGAGGAGCAGAGCGCCGCCCTCGCGGAGGCTGAGCGCCACCAGGCGGCGGCAGCACAGGAGGCCCTCTTAGCTGGCAGCCCGTGGGCCTGGTGGACGGTTTTTTCCGACAAATCGAGCTGTTCAGGCCTCGGGGCGAACCCCGCTGAGACTGTGGAGGCCATCTCGCAGCTGGCGGCGGCCATCCGCGAGCGCGGGCCGCTCCGCCCGCCAGTCCGCGCTGCTTGGGCCGACAGCCGCCCAGCTGAGGGAGGCGGCGCAGACGATGATGACAGCGACGTGGAGCTCCTGCCGCCTGCATCGGACTGCGTGCGCCCAGGACCTCCTGCTCGGGGCCCTGCCAGCGGCTTCTCGCCGTGCCCCCAGCAGCCTGCCGCAGACCGCGGCCACGGCGAGCGTTCAGGGGGCGCAGCGGGCCACTTGTCCAGGCCAGGCCCCGCGCGCTCACGAGGGCTGGGCCATCACCGAAAACGTGCCCGTGGTCGAGAGTGCCAGGGCTGTGGAGCATGCTGATGGGCCAGTGCGTGGGTGGCCATCCAGTCAAGCGCAGCTACCTGGAAGTGTTTCTCGGTCTTGGTACGACTCCCTACCCGACGCGGTCGGCGCCGCTGATTGGAGGCCCCCCAGAGCTTGGTGACACGCTCGCCGGCAACGCTTGGGGGGCGTCTGATTGAGGCGGGAGCGGCAGCAGCGAGTTGCGCCGCCGCCAGGGGGGCGGCCGCGGGCGAGGGCTCGGCCAGGGAGGTGCTCGTCACCGGGCGCTGGAACCCTGGGCCACTGCATCGCGAGGTGGTCAAGGGGGAAAGTGGAAGCTGGGAGCGGGGCAGGCTGCCGCGGCTAGCCCCGCGACCATCCCGCGCGAGGGCGCCGGGAGCTCGGGCAAGGACCAGGCGGTCGAGAAGCAGGCGCTCGTGCTCGCAGAGCGCCTTCTATCCCCGACTCCGGTGGAGGGGCCGTCGTCTGCCAGCGTCGCGACGCAGAACGGCTCGACCTGGGCGGGCGAGCAGACCGCCGTCGATAGCCTGCTGGGCGCGGGGCGCGGGGACGACGTCTTCATGCTGCAGGGGGCCCGCTCCGCGCCCCAACTGGCCGAGGACTCGACGAGAGGATTGGGGACCCGCAACGGTCTGCGCGCGACCTTCAGCCCCTGTCGCAGGACAGGCTCGGCAGCCCAGGCAGCGTCTTCTGAAGTGGCCGCCCTCGCGGCGAACCACAGGGGGGCCCGCGCGACGGACCAGGAGCGGGGCCTTCCACGCGAGGCTTGTCGCGAGGAGAGCGGTCTTTGGCGACGTGGTCGTCGTCTGGGGCGCTCTTCTGGGCTGCAAGGTTACAGCGTCCACCTGCTGGGCGACTTGCAGCTGTTCCTCGGGAGCTCTCGAGGCCCTTGATAGTCTGGTCTTCGCCGATTGGAACATGGGGCCCCGCCGTCTCGAGGGCTTCAGGTGGCCGAGAGCTGTCGGATGCGTGGTGGCCGCCCCCTCGCATCCCACTTGCGGTGGGCGCGCGCGTAACTACTGTGCGACATCAGCGTCGCCGGCCGGCCCGGGCCCCCAGGCGGAGGCGCCGCGGCCCGCGACGACGCGCCCGCGCGCGCCGGTGCGCCTGAAGACCGGTCAGTTCGGCCCCTGGGCGAAGGCGCGGGTCTCGCGGTCGCCAGGGAGGTTCGACGCCGCCACTGCGGTTGGCGAGGAGACAAGCAGGCGGCGGACGAGGCGGCCAGATGGGGCGAGGTGGCAGGCGCCGCTGAGAGGCCCAGGGCGCCCCGATGAGGCGGTGGGAGACGGCATCGAGGAGCGGGGCGCTGAGCAGTGCGTCGGGCGAGCCAAGGGGGCCAGGAGTGTTTGCGAGCGCCTGGTTGACTTGGAGAGGGCCGACGCCGCGAGGAGAGTCAGCCCCCTCACTCGCTCGTGGAACTCGCTGGGCCGCCTGGCGAAGTAGCGAGCGGCGGCGGCGGCGGCAGGCCGCAGGCCCGCGGGCCATGGCGCATGCGTTCGGCAGCTGGAGCGCGCCGCCCGCCCCCTTGCATCGCAGTCTGCCTCGCGGAGACGCAGCGCGTTCAGCGGCGCGCGCGCGGGCTCCATGCTGGCAGAGGTGCAAGCTGACTCTTGGCGAGGACAGCGGCCCCAGCAAGCCGTTGCGGCTGCGACGGCAGCCCGCGCCAAGGCGGGCGCAGTGCACGGCGGGGAGCGCTGGGCGGAGCTCGTGGACATAGCCCTGGCCAGAGGACCAGGGGCCCGCGCTGTCATCGAGCAGGTCCGCGCTGGGGAGGCGCCCGCCCTAGGCGAGCCGCTCGCAGGAGGGTTTCCAGCACCGCTGGTTGGGCAGCAGGCGTCGGACCGCGTCGCGGTTGGGTGGAAGGCGCGGCGGAGCAGACCTGGGCATGGACAGTTGGCGAGCCCTGCCAAGTGGGAGCGCGCGATGGAGTTGCCAGAGATCACGGCGGAGGAGGTCCTTGAGGTGGCGAAGTCTTTCCTCGGGAGCGCCGCTCTAGGGTGGGGCGATTTCCCCCCCGGGCCCCTCGCCAGCCTCGGCCGCCCGCTCGCAGATCGCCTAGCTAGGTCCTCGCTGCGTGGGGGAGGCATCCGCGACTGTCAGATCTTCCCGCCACTGCCATCGCATTTCCGGGCAAGCCTGATGAAGGGAGGCACCGGGCTGATGTGCAGATGGCTGCGTATATGGGGTCGTATTCGGGGTCGCTATTGCGCTAGATGGGGAGCTGACCGCGCGTTGCCAGAGGTCTGGGGCCAGAGCTCGGCCGCGCGCTGGGACCGAGCGGCCTACCTGTACGACCTCAACCTCGGGCTTGCAAGGGCAGCGGGCTTCGACTCCGACGGCGCCCTGCAGCCCACTTCGACATCAGCAAGTCACACGAGAAAATCTGCCGCGACATCCGCAGGAGAGCCGCCGAGGCGCAGGGTTTCAGCGCGCGTCCGTTGAAAGCGTCGCGCGCGGCCTGCTCGGGTCAGAGGCGAGCCGCGGCCGACAGGGCAGTGACCGAGGTCATCGCCGCGCATGGGGCGGCCACTGCGGGCTGCGCCTGCGCCGCCACCATGACGCGGCTCATGCCGCTCGACCTGCTGCTCCAGGGGCGGGCGCTGCTGCCTGTCGGGGGCCCGGGCCCGCGGGGCGCTGGTCCGCCAGATGGCCGGGTTCCTAGACGGCGCGGTCGCCATGCTCGAGGACAGGAAGCCCCCGCTCAACAAAAGGAAGACGAAGGCGCTGCCGTCGTCGGCCGAGCTCCAGCGGGCCTTGCTGGACCACCCCCATTGGCCCCTCCCGCCTTTGGGTTTTGTTCCGGGCCACCGCGGTTGCGGACGCGGCGCCGCAGATGCGGGGCACCACAGGGCGGCGTCTCAGATCACCCGGGGGCCCGACGCGCTGAGGCAAGCGGCAATGCCCACCAGGGTCTACGGACGCGGTCTGAGAATGTCGCGCATCGTGCGAGCGGGCCCCGCGGCCAAGGCGCTCTCGGGGTCGGCCGCGGCGGGCGCCCCCCCCCCCCCCACCCCGCCCCCCCCCTGGCAGGGCGAGGGGCCTTCGCATGTCGGCGGCGAGGTGCGCGGGGCGATGTGCACCTGGAGCGGCTCTCATTTACGCTGCCGAAGGCTAGGGGGGAAACCCTCTGGCGGCGGCCGCGGGGGCGGCATTGCAGTTCCATGTCAGCGCGCGCTGGCGGGGCCCATCCCCCCTCGCCGCAGCCAAGGCCTGCTTGCAGGGGGGCGGCCGCCCCAGCAGCTGCGCGAGGCCCTGGTCTGCCGTCAGAGAGCCGATTGCGGCTCTCGCCCTGGTGCTGGAGCGCGTCGGGCGGCGCCTGACGGCCAATGGGGGCGATGGCGCGGGCGAGGGCGGCAGCGAGTTCGAGGCCCCGAGGTTATCCCCCGACTTCTTGGCGAAGTAGCTCGCGAGGCCGCCTGGAGGAGATCCGCGAGCGGCCAGGGCCCCTCTGGCCGCGGCGGCTGGCGCCAGTTTCGTGGCCGACACGGGAGCCCCTCACCCAGTCGAAGACAGAGGTCTGGGCGAAGCACCGCCGCGGCTGCCTCCGCTGGCTAGTCGCGCTCTCCCACTCGCCCCAGGCGAGGTTTGCCGGGCGCGCAGTCGTCGTCAACCCGAAGTGCCCGCTGCGCGGCGAAGAGGGCGGCGCGGTCTTCCACAGACCTGGCGGCGCGATGTGCTACCAGATGACCTGTGGAGAGCTGCCGAACCGGTCGGCGGGCGGGGCCAGCCCTTCATCGAGCTCTTGGGGTCGGGCTCTTCGCTGATCTGGCGCCCATGCTGCGGCGGCCGCGGTGGCGGCTCCGGCGGGGGCGGTGCTCCCGAGGCTGTTGGGGTGCGCTGGCGGTTCCTGACGGCGCCCTCGTCGTCGCCGTCGGCTCGTGCGCCCGCGCCGATTTCCCGCTGCTGAGGCGCGCGGGCTGGACGGCGGTAGTCCTGGCGCCGACGGGCAAGCTCCTTGCCGAGGCCGGGGGCGCGGCCCGCTCCCACAGGGTCCCAGGATCTACACCGTAGATCCTGCATGTATGCTCAGGTCGGGATCTACGATCCAGGATCTATCACATATTTTACAGGATCTATTATGTTGAACTTGTGTATATATAGTTATGTATGACATGGCGAACATATCATTATCACGATATGAGATGTCATTGCGGTCGCCAACATAATTTTTATAGTCGTCATCGTCATAATCACCATCTTCGTCATCATCGTCATCATCGTCATCATCACGCGGCGAAGAGGATGATGAGGGATACGAGGACGACGACGACGATCGACTGGGCGAGGAGGGACGCGAGAATGCGACCCCGGCACGGGGGCGGGATGCGCATAATCAAATCCGCCATCGCGCCGCTAACACGAGGACGAACGCCGCATGGCGACCTGAGCTGATGGGGGGCGATCGCCGAGTTGGGGCAGGAAACAGGGGAGGGAAGGGCGAGGGGAGGGAAGGGCGAGGGGAGGGCGGGGCGGGAGGGGGTCGGGGAAGGGGAGGCAAAAGCGCAGCGGGGGAGTGTGGGGAGGGGTGAGAAGAGGGGGCGAGGCAGGGCGGCAGAGGAGTGGGGGCAAAGCAGGGCGGCAAAGGAGTGGAGGCTGAAAGAATGACGGATGAAGAGATACCGATTTCTCCGCGCTCGAGCGCGCTCGTCTCCTTGCGCGTCACACCCGCGCTCCGCGGGCCTCGCTCCTAGCCTCGCTGGCCTCGCTCCTAGCCTCCTAGCCTCGCTCCTAGCCTCGCTCCTTGCCTGGCTTCTGGCTTTGCTGGCCTCGCTACTAGCCTCCTAGCCTTGCTGGCCTCGCTACTAGCCTGACTCCTGGCCGCGCAGCTGCGCTACTAGCCTGACTCCTGGCCGCGCAGCTCCGCCATGGCCTCGTTCTGCTCGACCCTCCTCCTCACTGCAGGCCCAGCCTCATCGAGCGCCCTCTGCACCTCGAGCCTGATGCAATCCTCGCGGGGGAGGGGTCAACCATCGTTCACACTCCCTGGCACCCCCCTCCGCCCTCGCCGCCCTCACCCAGCTCGCAGTCCCCCGATCATCCTCCCTCCTCCTCCCTCCTCCCCGCACCTCCTCCTCCTCCCCCTCCTCCTCCTCATCATCATCGCCCTCCTCCCTCCCCCTCCCGACTACCTCCCGCCCCCTCATCCTCATCCTCATCATCCTCCTCATCACCCTGATCATCCATCATCATCCTCAACCTTCTCCTCATCATCATTATCCTCCTCACCCTCATCCGCCTCATCATCATCATCATCATCATCATCATCATCATCCTCATCCTCATCCTCATCCTCATCCTCATCTTCATCTTCATCCTCATCCTCATCATGCTGATTCTCATCATCCTCCACTTCCCCTCCTCATCCTCATCATTCTCCCCCCCCCCCCTCCCCTTCCCTCATCTCATGGTCCTCCATGGACATCTCGTGGCCGTACTTGGTGCGCAGCTCTTCGTGCCAGGCCTTGATCGCCAGCTGAATGCGGTGGTCCACCATCCTCTCCAACCGCTCCGCCAATATCATCTGCTCGTTCCGACGCCCCGTTTCCTGGGCCCTGTCGTTCGCGTTCAGCGGCTTGCTCGTCCTCGGGCACTTGTGCGTCGTGCCCAGGTTGTACAGCAAGGCATGCAGGTCAATCTTCATCATTGCGTGCTCCTATGCCCCCCCCCCCCCCAAGAGAGGGGGGCGGGTGCGATGGGGTAAGCATGGGCAAGCTGGAGAGGAGTGGTACGTCGGAAGGGATGCACGGGGAGAGGGGCAGGGAGAGGGAGAGGGAGAGGGAACGAGGAGAGAGAGAGAGAGAGAGAGAGAGAGAGAGAGACAGAGAGAGAGGAAGATCTGCATAGAGAGAGAGAGAGAGAGAGATGGAGAGATAGAGAGAGAGGGGGAACGGCATCAGAGGAGGAGGGGAAGGATTGGGATAACGACGAGGGGGTGGAGGAGGAGGGGAGTGGGGGAAGAGGAGGAGGGATTGGAGGGGGAGAAGGGGGGAGAGGGTGGAGGACAAGGGGTGAGAAAGGACAGGAGGAGATGGGGAGGAGGGGGGGCGGGCGTCCACCGTGACCCCCGACGCGCCCCCCCTGGGATCACCCCAGCTCCTCGTCCGAGACGTCCCTGAGCATCATCTGCTTGGTGAAAGGGTTGTAGTCCGTCACCCGCCACTTCATCTTGAACAAATCGAAACGGAAGCTGGCGGGCGGGAGTGTCGGCGAATCCTCCTCAGACGATGGCTGCATCTCGTCGTCGCTCGATATCTGATCGTGCTCGTTCATCAATCCTCCTCGGGTGCTCGCCTCGCCTCCTCGGGCGGGGGCGATCGCCTCCTCGGGCGGGGGCGCGGAATCGCTTGACCCTGGAACGGCGTCAGCGGCGCGGAGGAGGGCGACGGGCGGCAGCAGCGGCGAGACCCCTCGGCCTTTAGATTCCCAGCACCCCAATATCCAATATCCTTTGTCAACACTTGCCCCCCGCCACCGACCTCGTTCTGCATGAGCGTGCGTATGAGTGTGCATATGCGCACTCACACGCACACTCATACGCCGTATGAGTGCGCGTATGAATGTTACGGCGGTGCCGTATGAATGTCAAAATCGCGCTGGAGAGGCCGAGACGGTGCGAGGGGGGGGAAGAGATCGAGGGGGGCGGGGCGGGAGCGGGGGGAGAAAGAGAGGAAGACGACGACGCATATACGGACGACGATATTTTCACGGGAGCGCTGGCGCAACGGCGCCGTGCGCGCCCGCGGGCCACAGCTCTGCCTCACTCGTTGCCTCCTCGATCCTGCCAGTCCCAGCCTCGTGCCTCACATTTCCAGGCTGCGCTGCCCTGCCATTCACGCCAGTTGCCTGTCTCCCACTGCGAGCCCCAGCTGCCCTGTGGCTTCTGAGATGGTCTAGCTTTCGGCGGGGCCCATGATCGGCGTGGTGGCGTGACGGGTCGCCTGGGTTATGCTGCAATTGCCTTCGCCTCGGCCTCATCTGCGTGGTTCTTCGAACTACTCCACTGACCCTTCGCCGTGTCGCCTTCCGACAGCGCCAGCTCGCCTCGAGCCTTCCACTCGCCTCTTTCCGCTGCCTCCTTCTCCTCGCCTCTTTCCGCTGCCTCCACCTTCTTCTTAAGGTGACTCTTAGCGACAAAACCTTTCGTCTGTTCTTTCGCGCTCATCTGAGTCGGCATCTCCGTCTTGCTCCTGTCGGCTTCCTCATGTGCCCTATTCTTCTCGGCCCCTCTTGCCCTCGGAGTCGGCGCCTTCTCCAGCGCACTCCTGGACTGCTCGGCGGTCCGTCTCAGGAAAGTCGCGCCGTAGCTGAGCAGCCTCCTGGCCTGCTCTTCGTCTGCCGCCAACCCGCTGCCCAAGATTTCCGATGCCTTTGGCAGGCGCGTTCGGGTCGTGACAATCTCCTCGCCCTGAGCCCAATTCAGCTCCAAGATGACGCCGCCTTCCCTTCGCCGCACCTCCGCATCCTCGCCTCGCCGCTTCTCCGCCTCCTCTCCACTCGTTCGCCGCTCCGTTCCTGTGCAGGCAGCCCTCTCGGCGGCGCCCGTCGATTGCCCCTGCTCTTCTCTTGCCTCGGGGGGCGGGGGGGGGGGTGCGGGGGGGGCGGCAGGCAGTGAGGCGCGGTAAGTAGGATGAAGCTGACTGGGGAGGACGATCAGGGAAGGAGGGTGGAGGAAAGGGGAGGAGAGAGGAGGAGAGAGGAGGAGAACGAAGGGGCGAATGCAGACGACGACGGCGTCGCCTTAGTCTTGAGCGCCTTGATCTGCCGAGAGATATCGAGCTCCGCTTCGGTCATGATTCGAGCAACCCTAGATGCTCTCTCGGCCTTGTCGTTTAGCTGGTTTGCGTGAGCAATCGCGTCGGCCACCTCTTTCTCGAGCTCTTCTACAGTGCGCTTCTTTTTCCGTGTGTTTTTCCTAGTGGCCGCATCCGTCCTCAGCAAATCTCTTCCTCGCATTGTGGCAATGATGTGCGCACCCTCAGCCTTTGTCTTTCCTCCCGTCCCACTGTCAGTCTCGCTTGGCGACGCCTCGGAATCGTCGTAGTCTATCCCCTCAACCTCGCCTTGCTGAGCCTCGTTCTTGTCTCTGCGAGACTCCTCTGCGGCCTCGCTCCTGCCTCGCTTATCCCTCTCTGCAGCTGCCTCCTGGCCTGGCCTCATGCACTCGCGCCTCACCCGCTCAAGGAATCCCAGCAGCCGCGCCTGGCGCTGCGCAAACTCGTCCATCGACACCTGGGCGCCGCCAGCTCGCGCCATCGCGCCCCGTGGGCCGCGTCGCGCGTAGCCGGCTTGGGCCCTAGGAACGGCGGTGGCGAGCAGGTGAAGGGGCGCGCCCTCGAGCGCACGGACGAGTCCACGGTGACATTCATACGCGTATGATTGTTACCGTGGTGCCGTATGAATGTTGCCGTGCTGTCGCCAAAGGGGTGCCCTCGCCCACCCCTCCCCCGCCCCGCAATCCACCATCCACCACCCCCTCCCCTATCGGGCCCTCACTCCCTCACCCCTCTGCCTGAGACCCTGCCATCCTATGCATCCCCCCACCCTCCCTCCCCCATGCCCCCCACCCCTTCTAATGGCATGCCTGCTCATCTGTACCCGTTGATTTTTCTAGCATTCGAAATGCCAGCAAACTCCAGCGCCGCCGCCCTCCTACCTGTGCCCGTCGCCACCACCATCCACTGGGCCAACGTCCTTCGGGTACCTGCCTGACGGGGGTCGACCGCGGGTGCTAGAATACAAATGGTTCTTGGTGTGCAGACTTCCAATCACTTCGAAACATTGAAATACAGACAGCTCCATTGTACTCCGATGAGCCCGTTCGGAACAGCATCGCAGTAAATAGTTCAAAGCCTCGTCAACAAACGTGTCGTAAACTGTAGGCATGCCCAGATATCTGCACCTGCGGATTCTCGTTTACCCGTCGAAGTCTGGCGATCCCGCACACAATCAAGCGAAACACTCGGATCTCGAACGCGAGGGGCGGCACTCAAGGTTCCGATGCCTTGCAGCTCGGGCAAGGGATGGCAGAAGCTGCGACGGCTGGCATGCAGGGCAGCGGCGAGAGGTCCCAAGAGGCGAAGGCGGGAATGGAAGTACCAGACGACGAGGACAAGCGGGGGTGGGACGATGAATTTGCGCAGGCCGAGAAGGGGCGGGCGAGACATGGAACCAACGCGAGGGCAGTGGGGGGCGAAGATGCGAAATGAAAGTGAAGCAGCAACAAAAACACGCACTCCTGACAGTAAGGTGTACAAATAAATGGAATTTGGGTGTCAAGTGGATCTGCGCATCATCGCATCGCACCAGAAAGCGGAGGCCCTGGTCTCTCATCTCCTGGAACTCCGCAGCAGTGGGTCTAGCGCACGCATGGTTGCACAGGTCCATCCACTTCTGCAGAGCATCCCCAGCAGCGACCATATCTTTGTAGTGGCGCATCTCGCTGTTGGGGTATGAATGCAATAGGTAGCAGATGAACTTGAAGAACGCATACGTCTCACTCGCCTTTAGTTTGGCGCGCCCCCCAGGGTGACCAGGATCAGGCTTGCCTGGAAACATGTTCTCCGCCAAACGGTTCAAGCGGTTGGGGAAGGGGATTTGTTTTTGGTCGTAGTATGTGTACATGTAGCTTTCCAAGCGTTTCCATATTAGACCAGGAGGTGCGCGCCAAGGGTTGTTGGCGATAACCCTGAGTACAACAGCATTTACAAAGTGCATCATCACGCCGAGGTAAACAGTATGCATGGAATCTGCCGCCAATGACCGTACTGGGTTTGTCTCTATATCGCGGCTGAACAGAGGCGAGCGATGCGTGACGCAATCTAAAGGCCTACCCAGACTGTCCTCCCTCTGCCTCCAGAATACGCATGCGAAAGGAGGCTGCTGTTGATGAAACTCCATCGGGATCAAGCATTCGACCGACGACTCAAGCCTGTCCCCCGCCTGCAAGGCTACACCTCCAACCACAATGCTCCTGCGCAATATCAATCCTTTTTTGGCAACTGGGTCAAGCAGGTCCCAGACAGCGTCTCGCACCGCAACTGAGCCAATAATAACATTGTGCTCACATTTCCTGCATGCCTCCTCGTACTCGTGCTCTTCATTTAATTGAAACGTGTGGCCGTCCTCCGTCATCGCCCCCTCATCGACGAAGTTAAGCATGTCTAAATCCACTTTGCAGAACGGGCAACAACCATGCATGTTTAACCACTGGTTCAGCCCCATAGATTTCGCAAACTCTGCCCAATCACCCTTGAGGTATATGACTGCGCTTCGAAAGCCGAACCTGGTTTTGGGTTTCTCATCGCGGCCCCAGGGTGAACCGTCATGCCTAGCATCTAACACCTTCCCATGTATGAGGCATTGCAGCTGGAACGACAAGACTTGCATCATTGCATTGATTGAGCAATGCCCGCCGCACCCACACCCGCACGTTTCGCCCAACCGCAAGAAACCCATCAAGTGCCTCGTGTGCGATATCAAATTGATCACAGACACCTGCAAAATGCTATCCGCCTGCCCGTGGAAGGGCGCCCGTGCGCATGACATGATGACATGAGCTCAAGTGAGGCTTCACGGCAATATTCATATGCCAACTCATACGCCGTATGAGTTCGCGTATGAATGTTACCGTGATGCCGTATGAATGTCATGAATGTCTCTTGGCTGTGGTGGCTAGAGCCAGATGATCGGTTCTGCCCGCTGTAATTGCAGTGTACCTCACGCCGTCGAGATATACCGCCAACGGCAGCGCGAACTTGCCAGTGTCACGCTTGCATTGCACAACGTGCGGGTGCTCACAGTACGCTGGTAACGACATCACTGAATTTGGGTCATCCCACTCCCCGTGCTCCAACGCCTCCCGAATCTCAGCGGACGCGTTGACCTCGGACGCGACCGAGGCGAACACTTGTCGAAAAGGCACGAGTCGACTATGTTCGTGCGCGGCTTTGCTAAGAGAAGCTGGCACGCGGGCAAGGTAGAAGGGCCCCCCTTGCGGCAGATGTTTGTTCATCTCTTTTTTGTACCTGCCAGACGACAGGCCAGGTCGCAGGGCGTACGTCGACCATCTGCCCCCTGGAACTCCGCATTGCTGCATGTACCCGCATATAATACAGAAGTCTTTTGCAGATAGCTTCTTACAGGATGCCCACACGAGCAACAAAACCTCAAACGCCTTCGTGCCAGCATCTCGTCTGGCAGCGCCGTCGCTCTTGAAACAGAACGCTGGCTTGGAGCCATGCGGCCGGCCCCTCCCCCAGCGCAGGCGGCGCTTCCCCTTAGGCGGCATGGCTTCGAGCCAAGGCAGCTATCGCTGCCCTCCCGCGACTCGCCTGCGCGCGCAGCTTGCGCGCGCAAGCCAGCTTTGCGCGCAGATCTAGCCCTCCCTCGAGGCACGGGCACAGGGAGGAGAAGGGCGATATGGGGGGGGATGGCGGGCGAAGATGGTTGACGGTGGTCGTCGACGCGATGGGGCAAGGAGGACGAGGTGAAGGAATGGGAGCGCGGGGCGAGGGCTATATCACTGCACATGCCAAAACGTCAGCGCGTATGCGCTGAACAGTCCCGCAGCGAGACTCTCCTTGCCAATCTTCGCGCAAGGGAGGTTCTTGGCAGGGGTTGCATGGCGCGCGCCGACGCATGTAGCAACATTGCTCACCTACGGAACCAAGTCTCGCGCGCACCACGATCATGCGCGCACGCTCGCGCACCCAGGCACGAGACTGCCCTGCTTATCCCGTCCCTCACCGCTGCACCTGCGAGCGACCCCCCCTGCAATGCGGCGTGCTGGCATGTTTGGGTTTGTTACCAGAATGTCGCGGCTGCTCGCCCTGCCTCCCCCCCCCGCCCCCTCTCCGAAACACTCATGCGAACTCATACGGAACTCATACGGTACCCACTTTCATACGGGGGTACGGTTTCACTGTGAAATAACAGGGTTTCGTGACATTCATACGATAGGATTCATACGGAACTCATACGCGACTCACACGGTAGGTTTGCACCGATTTTTAGTGTCACCCCCCCCCCCCGTCTCTCTAGCTGGTGCGCAGCCGCTTGCAAAATGCGCTGCAAGTTGGCGGGCCTGGCCAGCGACCTAAACTCCGCCACCAGCACTGCGCTGCTGTGCGACACTGCGCCGCGCGCGGTCGACGCACTCGATATCCACTCCAGCGCCCTGCCCCCTCCTCCGAAGCCCGCCCTCTCACATCATCCCAGCCCTTCCCTTCCATGCCGCCACCCCCTCTCTCCCTCTCCCCCCATTTCCGCGCGGCCCACCGCCCTCCCCCCCTCCCCCTCCCTTATCTCATGCGCGCCGTCACCCTCGGCACCTCGGACCTGGCCACGCGCCCCCCTCGGCACCTCGACACCTCGGACCTGGCCTCGCGCCCTACCTCATCAAGCACCCGCGGCCTTCTTCCCCTTGCGCTGCTTCTTAGCAGAACCATCTTTCGGCTGCGCGCTCTGAAGGAACTCTTCGTCTGCCCTGGCCTGCCCCTGGCGGAAGAGAACGCGCGCCTCCATCGACGCCTTCTTGATGCTGGCGGTCATCGTGTTCGCTGCAATACACTGCGTTTCGAACATGGCTTTGGGAGCCTCGACCGCTACCCTGTCATCATCATCCTCCCTGCTGGCCCCTCCCTCACAGATCCTCTCATCCTGCCCTATTCAGCTCGCTCACTCCCGTATCCTCCCATCGTGCCATATCCAGCCCGCTCCCCTCATATCATCTCATATCCTCTCCGCTACCCTACCCCTGCCCCCGCCACCCCGCGGGGCCTTCTTCCTGTAGTCCTGCAGGTCTTTCGTCATCAGCAGCTGGTGCAAGTTCCCGCGCTGGATGGCGCCGTTCATCTGGGGTCGCGGCACGATAACATTAGTATCATTGATGCGGGCATTCATGCGCCAACACGGCACCACAGTAACACTCACACGGACAGTCATACGCAGTATGAGTGTGCATATGATTGTTTTTGTGGGCCGTCAGGACGGATGAACGCGTGTATGATTGTTATTGTGGGGGCCAGAGGTTTGCGATTACAACGGTTTGGTTAGGGCTTCGGGTCCTCCGGGGGGGGGGGGGGACAGGCGCCCAAATTCGGATCTGGAGAACGGTGTTGCAGGGGGTGAGTAGGGTGGGGGTGGCGAGGATATGTTTCACATTGCGCCATGGGCCTCAGTCAAGGCCTCGTCGAGGGCACCCTTCATCAGCTTCACGGACGCCCAAGCGGGCAGGTTCAGCATATCGTCCAGCATCTTGACCTGGCTCATCGCGTCCTTGTAGAGATCCCTCGTCTTCTTCACTTCAGAGAGCCACTCGGGAACAACTGCTTTTTGCCGTCCTCCTCCTCCTCCTCCTTCTTTTCCTCCTCCTCCTCCTGGGTTATCGCCTCCTCCGCCTCCTGGGTGAGCGCCTCCCCCCCCCCTCCTGGGGCAGCGCCGCCTCCTCCTCCTCCTCCTGTGTCAGCGCCCTCGCCCGTGCCAGCCTCAGCATCATCAGCCTCGCTTGCCTCGCCAGCGCTTGCCCCCTCGGCCTCGCTAGCATCGACCAGGAAGTCACCCTCGGCCTCGGGGCCAGCCTCGGCCTCGCTTGCCGCTGGCCTCTTCACCGCGGCGCTTCCTCCTGCGTCTGAGGCCTCGTCCCTGATCCTGCGCATTTTGCGGCCGTGGGGCGACAGGGCCGTCCCGTCGCCCAGGTCGGCGCCGACTATCGCCCTGGCCGCGTGGCGCTTCTTGCTGCTGTGGCCGACGGCGCGCTCCGCCTCGCTGCCCGCGCCGCCGCCTCCTGCTGGGGCACTGGGCTCCGACGTACCCTCTGAGCTCTTCCACTCCTCGATGCGGCGCCAATTCCTCTGGAACGTGTCGTTCAGCTGGCGGCGTATGTTGAGGAATTCCAAGGTCGAACTCATATCGTCGTACCGCGTGTAAAACCCGCCCTGCAAGCAGCAGCTCACGGCATACTTCATCGCGATTTTCAGGCCAGCCGCGCCGCCTCCGCGGAGCCACGCCAGGCGACCCAGAGTGACATACTCACCTTTATTTTTCTCCTCCTTGGTGTGCACCGACTCCTTCTGCACAGTCACCGTCTTGAGCCATTTCTCGTGCTCCTTTTTCGCCCACCTGGCCCTGAAGGCTCGCTGGTTCGTCCATCCTTTCTCCTTTTTGTAGTCCTCTCTCAGCTGCTCCGACGCCTTGTATGCTCGGTTCCAGCGGCCGACGGCTTTGGGATCCTTGTTGGAGTCCAGCACGAACATGTAACTCTTTTCTTTCAAAGCGTCGAAGTAGTCCCTGTCCTGCCTCTCCTGCGCGGTCATGAACTCCTTGTATTGCGGCCCGTCGTCGTCGTCCAAGCCCTCCAAACTAAAATTCGGATCTTTTTTCTGCAGTGCTTTGATATCTTTCAACACCCTCGACTGGTGCAGAGCTGCCAACTTGTCATGAATCGCCTCTTGCAAATTCCCGTCGCTGGAGAACTTGGTATCCATTGTTGCGTTCAGGGACTCGAGCTGCCGCTCGAGGAGGGCGACGAGTTCCTTCTTGGACTGCAGCACCTTCTCAGCCCCCTCATCCGAGCTCGGGGTGTCTGGGACCCCCCTCCTCGCGGCGGGCTTTTCGGCCACCTCGGCATATGCCGCCGCCTCGGCGCTGGCGCTCGGGGAGGGGGGCGGCTGCTTGCCGCGCTTCCGCCTGGGTGTGTTCGTTGGGGTCGCCGCCTGCGCGCCTCCTGGGGGCCCCGCCTGCTCGCCTGCTGGGGGCGCCACCTGCTCGCCTCCTGGGGGCCCCGCCGTCTCGCCCACTGGGGGCGCCGCCGCTTGGGGCGCCATGAGCTCACGGACTCCTGCTTCCATCTGTGCTTGCAGTTCCGTCAATCGGTTCGACATTGAGTTCGATTCATGTATTGAGGCGAGCGCTTTATCGAGAGCCTCGCGCTTCCTCTGGCGATCCTCCTTCCTCGCAGCCTTCTCCGCCTTTTTGCGTGCCTTCAACTCCTTCTCAGCCTCATTATGCTGCCTCTCCGCCTCCATATCCTTCCGCCTCGCATCAGCCTCCGCCTTCTCCAGAGCCTCTTTCCTCGCCACCTCCTCCGCCAGAACCTGTTTCCTCGCCTCCTCAGCCTCGCGCCTCGCCTTGACCTCCCACTCGATCTGCTGGCACTCTTCGTTGCGCATCTTATTGAGCTCATACTCCTGGTATTTCTTCTCCGACTCGTCCCTCAAGGCCTTCACTCTGGCCCTTTGTTTCTCCGTGGCCTCCGCAGCGAAAGCTGCCTCCTGTGTCACCAAGGCGATCTCGTCATCGCCACCTGGGTCCGTCGAGCTCTCACTGTCGGAACTCACCTCGGCCACCTCACTCACCTCGGCCGCGGCAGCTGGGGCTGCAGCTGCTGAGCGTCTCTGGTAGAACGCGTGCTCTGCTGACGAGCAGCACCTGTCTGGCAACGTTCCGTCTGCCGCCCGCGTGCCGTCCTGGCCAGGAAACGACAATTCCATCCTCACCTCCCGTCCACCACCCCTCCCGTCCACCACCGTTCCCGTCCACCACCGTTCCCGTCCACCCCTCCCGTCAACATTCATACGGCGTATGAGTGTTGATGGGGCGGTTCCCATCAACATTCATACGGCGTATGAATGTTGATTGGGGCCGCATGCACGGTACCGTGGTGGCGTATGAATGTTACGGCGAGGGGGGGATGGTGCCGTATGAATGTGTACGGTGGTCCTTTTTAGGGGGGGTGCTGTGGTGACCACACTATTCGCGCCCCCTCCTGCTGGGCCCCCCGCTGGGCCTCGTCCACAGCAACTTCCATCAACTCCTGGCCAGGTGTTTCAAGGGTATGCCAGGGGTGCAGGATGAGGAAGGAATGAGATGCAAGTGGGTCGCGCGCGGAGCGTCCTCCAGGGACTCGCCGCTTTTGTCCTTCGCCCTCCCAAGGAGCTGCGGGTCGATCTGGCTCAGTAGGGAGCCCTCCTCCACCTCGCCGCGCCCCTCGAGGGGCGCCCCGTCGGCGCTCTCCGCGACCTCGTCGCCAGGCTGTTCGGCGCTTGGCGTCTCGGCGTCCTCGGGCCGACGACGACGACGACGACGACGACGACGACGACGACGACGACGATGATCGTCCTCGACCGTGATGGCGAGCGAACCCGCGGGCGCAGCGCTCGCCATGGCGGGGCCTCTGGCCCACAAGTGCGTCTGAGACGGGGCCTGAGCAACTTGAGGGGGGGGTGGCGTCATCGTTCTCATCGCCGCCACCCCACTATCGCGGTCGTCGTCGTCCCCCCATTGTCGCAATATTGCTTTATCTACTCAGTCGCGCCCTCCCGCCCCCGCACCCTCCAGCCCATCATCGCGATCGTCGTCGTTATTGCCGCCATCTCCATCGCCGTCATCACCACCCGTTCGGCGCAAACCTTTTCTCTCGAAATGTTTGCGCCGCCAGGCGGCGAGTCGAAATCCAAGCGAGGCGATCGCTCCAGCGCCCGCCTCGCCTCATCGTCATGGCTCGGCACGCGCCTCGCCTGCTGCAGCTTGCCGCCGCTTCCTCACCTCCTCCTCCTCGCTCCTCCTCTGCATCATCTCGGATGGACGTCATCCTGCTTTCTGCCCATCGGGCGTCGCCGTCGATCTAATTCGAATCGAAGCCAGCGCCCATGCTGCCGCTATCGCTGGAGTTCGACCTGAGCGCACCCCCCCGCAATCTCTTGCTCGGGGTCGGCTGCTCGGCGCGCGGCTGCTCGGCGCCGCGCGCCGACGGAGGGCTTCGGGCCGCGGCTGGGCTGGCGGCTCTCTGTTTCTTCATCGGCGGGGTGCTGGGAGGCCCTGGGCTCATCTTGGCTGGCGTGGGTCGCACCGTCCTCGTTGCTGTGGCCTTACCCTTTCCTTTACCCTTGCTCTTTGCCGCTGCTTTGGCCTTGCACTTGGCCGTGCCCTTGCTCTTTGCCACTGCCTGCTTTGGCTCTGGTTTGGGCTTACTCTTAACCATCGATGCGCGCTCAACTACCTCCGCTGCCAGACCCTCGCTGTCGTCGACCTCGTCTTCTTCGTCCTCCTCCTCCTCCTCCAACTCCTCCTCCTCGCCTTCATTTTCAGCCTCCTCGTCCTCCTCCTCCTCGGGCTGCTCGCGATCCTCAGCGCCCTCGTCCGCGTCTTCGCCCGTGGCGGCCCCCTTCTCCGCAGCCGCTGGCTTCTTGGCCACGCTCTCCTCGGCGTCCTCGGCAGCAGCTGGCCTCTTGGCCGCTGGGCGCTTCATCGCCACCTCCTTCCTGTGCAGCTTGATGTAGTCGGCCTTGCGGCGCTCGAACTCTTCCTTCTCGAGCTTGTCGCCCGCGAGCTGCTTGGCCAAGCCTAGAATGAACAGCTCAGGCTTCACCATACCGTCCCGAATGATCATCTGCCCGAACATCTCGCCGCCGACCCAGACCGCCAAGGTCCAGTAGTCCTGCTTGGCTCGGTAGAACTTGCTCACGTATATCTTCTTCCCAACTGCGTTGTGGGCGGACCACTCCAGGTCTGGGTCGGCGCTCGTCTTGGCCCCGCTCTGAAACTCGCGCCACTTGGCTGCTGTGACGCCTGGGACCTGCCACTTCGCGCCGTCGGGCCACGCCACAGTGATCTCAACTTCGTCGGCCAGTGTGTCGGGCACCTTCGGCGCGAGGCCGTAGTCTGGCGCCTTCTGGCCGCTGCCGCTGGTCTTCAGCCTGTATGCGGCCTGGGCGAGGAAGATAAGGGGAGAAGGAGGCGGAGGAGGAGGAGGAGCAGGAAGGAGGACAAGGAGGAAGACGAGGATGGGGAAGAGGAGGAGGAGGAGGAGGAGGAGGAGGAGGAGGAGGAGGAAGAGGAGGGGGATGCCGAGGAGGAGAAGGAGCAGAAGGAGGATCGGGGAGGAGGACGAGCAGGAGCAGGAGGAGGAGGAGCGGGAGGACGAGGGGGATCAGGAGGATGGACCTTCTTCACGCGGTCCCAGTGGTACGTGTACTTCGTAGCCGACTTGTCGTCGGCGAACGTAGTTGCGTCGGCCTCCTGCGATGGCATGGCCCTCCCGCTACCCCCTTCCTCCTGCCACCTCTCCTCACCTCCTAGCTTGTCCTCCGGCCTCCGGAACCTCCTCCGCCTCCTCGCCCTCGCCCTCCTCGCCCCTCCTCCTCCCTCGTCCTCCTCCTCCTTCTCCTCCTCCCCCTCCCCCTCCCATCATCCCGCTTGGACCCGTGTGTCCAGGATCTCGCTGAAGTGATCGCTGAACCACTTCGGAGGCTTTCGCGACCTGGCGGCGGCATCATTCACACGCAAACTCATACGGCGTATGAGTGTGCGTATGAGTTGTATCATCACCCTCACACTCCCGTCCAAAATCCTCGTCCGTCTCCTTCATCCTGGATACTCCTCCTCCTCCTCCTCCTCATCATCATCGCCCTCGAGGACTCCCCATCCCCCTCGGCAGATGCATGTCCTAACCCTCGTGGCCCTCCTCCTTGATCTCCTCCTGCCCTCTTCCCCATCATCCTCATCCCATCACCCCCTCACCCTCGCCCTCATCATCCCTGGGATTACCCCCCGAGCGGCCTGTGCTTCAGCTTCGTCTGGCTGACGTGCCTCAGCAATGCTCTGATCTGCGAGCCCCGCACGGGGCGCTGTCGCGCGGCCCTCGCACTTCCCCCCCGACCCGCCCCCCCCCTCCTTCATCACTTCCTCAATCACCTACCTCATCTCATCAATCACCTACCCTCGGAACGGGCGAAGCCTTCCGGCTACGCATCGATGTCTGATTCGCCCAGCTCTCGAGCGTGTCGTCTAAGTGCCACTCTTTCTCCATCGAGCTACCGAGATTCTGCAGGAGGAGCTGGAGGTGTTTTCTATTCACAGTCTCTGCAGGCTCGACCGCTGATCTGACGGCCATGATGAGCCCCTTGTGCCTGATGAGGCGGTCGGTGTCGATGCCATCCTCGCGGCGAGGAGGAGGGGGGCGACGATGGGAGGCAACGATGCCGACGACAACGAGGACGGGGGAATAAGAAATAAAAATGGAAGGATGATGACGACGAAGCGGAGGAGATAGAGGAGGAGGAGGAGGGGGAGGAGGCGGGGGAGAGGGGAGAGGGGGAGGGGGGATGGAGAAATGGGGATGCGGGCGGCGAGGAAGAGGAGGAGGAAAAGGAGGCGGGAGAGGAGGAGGAGGAGGAGGACGACGACGACTACGACGACGACGACGACGACGAGGGTGAGGGCGAGGACGAGAGGGGCTCCCCATCCGCGTCGCCGCCACCGTCGTCCCACCATCCTACTCCCCATCCTCCCCTCCTCCTCCTCCTCCTCCTCCTCCTCCTCCTCCTCCTCCTCCCCATCTTCTTCCTCCATCCTCCTCCTGCTGCTCCTCCTGATCCTCCTCGCTTCCACCATGCCTCCTAGCTCCAGCCCCACCCGCCCGCGCGGTCCTCGAGCTCATCTGTGTAGTCGACGGCCTCGGGCGTCCGCACGTGTTTCTGCAGCGCCTGCAGGATCCTGTCGTCGATCGTTGGGTCCTTGGCGGCGACCTGCTTTTTCTTAGGCGTCATCGTCGTCGAGCCTCGGCGCCTCCGCCTCCTCGCGGCGCCTCCTCCTCGAGCCTCCTCGCGCGGCTCCTCGAGCCTCCGCGCGCGGCTCCTCGCGCGCCTCGCGCGCGGCCGCGCGCTGCGCAGCCAAAATGGCTGCGGCTAGCAGGGCACATGCATGTGTTTGAGTCTGTGTTATATACATACATATATTTTCAGTTATATGCTATAATATAAGAATATATATATAATGTTGTAGGGATTCGGTTCAGGATCTAGGATCTAGGATCTAGGATCTAGGATCTAGGATCTGTTTGGAATATAGACAATGCCTTTTTGGCGGGATCTTCAATAGAGATCCTCGGACCCAGTGGGCTAGGCCTGCCGCGGGGGAAGACTACGCGGCGGCAGTGGCGCCCAGGGACATCATCGGCAACTGCGCCCTGCTCATGGACTGCCCCGGCGCCGCCAGGCCCGCGCGGAACCCTTCGAAGGCCTGGGGGCCTTCGGCGGCTGAAAGGGATCGCTGTCAATCGCATCCCCGCATATCGTCTGGAGGCAGCGGCTTGGCGGGGGGGTCTCAGTAGCACGCCCCTGGAGCTGCGCGGCAACAGGCCAGCGGGCGCTCGGGCCAAGGTGGGGGCCAAGCTGCGGGCGCCAGCGGACGATTGCTCTGTCTTGCTGGAAGGTTGCCTCGCCCGGGCTAGGGGCGCCGCCGTGCTCGCCAACTCTGGGCTGAGTGATGCCTGGCCCCCTGGATCGCTCGAGGACACCGACCAGGGGTCCTACCTGCAGCAAGATCCTGTTGTTGGGGGGGAGTCCTGCGCTGCGGGTGGGCCCGGGGTCTCGGCCGCCGCCGCCGGCGCCGCGGCTGCGGCGGCTGGGGCAGCGGCGCTCGCGAGCGCGGGGGGCGGCGCAGAGAGTGGCGCCTGCTCTGCAGAACTCGTGCGTCGGTTTGCCCGCGAGCGCCCCGCGGCCGCCGCGCCCCTGCCTAACCCCGGCGCCCATGTGCCCCAGCCTGGCCGGGAGGCCCCTTCCTGCTTGTCTTCTTCGTCCTCGGCGACGGCTTTGCCCCCCCCCTGACAGTGCCGAGGTTTTCGACGGGCCCTGGTCGGTCCAAGGTCACTTCCTCATGCGGGCGCGCGTGCTCGGGGAGGTGTCCGAGGTTGTGCTGGCGTGCACTCGCTGCTGCGCGCGCTGCCGGCAGCCGCGATGCGTTTTCCGCGGGCTGGCCAAGCCATGCTCTGGAGCCGAAGATCGCTCCGAGAAGGGTTCGAGGGCCCAGGCTCGCAACGAGATCGCGAGAGGCGGGCGTCGCGGCAGGTCTGCAGTCTAGTCGGCCGGCGGCCGCCGCAGGCGCCGAGGGCGCAGCTGGCCCGTCTCCCCCATCCCGCCCCAGCCCCGCGGCGGGCCTGACAGGGCAACGAGACCTCATCTTGCAAGGGGTGGACGGAGCGTTGGCGCCACGCGGTTTCGCGCCGCCCGAGGAGGCGATCGGGTGCGGCCGCAGGGGGGCCCAGTCCAGGGCCGAGCGGGCAGCCCGGGCAGCGCGGGGGAGATGGGGCCCCTTGCTTGCACGGGGACGTGGCGACCCGCCCAGCATGCCAGGACCGCCAGAGCGCGCGTTGACAGGCGAGGCTGCGGTGACCTGCCGAGAGCGCTAGGGCCACTTGCGTGAATTCCTTCGTGGGCGGAGGTCTTCGGGCGCGGAGGGATGCAATGCCCTCGCCGCTGGGGATCGGCGCGCTCCGTCGCCGAACGAGGCGGCATCGGCCTCGCGCTCAGAGAGGGCATTTCCCCGCCCCGCTGCTCTGCGGGGGGGTGCCCGGGCGGGGGGGGCGGGCTCGGCGGGGAGAGCCGTCGAGAGGGCATGGGCTCAGGGGGGGGGCGCGCCGACCGTCGGTCGGCCATTGGTCGCCGATGAGCGCACGATAGCCCGCCCCGCCCAGGGGCGCGCGGACGCCGTCGGTTGCCTCTCGCCAATCTATCGGCGAAATACATGAACGCTCGTTAGAACATAGGCATAGGGTTTCCCAGCCCGGCGTAGCCCCTCTCCCCTGCCTTGTCTCTGCCTCCGTCTTTCCCGTTCTCTCCCTCTCCGCGCCATTTGCTCGAGGCGCTGCTCAGCAGTGCCAGGCTGTTCTTGGAGGTGAGCGGGCGGGGCCATAGCACGCGCATTCCGAGGCGTGCCCGGTAGTGGCTGGGCCAGGCCCCCCCTCCAGCGCGGGCGGGGGCCCCGGAAGGGGGGGCCCGCGGCCCGCAGCGGACGCGCGGGCGCCCTCGAGGGGGGGCCAGAGAATGAGGCTTGTTCACGGGCTAGAGTGCACCTTGGCCTTGGCCGTGGGCGCACTGGCCACGTGGCTGGATGTGTCCTTCGGCGTCAACTGGTAGGCGACGGTCCATGCGTCTGCTACAGTGACGGGCCCCGAGGAGGGATGCCACGAGCGCGCAGGACCTGATGACGAAGGAGGTGAGCAGCAGCAGGGCCCGCCTGGCCCCCAGGACGAGCCCAGCTGCAGAGTGGCGGGCGGTGATGAGCTGCCAGCGGTTGAGGCGCCCGGGGGGCCTCCACCGGCGGCGCCCCCCAGTCCTGCGGAGCCCCTGGCCGCGGACCCGCCGCCAGCCATGGCCGGTCTGGGCCGGCGTTCAGGTCGGGGAGGCGAGAACCTGGAGGTGCACGATACTGCGACTACCACTACGCCGACCACGCCCCGGCGGGGGCGGCGCCCGCGCCATCACCGCGGGCCCCCCCCCGCGGGCCCAGCGGCCAAGAGGCATCCCGGGCAGGCGAAACGGAGAAGGTGGACACCGCGCTGCAGGACGACGGCACGCGGCTTGAGGCTGAGGCAGTGGAGGAGACATCCGCGCCCAAGCCCGCGAGGACGCGGGAGGCACGCGCTAGGGAGGAGGCAAAGGAGGCGCAGGCATCAGGAGCTGGCCCGCCGCCTCCCCCGCCCGAGGGGCGGAGGGGGACGTCGAATGGGGCTGGCGGGGGCAGTGGGCTTGCCAGCGGGCGCGCCCCAGCTGGGGGAGAGAATGGGGTACGCTCTGGGCGCGTTCCTCCACCAGCTCATCGCATTCATCATGGATCTGGTCGACTCCCTGGGCCGTTACCTACTCGGCGCTCGCTCGGCGAGGCTGCAGTGGGCGGCCATGGGGTTGGTAGCCCTGGGAGTTGCGACGGTCCTCTGATCGGCAGTGAGCCTCCTCGTTTGGTTCTTGAAGACGGCATGGAACGACGCGTCTCTGTTGCTGGCGACGCTGAAGGGTTTCGCGCAGGGCAGCAAGACGGGGCACGACGTGAAGTTGGCGCTCGACGGCAACTCAGCGGAGGTCCTCAGCTGGCATGGCCCGTCGGAGGCGCTGGCTGTCGATGAGGACTATGTCAAGACCGAGGTTCGTGCGAGAGGGGGTGGAGCAGAGAAGATGATCCCTAACGACCTCATCATCCAGTCAGGGGGCTCGGTGGCCCGGCTTGAGCAGGGGCCGCCGAAGGGCGGCCACATCACGCGTCACGGCTACGTGTACAAGAAACTCGGGACAACGAGGGTATTGGTCTGGTGCATCTCTGCGCGGCGTCTCCTTGCGCCCTCCCAGCCGGCGACAAGCCTGTGGTCCACGTCTGCTCTTCGTGCGTCGTGGCCCACAGCTCCCCGGTCAACGTGGCGGACCTGGCTAAGCTCTCTCCGGCGGGGCGCGCTAGGATTGGGAGCTGGTTGCGCTGCTCGCGGGGATGCCACGGAGTGGGCAGAGCGGGAGGAAGGCTGTTCAGGCTGCACCAGGCGGAGGCTGAGGCATCCCAAGCTGGGGCAACCGTCCAGCAAGGCCGAGGAGATGGACCCCAACTCAGAGACCGAGTCAGAGCCGAGCGTCACCAAGTGGCGTGCGTCACCAAGGGCGGCACCCAAGTCCTGAGCGCTGCGCGCTGCCGTGATGCGGCCAGGCAGGATCCAGTTTTCATGCTGGTCGAGGGCGCTGCGGTATCCGACGCGCGCGAGATGCAGGAGGAGGGAGGTACTCGGGTCTTTCGGGCGCGTGCTCATCACGCGGGCACCTACGACAGCCAGGCAGCCGCGCGGAGATGCGCACGCTCGCAGTGTCTTCGCGCCCATGTGATTGAGAAGGACGGCTTCTCCCTGTGCGCGGCTCACGCAGCCGATCGGACGGTGGGCTGGCGCAGTCGCTCAGCCACGCCTCACCAGGGGGATGGAGCTCAAGATCGGAGGTCGAGCAGCAAGGGGCCAGAGAGGAGGAGCGAGGATCGCGCCGCCCGCCGCCCCTCGGGGGCCGCAGGCCGGAAAGGCAGCCCCGCCAAAGCTGAGGTTGAGGCTGCGTGGCTACTGCATGTGAGAGACCCCCTGGCAGATGCGGAGCACGAGTGGGGCGCGTGCTACAGTTTCCCGGCACGCTTCGTCGGCCCGGCCAAGGACTTCAGCGACGACGACCCGAGGGCCGTCGTGGAGGCGGTCGGCTTGGGGCTGGTCCTCTCCATCCCGGATGGTGCCTTCTCGGCGCCGAGGCCGGATTTGCTCGACGACTTCGTGGGGGCCCAGCCCCCCGCCATCTGCTAGCGCTCTGGTGCTGCGTTGCGGCTCTCGGACCACGGCGACAGCGCGAACGACCGGGGGGGCGTGCTGAGCCCAGCTTCCGCCATAGCGCTCAGCAAGGACCGCAGCCGCCATCGCCTCGCCAAGCGGGCGCGGTCCAGGAGCCGCAGCACTACCCCGACGAGGAGAAATACGCGGGCGGACTTCGAAGCGAAGCTGAGGAGGGCTCAGGAGCAGGACGAGGGGCAGCGTGGCCAGGACCCGAGATCGTCGCCCATCTCGGCCTACCTCACCAAGCGTGCGGACGGGCTCGCAGATGGAGCGGCCAGAGGGGCCATCTCGTCAGAGAGCGGCATGGGCAGGCACGAGCTGCTCGCAGAGCTCATCGAGGCGGCCGACGCGACGCATGGAGGAGGCGTCAGCGAGGTGGGCGCCAGTCTCCTTAGGGGATGCCGAGAGGTGTGGAGCAAGGAGCTTGAGGGAGGAGAGGGAGGCCAATCCCCAGGAGGGACAGAGGGGCCTCCCGCTACGCTACCGGCCCACACATCCTACGACGGCCACGACGCGGCTGTCGGAGGGCAGAGGACGACGATGCCACCCTGGCCCGCAGAGGGTGGGCGCGCGGGCCCAGCGGTCCCGCCGAGGCCCTCCCCAGCGGGGCCCCCGCCGGGCCGAGGTTACCTAGGCTTCGGTCAGAGGCCGCCCCCGAGGCAGGAAGGGCAGGTCAGTTTCAACTCGAGTGCGTTCTACGGGGCTGGAGAGGCCAGCTCGACTACACCTTGGACCGCCAGGTCGCCCCAGCAGCTTTCCTTCGTGGAGCGTGCTACGCGGCCGCGGGAGTGGCATGCGGGAGCTTCGTCGATGCCGCAAGAGGAAAGGGTTCTGGGCGCACCGTCGCCCGAGTCTGAGGTCGGGATTGGCCTACCGAATCCTGCGCGCGAGCTGGGGCAAGCCAACAAGCACGCGGAGGAGTCAGGAGGAGCAGCCAAAGGTACCTTGGCCAGCATTGGGCGCGCGGAGGAGCAGCTCACTTTCATGGCGAGAGGCTGCGACTATTACACCCAACGCTGGTTCCAGGATGCCAAGCGGGAGTCGCGGGCTTGGGCGTGCTTCTACGGCCAGGAACACTACGACCAGCAGATCAGGGCCGCCGAGCGCCTCCTCAGTCTCGACGACGAGGCAGAGTCCGCGTGGCCGCCCAACGTCATCTTCGGCAGATGGGCAGAGCTGCGAGGCCGCTGGTGCGAGGAGCTGCGCATGAAGAGGGCACGCATCCTGGAGCTCATGGGCGACGAGAATCCGACGTGGGACCGCGTCCGCTTCGTCTGCACGTCCCCTGCCAGCAGCGAGGACCCCGGGCCATGGCTGCGGATGCCGCGCACCTACTTCGTCGATGAGCCTGATCAGTACTTCATGACGGACATCGTGGTCAGGCATCACAACAAGCTCGCGAGGTCGCAGTGGCAGACGGCTTTCCGCTCCAGAGCGGTGCCCGCCCCGCAGCCAATCCACCCCAGGCCTGGGCCCAAGGCGGGCAAGGTGGGGGTAGGCGGGTCGGAGGCGGGAGGTGCGACAGGAGGAGCGGCAGGAGGTCTGGGCTGTAGGGGCACGCCTTGACTCGCAAGGAGTACAGTCGCAGCCTCGATCATCGTCCGGAGTCGCCAGCGAGCGGCCGCATCATCTGCTGGGGCAACTCCAGCTGGAAGGGCTGCCAGAACACGTCGTGCCCGCACTCGCACAAGCCGATCGGCAAGGTAGGTTTGCTCGATCGCACCGCGCAGATGCAGCTGATCAAGAGGGGCGGGCCCAAGGGCGGCCCGCAGCAGGTGCAAAGGGTGGCGGCAAGAAGTGCGGCAGCATCGCTGCCGTCTCCGACCCGGAGCAGTCGGAAGCTGCGCAGGAGACAAGAAACCCAAGGGCGGGTTCTGAGACACAGCCGCTTTCAGGATGGGTGGAGGCGCCTGAGGAGCTCAAGGATTTCAGCCCGACGGAGCTCGAGGAGCATCTTCGGGCCACCATGCAGGGTCCCGATGCCAAGTGGTTGGGCAACCACCATCAAGCCAAGCAGCAGCGAGCTCCTTTGCCAGACTCCATCCCGGAGCTAGCCAGGCGCAAGGAGGTCATGCATGAGATCGACGCGGGCCCGGCCCTGGCGCATGTCGCGGCGGCACCTGGTTTGCTCGGATGCTACCTGCGGAAACGGGTCAGGGCCGCTAAGGAGGCAGGAGAGGAGTACGAGGTCGAGGCCCTGGCTGCACATGCTGTGGACTACGGCCGCCCGGAGCTGGCCGAAGCAGCGGAAGCGTTCCTTCAGCGGCACTACGGCCGTAGTAAGGCAGGCGAGGTCACTGCGCACCGGGCCGTCGCGGGCCCCGTCGCATGGGGAAAGGGCGACGAGCCTGTTAAGGGCGCGCTTGTATTGGCGGGCGCGGAGTGGACGCAGCTCGACTACCGTGACAAGCTGGCGCTGGACCCGGAGACGGTCGAGGTGCTGGATGGCCTGCCGCACTCGAAGAAGGAGCCTCCAGACATTGAGCTGAGGGAGTGTGCGATCATCAACGTGGTGGCGGCCAACATGATCAACGAAGGTGGGGCTCTGACGGGAGAGTGGCCTTCGGCGATCGCCGTCCAGGAGGAAGGCCTTCGCTTCCGCAAGGAGATGCTACAGGCAGCGCGGATTGCAGAAGGAGCTCTCGGCGATGTCCCTGGCCTCTTGACTCAGGCCGAGGCGGACCTTCGCATCTTCTGCCGCGACCTCACCTACCGGGACCACGACAAGGACTACCGCATGTATGCGGCGCTGCCCCCAGACTTCCTGCGTGCAAAGGCGCTGGAAGCGGTGCGTGTGGACTACTATGGCAGGGCGGCAGTCGAGCTCATGATCGGCGCGGAGTTCACCAGGAGGGAGGAGGATATTCTGTGGGTTTTGGTCCACAAGGGCCACATGAGGGTGCTCGTCCCGCCAGGAGCGGGCGTGATGGGGCAGCTGCACGGAGCCGGCATTGATGTCCCGGAGCTGCCCGCCCTTGGCCGGGAGGCGCTTCTGGAGCTGGCGCTGACCGCCTGATCACCTCCAGCACTCCCCGGGGCTCTGGCCTGCCAGCGCTGTGCCGAGGCTACTGGGCTGTCGGCTACGCGGCGCCCCGCCTCGGGCTTCCTGGTGGGCCTCCTGAGCGATGAGAGCCTTGCCAACTCAGCGCTCTTCCTTGAGTAGGCAGCGGCGGGGGAGGTTGAGGAGGGCGAGGCCCAGGACAGCGACAAGGTCGGCAAGGTGGACCCAAGCCCCATGGAGGATGCTATCCAAGATTGGCTGGGAGAGCAAGCGGCGGCATTGCCCCCGAGCGGGGGGCGCCTGGATTTCCTCGAGATCTTCGCGGGCGAGGCCCGCATCTCGCCGGCGGTAGTGCAGCAAGGAGGACGAGCCATCAAGATCGGACTCCAGCACGGTCAAGATCTACGGCGCCGACGCGATCGGAGGCTGCAGCTCGCTTTGATCCAGCAGTACGACCCGCACGAGACATGGATCAGCTGGCCCTGCACCGCGTTCTGTGCTTTCGTCGCGCTGAACGAGTCGCGTGGAGTTGATCTTTCTAAGGTCAAGAAGGAGGGAGCGGCCTTCCTAGCGTTAGCCAAGCGGATCATGATCGAGAGAGCGGCCAAGGGCAGGGGTTGCCCGGGTGAGAAACCTTGGCTGTCGGCCGCCTGGCGCCAGCTAGCCTGGCTCTTGGCTGACCCGGCCTGGCACCAGGCTCGCCTGGACTAGTGCGCTTTGAACCTCAGGAGTGCTGCAGGCGGGCTCCACCTCAAGCCGACGCGCATCGTCTCGACCTCAGAGGACATCGCGGGCGCGCTCAGCCCCCGCTGCAGCGGCGACCACGTGCGCGACCTTGTCGAAGGCAAAGTGGTCACCAAGCGCAGTGAGACGCATTCCCGGGAAATGGCCGAGTTGGTCGCCAGCACGGTGCTGCAACGGGTTCGGAGGAATCGCAGAGCAGGAGATGAAGAGCACGGAGGGGGGGAGGAAGACGATCAGCACGGAGATGGCGGAGCATCGAGAGGCGAGGTAGGGGCAGAAGAGTCCACGCGTGCGGGCGAGATCCTCATGGAGGGGGCCTCCAAGAAGGCTGAGGATGCCGCGGCCAGGGCCTACTGCGATTTTCTCCAGGACCACCCCGAGTACGAGGCGGATCAGGCCAAGGAGGTTGTGAAGAGAGGAGATGCGGTGCTGCAGGAGTCTAGGTCGCTCGAGAGGGCGATCATCGCGCTACGAGGGGTCTGGTGGGAGGGGCATGGCTACCACCTGAGGGGCATCTTCGACAAGAACCTAGAGCCGCTGGTGGAGGGCGCGTTGCTGGAGTACGCCAGAAAGGTAGCCGAGGAGGGGGCAAAGACGAGGTTCAGGGGCGTGCCGACGCGCCTGGAGGCGCTGCCGCGCCCAAGTGCGAAGGATCACCTCGACGAGGTCATGCACGCGCTGTGGAAGGACGTTGCGAAGGGCCGAGTACTGCTGTGCACCAACGTCCATGAGCACTTGCTCAGTAAGGTGGTGTGTGCGCCTATGGCGAGGGGGCCCAAGCAGAGCCCGGACCGCACCATGAGCGACAAGGGCCGCCTTATTTGGGACGGCACTGTGCCGAACCAGAGCTGCCCCAAGGAGGGCCACCCCCCCGCGGACCAGCCGAGGCATGAGGATCTTGCTCGCATCATCTTGTGGTGGAAGGCCAGGATGCCGGGGGTTGACATCGCCCTAGCCAAGAAGGACGCCAAGGACGCCTTCAGGTGGGTGGTGATGCACGAGATGGACGCGTGCATCTTCGGGGCGGACCTGGAAGGAGGTAAATGGCGCGTGGCAGCTCTGATCACGGCGGTGTACATGGTCCTGACGTTCGGCTGGACGGGCAGCCCAGGCGAGTGGATGATCTGGGCGTGGGTGGCGAAGTGCTACCACGCGGCCTACCGCCCTGCGGACGCGAGATGGGGCGACGACGTCCCGTTCCACAGCGCTTTCCTCATGGACGACCAGGTGCTCGTTGAGCCCGACATTGGTACCCGGGCCGCTCAGAGCGGCGACGCAGCGCTAGAGGGGATCAGGGCGTGTCTGGGCAAGGAGGCTATCAACGAGGAGAAAGATCTCGAGGGGGGAGGCTGGGAGACGTCCAAGATTTGCTGGGGCCTCCTGCATCGTACCCGCGAGGGAACAATCGAGATGCCGGAACCCAAGGTCGAGAAGGCAGCCTACCTCTTGGCGGACCTCACCCTGGACTACGGCCAGCAGAACATTCCTTGGAACTTCCTGGAGGTCTACAGGGGCAAACAGCAGTATTGGTGTCTCGTCACGCCTGCCACGCGATGCCTGGCGAGTGCGACCGACGCCCTGATGCGGGGTCACCCGAAGAGGCTGGCCGGACCCGAGGGGGGCGACCAGCAGGTTCGCTTGGCGCGGGGGGATTTTTGGCAGGCAACGGAGGTGGCACGGGCTCTCGCGTCTGACCGCGCTAAGTGGAGCTCTCGCTTTACGGGGGCGTTGCCGGGCATTCTCTCCATCAACGAGAAGCTGGCGCTTTCGGGCTGGCAGAGTCGCGTGATCTGTGTGACGGGCGATGCCACCCCCCAGCGGATCGCTTCAGTTGACTGTGTGAACTCCAAGTGCGCCATCCACGCGGCCCCTGAGTTCATGCAGGCACTGCGGGAGGCGGTGGGCGTAGAAAACGATGAGGAGGCCATCATCGCCATCGCCGAGTTCATCAACCTAGTGACGTTTGCGGCCAAGGCCGGCGCGGAGGGGTGGTGGGAGATGGGCGTGGTGATGTATGGCGGGGACAACTACAACGTCCACTGCTGGCTGCTGAACCGCAGGAACAATAATCGCCATGCCAGCTTCCTGATCATGGTGGTCACGTGCCTCGAAGCAGCATACGGCTACGAGCTGGCGAGCGCTTATTTCCGCACGTACCACAACGTCACGGCGGACACGTTCTCCAGAGTCGAGGATGAGGAAGCGAAGGAGCTTGCGGAGTCCAGGGGCCTGGAGGTTGTCAGCTTGCGAGACAGTTGGGCAGAGCACCTCGAACGCGGCTGGCTGCACCGAGCGCTCGTCTGGGAAGGGCAATGCGATGCAGATGCCAGGGTTGCCAAGCAGCTTGCGGCAGCTCGGCGTGAGCCGCGCCGCCCCAGGACTCTGCAGTTGACGCCTGGTAGGGCTGTGACCCTCTTTGAGTGGCGAGGATCAACAGGTGCCCTGTGCAAGGCGGGAGCCCGACGGGGAGCAGTCGTTTGGATGCTGGCGGTGCCGGGGGGTCCGGGCGCTGGGCGCCTCATCTGGCCCCCAGGCGTCGCCGCTTGGGCTCCAGGAGGCCCGGGTGGGGCGGGCGTTGCGACCGCGAGCCTGACCGACGACGGGGGTGAGGAGGCTCTGCGCTGGTCGGAGTTCGTCATCCAGGTGGGGGCGGAGGCCGCGGTCGCGGATGCGCCAGGCCCAGCGGAGCTGGGACCAGCCATGCGTCGGCTCAAAGGAGCAGGCTACAGCTGGGAGGAGGTAGAGGTATGCTGCGCCCGGCTGGGCGACCCCATTGCGAGGCAGCGGCGCGTAGTCGCGGCAGTCAAAGGAGGAGGTGAGGCCGCGAGCATAGGTCAGGAGTGCGTGGAGCCCACGAGCATCCGCCGGTGCGCGGGCAGGCCGAGCCAGAGCGTCGTCAGGTTGAACAGTGACGATGGCGAGCTGGTCCTCGACCCGCGCATCCCCAAAAGAGGAGGCCAGGAGGGGGCCCGCCCTTGCGGGAACTGGCATCCAAAGGGAGGAGGAGCGAAGGAGTTGGCGTTCACCGTGGACGGGCCGTCTCCGAGCATCAGGAGTGCAGCCGTGTCGGCCAAGCCAGGGGGGCGTATTCTTGTCCACGTTGCACGGGAGCCTCTTCCGGGTGTGTGGCAGCTGGGTGGTGAGGAGATCTGGAAGCTCACAGGAGGGGCCCCGGCGATCTTCCGCAGAGCGGTGGAAGAAGGGGCCTCGCAGGGCTCCTTGGCGGCATGGGGCGTCCGCGCGGCCACCCCGCAACTCGCAGATGCCATGGTCGAGGAGGCGTTGGCCCAGCTGGATCAGGTGAGGCAGAGGCGAGATTTGGCCAAGACGGGGGCATGCTGCATGCTCGTTGGCCAGAGAGGATGCGTCGTGGGAGCGACTACAAGTGCGGCTGCGAGCGCGCAGGGAATGCCCACAATACCCAAAGGGGAGGGTCGCGGCGATCAAGGGAGCGGACCCCCCTGGCAAGTGCGGCATGATCCCTGACGACCTCGAGAGGGGCCAGAGGCAAACGCAGAGTCTGCTGGAGGACCCGTACCCGGACCTGATCCTTTTGCGCGTGGAGAGAGGCCCCGAGGGAGGTCCGCCGTGCTGGAGCAGGCGCGGGAGGAGCTGCGCTGACCTGGGCCACGGCTGGGGCTGGTACTGCTGCAGGACATGCAGGGACACCGATGGGGCCAGCCATGGGCCGCGGTGCGAAGCAAGGTATGGCGAGCTCCGGAGGCGCCAGTACGAGGCAGGCTACAGCCCGCCCGCTGGGACGGCTTCGGGCTCTGGAGGCAGTTGTCAAGGAGGTCCGGCCGCTGGCGGAGGGCCAGCGGCCCCGGGGCCAGGCAGTGACGCAGGGGGAGGTGCTGAGGAGCACGTGGTGCCGCTCCCAGGGGGGAGCCCGGACGCCCGGCATGCCTGGTGCGAATGCTGCGGAGTGCAGGGTGAGGAACGGGACGTGGGCTGCCCGATGCGTGGCCAGTCCTACCCCATCTCGATGGCCCAGGACCGTGCGAGAGCCAGGGAGGAGACAGCAGGGGCGGCCAGCGCTGCCACCATTCCGTCCAGCACGGGCGCATCGCTCACCAGGGCGGTGCCTGGTGACTTCCAGGGGGCGACCCGTCCCCGCCCGCTGTCGCGCAGCCCATCAGCCTGTCCACGGCGCCGCCGTTCGCGGTGCCGTTCTACTACGGCATAGAGGCGGACATGAACGCGGCCGAGGTCAACGTGAGCAATGTGTCGTACGTCTGCCTCGGCCCGGATCGTGAAGGGCGAGACTTCAGGGGCGCCCAGTGGCCGGATGAGCTCAGCTACGAGGAGACAGAAGGGTCAACCCAGAGGAGGCCGGCGTCTGTCACATGGAGGGCTGCGGGAGGAGGCTGCCTGAGCAATCGACTCCGGTATTCTGGTGTTCCATTGCTGCAGGACGTGCCGGTGCACCCTGGGGCGCAGCCACGGACCGGCGCGCGCAGGGCGGCGCAGGGAGTGGAGCCAGTGATGCAGACAGACGGGCAGGCGCCGTTGACGACGACGAGCGTTGGGGCAAGTGGACGGCGGAGGGCCTGGATGCGACTGCCCCGGGAGCGGCCAGCTTGTCGGGCGCGGCGGCGGCGGGGCCCGCGGCGACGCAGGCCGAGCCAAAGGAGCGGGCGCAGACCAAGAAGCTGTCTCCATGCCTTAACCCGGGGCGCCCCTACTTGGAGCACAGCGATCCGAGGCAGCTTTGGAAGCCGGGTTACTGCTGCGACAAATGCGGCGGAAGGCACGACGAACAGGACTGGGCAGAGGGCGGCGTCAACCACTACAAGTACTGCGATAAGGCGCCACATGGCTAGGATGAGGGTCAGCAGCCGAGCGGGGGCCGCGGGGGCGGAGGCAGGAATCGGCGGAGGAAGAAGAAGCAGGCCCCGTCCGGGGACGCGGCCGCTATGATCGAGGCCGCCGTGGCTGCCGCCGCCGTCGCGTCGGGTAGCAGCGGGTCGCCACCAGAGTGCCCGCCCCCATCGCCGGGCAAGCTCAAGCGGAGGGAGAAAGAGGCAGAGGCTCGCGTCAAGGCCCCTCCTCCTCCAGATGTCGAGGCGGCGCCGAGGGCCGCTCGCGAGAACGGGCCGGGCGAGCGCGTCAGGCTGACGGCGAGGACGCTGCCGCCGACTGTCAAGGAGGAGGTATACTCCGAGGATGAGGGCGCGAAGGCATCAGCTGGCTCGGCGCCGGCCCGCGCTGGTCGCAAGAAGGAGGTCAGGGGGGGCGTGCGCGCGGCGGCAGGGCGCATGTACAAGAGGCTCTCGGAGCGAGTTGAGGGTAGGCCCGCGTCGGAGCTGGAGGACGTCGACATGGACTAGCAGCGAGCCCTATCCGAGGCGGAGCGTGCCCTGCAGGAGGCCGAGGCCCTCAAGGCGCGCTTCCGAGACGGACGCGGCAGAGAAGAGGGCGCCATGAGGGATCCAAGCCCCGTCGAGGAGCATGAGAGGTCGAGGTCATCGGAGGAGAGCAAGCGCCCCCCGAGCCCTAGGCGGAGGGCGCGTCTGCACCGCCGAGGCCCACGCGGGGATCCGACTTTCGGAGGGCCAGGGGGCCGCTGCCGATGCCCATGCCCCGGGAGAGGACGTCCTCCCGCAGCCCGCTCAGGAGACACGTCACCCTCGGGGACGTGAGGGAGGCAGGTGCAGCAGCGGCGAGCTCAGCAGGGCCAGCGTCCTCAGGGGGCACCCAGGGGGTCAGCCTAGCGGTCAGTAGCGAAGCCAGGATGGCGGAGCTGCGGGCGCAGGCCATCAAGATCAAGCGCAGAGAGGACGAGGCAGCTGAGGAGGCTCGGAAGGAGGAGGTCCAGCGCAGGCGGGCCAGGGCGAGGAGGGTCCGCACGCAGCCCACGGCTCGGCCCCCAGCGAGGACGCTGGCATCGACCCGCGCGCGGTGGCCCGGTACCTAGCGGACGTGAGGGGCACGAGCGGCGCCGGGCCTAGCCAGGCGTGGGCGCGTGCGCATCTCGAGATCGTGGCGAAAGGATCTGGCCGGCGCTCCGACCGCGAGGCGGATCGCAGGCGTCGAGGTGGAGGAGGAGATGACCGCAGGAGCGGAAGTCTCGAGCAGGCAGAGGCGGAGGAGGAGCTGGGGGCACTCGCGCGGGCGTGGGGCTACCCCGACCAGAGGGGTGGGTGGCTCGATTTGGCCCTGGCGGCGTTGGGCGCCGATGAGGATCAGGGTCGCAAGGCGGGCGCATCCACGAAGAAGGGTAAGAAGAGCAGCAGCGCG
The DNA here is from genome assembly GCA_963575745.1 of Prorocentrum cordatum. NCBI lineage: Eukaryota > Dinophyceae > Prorocentrales > Prorocentraceae > Prorocentrum > Prorocentrum cordatum. The sequence goes on along the minus strand of CAUYUJ010014763.1, from coordinate 178,158 downwards.
GGCCATGCCCCCATGCGAGAACAAGCCGCCCAACCTGCTGGACCCGGAGGCTGCGCGGCCCAGCGCTCGCCCAGGGGACCTCGCCATGACGGGCCTCAAGTCGCGAGGGGACTGGGAGAGGGCCAAGTTGGAGCTCATCCTCGACAAGCTGGCCAGCTCCACTATCAAGTCGCGCAGCCTGGGCTGGAGGTGGTGGACCCTCTTCTACCAGACCAGGGTCGTCAACCCGCTGCGGGAGGTCACGGCCGCGAACAGGAGGGGCGAGGAGGAGTTGTTGCTGGAGTTTTTCATCCATCTGGCGCGCAGGGGCTGCAAGGAGGCAGGTGCCATCAAGCAGTGCCTGAGCTCGGTGCGGGCTCAACATCTTGCTCTCGGCATGGGCGACCTCGCTGGGGGGGCCGGCAGACCCTGGGCGGCGATTGACGGGCTTCGGAGGCGAGGCGGCGACGCTAAGCGCAAGAAGCCTGTCACGCCTCGCATGATGAGGTGGATCAGGCGGAAGCTGCAGCCAGAGAAGACGAGGAAGGGCGCGGCCCTATGGGCCGCGGTTGCCACGGGCTACTTCTTCCTGCTGAGGGCCGGCGAGTACGCCTCCGGCGACCAGGACGGCTACGCGGGATTGGAAGGAAGAAGCGAATGAGGTCGTGATCAAGATCAGGGCCAGCAAGACGGACCAGCACAATCGAGGGGAGCGGCGCAACCACTTCGGGGTCGAGATCCCACAGGGCGCGAAGAAAGAAGAGCATATCTGCGCGGTGGAGGCGCTGGAGGTCTACGAGGGATGGGCGCGAGAGCGCTTTTCGGAACCGCGCATGCATGACCCGCTCTTCGCCTATGACAACGCGCGTCTGGTTGCGAGGGCGGACGTTCAGCGCGTGGTGATGCAGTCGGCCGTGGCAGAGGGCGTGGATCCGAACGACCTGGGCTCGCGCAGCTTGAGGATCGGAGGGGCGTCAGTGCTGCGTGCGGCTGTCAAGGGCACAGCGCTCGCGCAGCGCTGGGGTAGGTGGAAGAGCGACGCCTTCCAGGGGCATCTGTGGGGGGCGCGCATTGCGGAAGGAGTGGCCAGCAGCACTGCGGCCACGGACATCACAATAGTTTGAGGGCAGGACAGCCGCAGTAGCCTGAGGCCCGTGGCGCGTGGGCAGCTGTGGCCACACGCCGCGAGCTGGGAGCGCAGGGCGGCCGAGGCCAGCGAGGCTGCGAGAGGAGCCCGATGACGGGCTACAGGAGGAGCAGGCACAGAGGTCGGTCTGTGGGCAAGGCGGGACGGGCACCGCCGGAGGCCTTGAGGGGCGGCGGGGGAGGGGCGAGGAGGGGCGAGCACCTCCGGAGACCCTGGCGACAGCCTACCCCGAGCGAGCCAGATCCCGACCGCCCCATGGCGCAGCGCCGGGTTGTCTGAGGAGTGCTGGGCCAGCGTGGGGCCAGGCCCCCCCCGCCAGTGCGAGCAGGGGCCCATCGAGGCGGGCCCCGCGGCTCGAGGTGCAGCGCGCGCCGGAGCACGAGGGGGATGAGGGCCGCCGCGCCTGGGATGGCGCACCGGCCAGAGCTCGCGCCTCAGCGCACCGAGGCGCCTTGCGCCACGGAAAAGGCGCCGAAGAGGAGGAGGATAGGAGGAGATGTAGGGCGGCCTGAGCGGCCCAAGCCCCACGGGGCCGCGATCCGCCTGAGGCTGAGGGGCGAAGCTATCGATGGGAAACATGAACGTTCGTTAGAACATAGGGTTTCCCAGCCTGGCGAAGCCCCTCTCCCCTGCCCTGTCTCTGCCTCCGTCTTTCCCGTTATCTCTCTCTCTCTCTCTCTCTCTCTCTTTCTGTCTCTTTCTCTCTCTCTCTCTCTCTTTCTCTCTTTCTCTCTTTCTCTCTTTTTTTTTCTCTCTCTCTCTCTCTCTCTCTCTCTATCTCTCTCTCTATCTCTCTCTCTCTCTCTCCCCCCCCCATTCTCTCTCTCTCTCTCTCTCTCTCTCTCTCTCTTTTTTTTTTCTCTCTCTCTCTCTCTCTATATCTCTCTATATCTCTCTCTCTCTCTCTCTCTCTCTCTCTCTCTCTCTCCTGGCCAGGTCGACCTCGAGCCGACGCCGTCCACGGACCAGGAGTTGCCACCGCCCACCCGCGTTGTCGCCCCCATCGACGAGGCGCCGACCTTCGACCCCTTCAAGAACAAGTACCGCGTCAAGGACCTCGCGGCGGGCTTCGGCGGCGGCTCACCGCTCTCTCCTCAGAGCCATGGCGGCGCCCCCGCCACCTCAGCCGCTGCCGCGGCAGCGGCGGCCCCGCGTGGAGTCAGCCCTGTCCGCAACGCGTGCCTCACGGCAGCGGGCATGGATGAGGCTCAGCGCCAGGCCACCGACCGCGCCGCTCGAGCTGTTCCACCCGATGCTGCTCATCACGGTACTGACGGGGCGGGCGCGCCGCCGCAGGACGGACCAGCGGGGTCGCGTGCGCAGTATATGCGCGCGCGTTGCGCCGCTGCCGCGCCGAGCCGCCGCCGCTGGTTTGCTTTTGTTCTTGTTTTCGGCAGGACGGATCGAGGAGTCGCCTCCCTCTCCCTCTGCTGCCGTCTCACCTCTCCTCCCCCCGTCCCCCACGGTACTGGAGTGAGGAGGATTTTTCGAGGCAGTTTTGCCGATGTTTATGAACCCCCCCTGGCGCAGTGTCGACCATGCCTTGCCTATACTTCTGGCCTGACGGCGGCTTCAGCCCCGTCCAAGCCAATCTGCTGCGACGCCATGAGCTCCTACTGTGGCCAAGCCTTCTACCTGGGTGAGGGCCAGGCTGCCCTCCACCGTGCGGGGCGTGCCAACCCCAGCTCCACCGACGGAGACGGGCCAGGTCGCTCCATCCACCTCGTCAGCCTCAACATCACGAGTCTCCCAGCGAACTGGCCAACCATCACCGCTCTAGGTGTCGACCACAACGCCGCAGTCATAGCACTGCAGGAGACCCGACATGCCAAGCCTACCAGGCAAGCCATCGCTACCAACGCCGCCAATCCACACCACGGAGGATATCAGGCCAGTCTGGGACCTGACCTGGATCTGGCGCGAGCCCAGCGCAAAGCTGCTCACGGTGGCACGGACCACACGGTCGAGGGCAACACTGGCGCCTCGGGAGGGGTCGCCATCCTCTCTAAGGACGCCATCGTCGACTCCACCGTCGACGACACTGCGTCCTGTATCGCCACCCTCAAGGCCAAGAAACGATGGCACGAGGCCTTCCTCCCGCTCTGCACCCAGCACCGCCGCAGGCGGCGACGAAACAACCACGGTCCCGCTGGGATCTACATTGCGAGCCTCTACGGGGTCGCTGGAGGAGACAGCGCCGATTTGTTTCGGCTTGCTGACTGTGCCGCCGCGAGGGTCGGCTCAGCCCCGTATTTCATTTGCATGGACGCCAACACGAACATCGACGACAATCCTCACCTGCTGCACATGATGCAGCACGGATGGTTTAACGTCGCTGAAGGCACACCGGACCACACCATGCACACATATGGCAACATCCCTGACTGGGACCGCGTCACCAAGTGCCCCCGCACTTCGCGCATCGATTATATCATCGCCAACCAAGCGGCGCGATCCCTCGTCACCGACTTCTGCTATCTGCGTGACTTGCCAGCGAAATCCCATGTTGGACTGCAGGTCACTCTCGACCTTAGCCGCCTCGACCATACGGCCCCACGCCTTCTTGCCCCCACGCCTTACCATCCTAACGACGGAGCTCATGAGGACCACGAACTCCAGGCTTTAGGGAACCCTCATCGCAGGGCGATACCATGACCGCATGGAGCAGGCTGACACACGCGACGATGTGGAACGCATGTTCGCCCTGGCAAACGAGGCCAGCCATGAGTACCATCTCACCCGGCTGCGCGACCTGCCACCTCCACCGCCAGACCACCCAAAAAAGAAGGCCCCTACCATGCACGGGCTCACACCCACGTTCGAGGAGCGACCCGCCGTCCCCCGCGCCTTTCCCACCTACGGAGCTTCCACGATTCACATGAACCGCCTTCGCAAGCTCCATCGGCAACTTTGCGAGCTTCGCTTCATCGGACAGCACCATCATATCGACTGCCGTGCTATCCCGCCGTACCTGGCGCAGCGCATCGACTGCACGTGGACCGCGGCCCGCCTTCTCTGCCACAAGCTGCGCCCCACGGCCCTCCTGGCCTTTCCCGAGGCCTGGACCCCCGACGTGCCAGCACCACGCGGAGAGCACCTGGACCGTCTGATCCAAAACCTTGACTCAGAGCTGGCGCGACGCGCAAACCGAGCCAAAGCGGAACGCATCAAGATTTGGGCGGAGGGTGTCCGCGAGCCAAGCGGGCGAAAGGCGGCCATATACGCACGGGCTGCCGACTGCTCGCCCACGGCGTATCTCCGCACGCCTACCATTCCCGACGATGCACAGCCCCACTGCGACACCACCGCCTTCAACCCTGACCAAGCTTGCACGGACGATAGTGATGCCGACACCGACGCTGGCGGCTTCAGCCCCAGCGACGGTAGTTCGCTCGACACTGACAACGACGAAGGCCACACTCGTGACCCACCACCTGCCCAGGTTCCCGACGCCCTCCCCGCCAACGCCATTGCTGCCAATACCAAAGACATGCTTAAGCTCATGGTCGACACCTGGGAGCCCATCTTGGGCAGGTACCGCGCTCGCGCAGGCCATGACGCCGAAGCTATGCCGACGTGGGCAGACTTCTACGACGAGTACCGACAAGAGCTGCCTACGCCATCACCAGCAGCCCCTTTCCACCTCACCGACGACCAACTCATCCACTTCATTCGCACCCGTTCACCGCGCCGCGCGGGGGGACTCGACGGCTGGACAACTAAGGAGGCTAAGGAGTTACCCGACGACATCCTTCGCCTCTTCGCCAGCGTCTTACGTGCTATGCAACGCACTGGCACCATCCCCGAGCCCCTCCTACACGTGCCAAACCCGTGCCTCCGAAAAGGCCGAGGGGAACTCCCGACGGACCAACGACTTCTCTCGGTTCTTTCCGTTTGGATGTACGCGTGGGAAGCGCCAGCCTACCGTAGCCTCACGACCTGGCGGCAAGGATGGACCCATGCCACGAGCTTCGGCGCTGTTCCCAAAGCCACCATTGGGGATGTCAGCACCTCTCTCGCCCTGCGCATCGAACACGCCAGGGCTTTACTCCTCCCCTTAGCTGGAGCTGCCCTTGACCGACAGAAGTGCTTCGACTACCTCATCACGGACATCTGCCTTAACCTTGCGCTGCACGCGGGGTGCCCTCAAGACGTCGTTACTGTCCGCCGAAATTTCTACAGACACCACAAACGCTACATCCGCATGAACGGAGCGTACTCTAAGGACTTGGCCAGGACTAACGGTCACCTCCAGGGAAGCTCGTGGTCCCTGGACGACATCAAGCTGCTCATGTGCGTGTGGACAAAGAGGCAGCATCGATACGTTCCTCGATCACTCAGCACTACCTTTGTTGACGACAGCAACTCCACTACCCACACCGCGTCTGAGCTGCAGAAATCTCTTGACGAAACCGCCAAGTTTGATCGATTCTCAGGTCAACGCATTCACCCTGGTAAAGTGGCAGGGTGGGCGCTCACCGACGAGCTTCACGCCGCCGTTACCCAGCTCACACTGGCGGAGCGCCCCCTACGTGTGGTCGATTCCTTCAAGCTCGTCGGGAGTTACATCAACGCAGAGGCAGCGCCGGCTCCAGCCGCGCTTAACCTCACGGCCACCGCAGACGCCCGTGTACGGAGGGCGACTATCCGCCTGCCGCGCATTGGCAAGCTCCCATCGCCGATGCTTATCAAGGCGCGGCACGCCCGTTCCCTGGCTGCCAGCGTCTGCACCACGGGCACCGACATTCAAGCACCATCAGGCCCTGCCAAAACTGCCTACAACCACGCCCTCAAGGCGGCTATCCGCCCCAAGGGGAACAAGTGGGTCGAGTTCTGGACTCTCATGGCCGTGTGCGTCCCAGGACACGCCCTGGAGATCGACGCCATCACGCAGCGTGAAGCATTCCTGTGCCTGCGGCGACAGGTTAACCGCGACGTTACACTCTGCGGGCTCGCCAGAGACCTCCAACACCACGTCCAGACCCTGTTTGGTGGAGGACCCGTCGGACGACTCGTCCAGTCGCTCCAGCAGCTCCGATGGACCTGGCCCACATTTGGCATCATGTACGACGACTGGGGCTGCCAGATCAGCTGGCTGAATTTACCCCAAAACGCCTTCCTACACATGCTGCGGGCCTCACAACGCAGGGCTTTTCTGCGGAGGATCAAGCCACGGCGACACGACCTTGGCTACCTTGCCTCTGTCAGACAGGGCCTCGACCTCTTCGCCAGCACGTGGCTCGCCCGAACTAAAGGAGCAGCCAAATGCACTGCCTGGCAGCTGGCGCTCCTCCTGAACTACCTGTCGGGCGGGGATCACACCCAACAGCGACGATCCCGATCAAACACGTCGGCAGACCCCAGCCCCATCTGCCGCTACTGCGACGAGGAAGAGGAAACTCAGGAGCACACTGTCCGCGACTGCAAGTGCTGGGCTCGAGAAAGACTCCCTCTCACCACCCTCATCAGTGACGACCAGTGGGCCCGTCTTCCGCCGCACACAAGACACTGCGGGCTCTTCGACGAAGACCCAGTCCTCCTCGACCTGCAGGCCGACCTCGCGAGGGACCCGCTGCCACAGCCCATGCCGCGGCCCCCCCCTGAGGGAGATCCTGCGGCTTCAGCCCAGGACACCTACACCACCTACCTTGACCATGACACTGGTTGGACATGGGTCTACGCTGCCACGGACGGTGCATGCACCAACCAAGCCATCCCATTGCTAGCACGAGCGGGCTACGGCGTCTACTACGGCATCGACCACCGCATGAACTACAGTGCACGCGTTCACGGCCTAACGCAGAACGCCCAGGTTGCGGAGACCCTCGCCATTGTCCACCTTACGGCATGTGCCGAACGGCCCGTGCACGTTTTCGTGGACAACCAGGCGGTGGTCGATGGGTTCCAAAGCATCATCGACGGACATCCAGCGCCGCAGGGCACGCACGCGGAGCTCTGGGAAAAGATCCACCGATGTGTTATGGCCAAGCCCAACATGTTTCGCGTCGAAAAAATCGCCAGCCACCTGGGAGACCTGGGCATCGACCTTGGGCTCATCGGGCCCATTGCGGAGGAGTTCAACCGTCAGGCCGACGCCCTTGCCACAACGGCGGCACGCACTCACAACCTTCCTGACGACATTGTTGAAGCTGCCAAAACACGACATCGCCAAGCGACCGTGCTCCATGGGGTCGCTGTCGCTGTCTACGAGCGCAGACACCGTACTCTGCCGCTCCCACACCGCAGGGCTGGGTTTACAGCTGCGGAACTCAACAAAATGGAACCAAACCCCCTGCTGTCGGACCAGGCACCACCCGCGGCTGGACCATTCATCCCGCAAGACCCGGATGAGCTCTGGGCCGAGGCCCAACGGGCGATGCTCGATGATCAGGAGGACGACCCGTTCGGCTTCGGCGGGGGACTGGACTTCTTGGACGACGGCCCAGCCAGCGCCAACCCTGCCCCGTCGGGCAACCTCTCGACGCCCACCGCGAATCCGCCACCGAGAGCGACATCGCACCCACATGATGATGTCGCTCACCGTCAAGACGCCGACGATGACCTGGTTGACCCCCTCGGACTGAGTGGCAGCATAGACGACACTCCGCCGACACCCCACGCTGCCGACGATGCCGCCCTATCGAGACGCCACCCGACTACGTGGCCGACCTCCGAGCCCTCGCACGGCATCATGATTGGGCCTACCGTGCCACCCACTCCGTCCCCCCACCAGCGCCAGCCCGCGGGGGCGGCTCCAGCCCCCCCGCAGGGCACCGAGCCAGTCAGGCCGTCGCACCCCGTCCACGCTTCCACTGTTGCTGGGCGCAAGGATGTGGCTCTTCCGACCTCACGGGGCGTGGCCCTAGCGGCTCCAGCCCTGGGGCCGCGTGGTACCCTCCAGTCGCCTCTCAAGGGTGACGACCGTCAGCATACGGAGCGCCGTACTGCGCTAGTCCACCACCTGGCCAGGCGCACCGATGACCTCGTCCCTGCCACGAGGCCCGCGGCCGCTGGCACTGAGCAGCCGCCCCTCACCGACCGCGAAACCGAGCTGACCCAGTCTATGGCCGCTCTTCAGCAGAGGTGTGCTGCTCTCGCCGCCGACCTTGCCGCTGCTCAAGCCCGTCAAGGCCCTCTGCTCCAGCGCCTCCACCGCGCCGGGCGTGCCTTCGCCGAGCTGCTTACGCCCTCCCCCGATGGTGCTGCGCCGTCACTCACCATCCAAGCTATGCTGTCATCGCTCCGCGGCGCTCCACCTGGTGCCCCACGCTAATTTCCTCCTTTCTGCCTGCCCGTGTGTACGCGTGGCTCCGCGTCCACGGTGTCAGGGCGCGGGGGCGGGGGGTGCCCCGTCCCTGCGCGCCGCTTTGCGGCCAAGCGCCCAACTGGCGGTCTGCCAAGCCGCCTAGCCACGTGTCAGCACGTCGCCTTCCTTGTTGGGGCCTCTTTCTTCACGCGGTCTGACACGTGAGATCTTCACCGTCTGTCCGCCGTCTGTAGCGTCTGTCGCATTGCGCCGGGGGAGGGGGTTTTGTTGCCCGCCCTCGTATCTTAAGGCTGCGCCGCCGCAAATAGTGTTTGGCGAGTTGTCGCACCGCAGTGCGCCTCGCGGACGGACCCTGGTCCGCCTACTTGTCCGATCTCTCTCTCTCTCTCTCTCTCTCTCTCTCTCTCTCTCTCTCTCTCTCTCTCTCTCTCTCTCTCTCCCTCTCTCTCCCTCTCTCTCTCTCTCTCTCTCTCTCTCTCTCTCTCTCTCTCTCTCTCTCTCTCTCTCTCTCTCTCTCTCTCTCTCTTCTCTCTCTCTCTCTCTCTCTTCTCTCTCTCTCTCTCTCTCTATATATATATAGATATGTGTGTATATATATATATATATATATATATATATATATATATATCCGTGCCATGTGCTCAAGGCGCTGCTCAGCAGTGCCAGGCTGTTTTGGGAGGTCCCACCCGCCCGCGCCAATAGAAAGCGGCGGGTGGGGCCTCCTGCCGAGTTTGCTCGGCGCGCACTTGCCGCGTCGCGGTCGGCGCGTCTGTCGGCCCCCCCCCCCCGACGGAGAGGGGGGGGCAACTTGCCCACCCCTGGTGCCCCACAGCGCCACCAGGAGGATGAGGGCCGCTGCGCTTGGGATGGCGCGCCGGACAGAGCTCGCGCCTCAGCGCACCGAGGCGCCTTGTGCCACGGAAAAGGTGCCGAAGAGGAGGAGGAGGATAGGAGGAGATGTAGGGCGGCCTGAGCGGCCCAAGCCCCACAGGGCTAAAAGCCGCGATCCGCCTGGGGCTGAGGGGCGAAGCTATGGATAGGAAGCTGCCGATTTCAGGTCGACGTTCCCCCCGTGAGCCGGTCTCCCCCCCCGTTGCCCCGCAGGGCCCAGACCTGGCAGCGCCGGGGAGGCTCGTCGTCGTCGACGTCTCCGACGGCAACGCCGTCGTAGTCGTCGTCGTTGTCGCCGTCGACGTTGTCGGTCCTCGCCGTCGTCGACGTCGTCGACGCCCTCGTCGTCGTGGTCGGTCCCGTCGCTGACGTCGCCGCCGACGTCGCCGGTTCCGGCGTCGACGACGTCTTCGACGCCGACCTCGCCGCCGCCAGTGCCGCTGGTAAATTCTGTTCCCGCCCAAGGCCCAAGGCTCCCCCCCCCCGGAGGTCCCCGGAGGCCTCCGCGTAACTACGTTCAGGAGGCCTCACGAGGCCCATGCAGCAGCGAGGGCCGACAATCTCCCCACTCCACTCGACGTTAGAGGGTCGAGGGCAAAACCTTCGGCAAGTGCCGCCGCAGTCGTCGCTGTCAGTGTCGTCGCCGCCGCCATGGGGGGGGTGTTTTTTTTTTTGATTGCGGGGTTCCCGGTGGTGGAAAAGCACGGGGGTGAAAAAAACATGTTTTTTTAAACCCCGGTTTTTTTTCACCCCCGGGTTGTTTCGCCCCTGGGGCTTTTCCCCCCCCAGGGCCGGCTTTTCATCCTGGGGCGTCGTTTGACACTCTTGGGGCCCAGCGCGGGCCCCCAGGTGCCGAAAACTATGAACATCGGCGGCGCGCGCAAGGATCAGCCACGCGCCGGGGGAGGTAGGCGGAAAGGCGAAGGGTTTGCAGAAACATCTTTATTTGTTTTGAAGGCGCGGGCCGTTTTATAAATGTAGGGCCAGCGCCGTCTGAGAAGCAGGCTCCTTCGAAGAAACTTTCCCCCTTCCCCCCGCCCCTTGTGCGCGCCGCCAAACGGAAATGGCGCGAGCGGGCGATCTTCTAAAAAACCCGGGCCTTCTTAACTACTGGGCCCGCCCCCCTCGCGCCTCGCGCCTCCCCCTTGCGCGTGCCGCCAAGAAAACGGGTGCACATGTGGAGAAGGGCCTTCATTCCGCTACAGAAATTCGAAATACACATTACTCGCGCGAGGAAGCTCTGTGGCACGACAGAAGACAGACGAACGACGGACGACAAACGACAGGAGGGCGCGCGAGGGAGGGCAGGGGAGGAAAGGGGAGAGGAGAGGGCTGGGGGGCGCCCGCACGCGGAGCGCCAGCCCAGCCCACAGAGCCGTTGCTGCCCTGGCCGCGGCAGCGGCGGCCGTCCAGGCGGCTAAGGCGGCCACCCCAGCGATGCCGTCCGCCGTGGCGCCCATGAGCTCCGCGAACTCGGCGTCGCCGAGGCGGCCCACGGCGCCGAAGCTGCCGGATCTTGCGGCTCGCTGGGACTCAGCTGGCGCGCGGCGGCAACGCCCGCCAGCGCCAGCACTGCAGGGCCTCCTGGCGCAAGCGTGCGCGGCCCGCTTCCGGCCGCGCCCGGGAACCCGAAGGGTAGCCCGCCGTCTCGGGAGGGGGCGCGCGGCCGCCGCCTCCGCTTCCAGAGGGGGGCGCCAGCGGGTCCGCGGGCTCCCCGCCCGAGGGCCGAGCCGTGGAGAACCAGCTTGGGCCGCCTCCGCAGCTTGCTCCATCACTGCCCCCTGCATGAGCGGCACGGGCGGCGGGCTGCCCACCTCAACCATCGCTGGGGGCGCCCGCAGAGGGAGGGCCTCGACCTCCGCCGGGCCCGGGCCCGGAAGCGGGAGGGGGAGGGGGGGGGAGGGGGTGCTGCTCAAGCTAGGTGCGCTCGCGTCATATCTGACATCCTACCCCTCCCTCCCATCCCATGGCGTAGATCCCCCCCCCCTACTCGCACAGTCGGATGTCGAGCAGGGCAATGATCGCGAAAGGGTACGCGATGCATTGTAGAGCACGGCATGGCATGGCGTAGAAGAGCACCGCAAAGCGTAGTATCAACCTAGCATTGCATTGCATGCCGTGGCATGGCACGGGAAATGACGCCAGCGCTGCAGCGGGAGCACGAGTCGGAACGAGCGGAAGCGCGGAAATGAGGCCAGCGTTGCAGCGGGAGCACGATTCGGAACGAGCGGAAGCACGGAAATGAGGCCAGCGTTGCAGCGGGAGCACGATTCGGAACGAGCGGGGCCCGAAAATGAGGCCGGCGCCTCAGCGAGAGCAGCATTTTGACAAAAAATGCTAGCGAAAACCCAACTCCCGGGAATCCGGTGTAAAAAAAAACAGTACGCAGGGGGGTGTCGAACACTCCCAGCACGTCATCAGGGGAAGAGGGCATCATAGGCGTACTCGAGATCGAACTCGCCCGCATCGAGGGGTGAGTCCTTGCGGCGCCACGGACTGCTGCGCCTCCTGCAGGGTGCGGGCCAGAAGCGCTGCCGCCGCCGTCGCGTCGCCGGCCGCGCCGTCGACGTCGCCCGAGGCGCCCTGGTGGGCCTCGGCTGCTGGGGCCGCCTCCGCAGGCGGCACCTCAGAAGTGGGCGCCGCAGTGGCGGGGTCCCAACCGCGCGGAGGCAGCCCCGCAAAGACTGCGGAGCTGCGGGGGCGGGAGGTCTCACCTCGACCGCGCTCTCCTCTCCAGCCCCAGCGGCGGGCCAGGCTGGGGCGGGCGCAGCAGAGCAGGCAGGAAGCGTGAGCTGCCGCCACCCCGCGGGGGCGCTGCCCACCTGCTCCCGGAGGGCGCGGAAGGGCATTCGCTCCGGGCAAGCGCGGCCGTCGCGAGCACGTGAAGCCGTGCTCCGATGCCGCTGCCGTTCGCGCTGCCGGCCTCTGGCGACGAGCTGCGGCGGCTCGATCCGCAGCCGGCGGCCTGGGCTGCGGCCGCGGTCCGAGCGCCGGCGCTGCCGCCGCAGTCGCACCTGCTGCTGGGAGGGGGAACGCGCCCAGGCACGCCAGGGGCTCCGCGAAGACCCAGCCGCCGGGTCCGGCTGCGCCCACTGACGCAACCGCTCCGCCTGCGGCGGTCGCAGGGCCTGCCTGGCCCAGGTCTGCCCAGACCCCTGGCGCTGGCTCCACGGCGGCGCCGGTCGGAATCGGCAGTGCGAGCTGCGTGAGAGCCAGGCACCAGCCGGGGGGGAGCGGCGGCATCGCCGCGCTGGCGCCCCCGGGGCCCGCCATGCCCCGCGTTTCCCTATGCAGTGCTGGGCGCGCCGCCGTGCGCACCTGGGACGGGGCACTCGAGCCCGCGGCTGCCTTGTGCCAAAAATGGCTACGGGCCGCCACGAAAATCTACACAGACACCTTTCAATGAATTGATCCTGGGCCTCGGGGGAGGGCGGCGGTGTATAGATCACCATTGAGTCGCCATTGAGAGCCAGCGACTTTATACACCGCTACCCTCCCTGAAAGTACATGCAAAGTTCGTCGGAGGGTGTCTGAATGTGTTCGTGGCGGCGTATTGGCACGCTGCAAGAAGGCCCACCAAACGACGAGGCTCGAACCTCGTGGCAGGAACGGCGGAGCAGAGTAGCGCGACGGGGCAGAAACCTGGCCCTCGACTGTACAGACAGGGCCAAGCTGAGCCGCGGCGTGCTAGGTGGAAAAAATATCCCGTCTGATTTTCCCAGACGGTTGATGTTTGGGCGGCTGGGCCAGCCCCCCCCCCCCCGCGAGAGAGAACAGCGAGACGCTTCAGCCGACGTTCGACTACGACGACTCTCTCCTTCTCGAGGACCCCCCTCTTTCTCAGTGGCTCGGGGGCCCTTCCTTCTGGAGGAAGAGGGAGGAGGGAGGGAGGGAGGGAGGGAGGGAGGGACGAGGAAGAGGAGAAGGAGGAGGAGGAGGAGAGACAGGAAAAGGAACATGAGGAACAAGAGGAAGAGGACGAGGAGGAGGAGGAGGAGGAAGTGAGGAGGAAGTGAGGAGGAGGAGGAGAAGGAGGAGGAAGGTGGATGAGGAAGGCGGAGGAGGAGGAGGAGGAGGACGAGGAGGAGGAGGAGGAGGAGGAGGAGGAGGAGGAGGAGGGGAGGGAGGGATGGAGGGAGGGAGGGAGGGAGGGGGGCGGGCGGGCGGGCAGGCAGGCAGGCAGGCAGGCAGGCAGGCAGGCAGGCAGGCAGGCAGGCAGGCAGGCAGGAGGAGGAGGAGGAGGGGGAGGAGAGGGAGGAGGAGAGGGAGAGTAGAGGGATGATGATGATGATGATGAGGAGGAGGAGGAGGAGGAGGAGGAGGAGGAGGAGAAGGAGGAGGGAGGTAGGAGGAGAGGAGGGAGGAGGAAGGGGAGAGAGGAGAAGGGAGTAGGAGTAGGAGGAGGAGGGAGGAGAGGAAGAGGAGAGGGAGGAGGAGGAGGAGGAAGAGGAGGAGGAGGAGGAGGAGGAGGAGGAAGAGGAGGAGAGGTGGAGAAGGAGGAAGTGAGTAGGAGGAGGAGGAGAGGAGGAGGAGGAGAGAGGAGGAGGAGGAGGAGGAGGAGGGGAGGAGGAGAGAGGAGGAGGAGGAGGAGGAGGAGGAGGAGGAGGAGGAGGAGGAGGAGGAGGAGGAGGAGGAGGAGGAGGGGAGGGAGGGAGGGAGGGAGGAGGGAGGGAGGGAGGGAGGGAGGAGGGAGGGAGGGAGGGAGGGAGAAGGAGGGAGAAGGAGGAGGGAAGGACGAGGAGAAGGACGAGGAGAAGGAGGAGGAGGAGGATGAGAAGGAGGAGGAGGAAGGGAATCAAAAGGGAAGAGGAGGGAGGAGGAGGAGGAGAGGAGAGGAGAGGAGAAGAGAAGAGGAGAAGAGGAGAAGAGGAGAAGAGGAGAAGAGGAGAAGAGGAGAAGAGGAGAAGAGGAGAAGAGGAGAGGAGGAGGAGGAGGAGGAGGAGGAGGAGGAGGAGGAGGGGAAGGAGGAGGTGGAGGAGGAGGGAGAGGAGGAAAGAGGAGGAAGTGAGGAGGAGGAGGACGAGGTCAGGTCAGGTCAGGTCAGGCAGTCCTCGAAAGCTCCTCGAAAGAAGGCTACCGGGGGGGTGAAGCACAAAGGCTACAGCCCAGAGGCCCAAGTGTGGGCCAGCAGAGAAAGACTCAGAAGGGCACTAAACCCAAGTTTAACAGGCAAAAATAATACCTCAAATCAAAAACGGAGGATTCAGGCCATGAACCTCATCCTCTGCCTCCACCTCCCCGGCCTAAACGCCGTAGAAGGTCTGGGGAGGGAGCAGCAGCCGATCCTGCGGCGCGTCTGCGGCGGGCGCGGCGGGCGCGGGGGGGCGCCATCACCGCCGCGTCGCCGTCGGGGGGAGGGAGAGAACCCGCCACCTCCTAACTACTACCCACCCACCACGGAACGAGGTAAGGGAGGATGCCAGGGCGCAGCACACACAGGCCACCCGCACACGTGAACGAGGCCGCTTCAAACGGCGGCAACTCGATCGACGCGATCTCTAAACGAAACGCCTTCCCACAACCCCATTCACTCCAACATTGCCCAACCCTCCTTCCACGAGATAACCAGCTCGGCCGATTCACAAAGATGAAATCGCCAGCGAAAACCACCGGTGCAGGTCCGTCTGGACCGACTCGGGAGGGGGAGGCGGAGGCGGAGGCGGACCAAACAGGCCCTCAAGATGAACTGGGACACGTTTGCGATCGGCCGATCGCTCCCTTCGCCGCCTCAAGGCGGCAGCTCGATTGGCAGCAATCCTGGCCAACACATCAGGGGGGAGAGCAGGAGGAGGGGGGGGGGAGGAAGAGGCACTGAACTAGGGGGGCACGCTCCGAAAGAGGCGAGCGCGGTCGCGTCTGAATCGAGATGTGCCATCGCGACCGTGTGCGTGCCCTCAATCTCTTCCTCCTCTGTGGGGAAGTTGGCCCTTGACTCCGTCTCGAGTGAAGCCGAGATACGAGCTAGTGCTGACGGAGGACGAGGGGGCTTGACAAAACCTGCAAAGTCGGGCCCCATGACTGGGGCATTCAACGCCATATGATTAGAATCAACGAAAAATCTGCGGAGCTCCCGCACCTCAGCCTCCTCGTTGGCCTGGCCCAAGACGGGGGACTGTCCGAGGAGGGAGGGGAGCAAAGCCTTGAGCATAGAGGAAGCTAGGACCTGACACAGGGCGGGCGGGTAAACCTTCTTGGGCGCTGTCCGCCACCTCTTAAGGATGCTGTCCCGCCCAACCATAGCCTCGTGGGCTTTGGGCCCATGGGAACAATAGCCGCCCCCTGGGGTGTCACGCAACAAGGTGGGGAGCTCGGGCAGTCGAATTCCTAACAGGGCTGTGGGGGCTCTACCGCTTTGACCGAATTCGCACTGATCAAAGGTGGTAAAGGTGGAGCGCGGTGCCGCCATGAGAGCCTTAAGAGGCATCACGCTCCAAGAGGGGACCGAACGGGGCTCCCACGACGGGGGGGACGGGTGTTCCATCCACGCACACCCTTGAGAAATTGCCATAATACACGTGAGCTCCACCATTGCCTGCAGTAGATCATTGGACACGGCAACCTGTAGCTCCTGTCGTGGCGTGAGCTCAGTCACGCCCCACGGAGCTTTCCAACTCTTGAGTGGAGGGGGGCCCCCCTCTCTCCACCGAGCTGCACAAAACGTTTCACAGGGGGGGCCCCCTCCCAGGGCGACAATGCGCCCTGCTCTGATATGCGCAGCAAAGCAATCAATAGAACTCCTTTTGCGCAAATCGCCCAGTTCTTTGTCCAGCAGGATGTCTACTGACAGCACAGCTAATTCAAACGAGGGTGTATATCTTGCCATGGCCAATTCAATGGCCTCCTGGACGTCGCCAGGCCTACGCTGCCCACAAACGAGGTTGGCAACGAAGACCTGTCGTCGTAAAATGCGCTTTGGGATTTGGACGCACAGAACACCAGAAAACGCCGAGGCCTCAAACGGCCACTCGATTTCCGACGGGTTGGGATCCCACGCAACCTCAGGCTCATCCAAAACATGGGGCACAAGAGATCGCCTGGACCACCCAGTGATCTGCTCAACTAGGTCGGCTATAAACTTTTGAGCCGCTGCCCGAGGATAGTTTGCCTGAGCGGCAACTGCCGTAAGTGGCAGTGGACCCGGAACCCTGAAAGACGGAAACCGACCTCTCGAGGCCGAATAGCCCTGGCGACGCCGCTCCCGATTTTGGGCCCGCTCCTCAGCAGCGAGCTCGTCACGCGCCTGCTGTGGCAAAGGCGCAACGTGCTTGAGATAGTACACGAGACACGTGGGCTTCCATGCTGCGATGCGTCTCAACAATAATGCTCGACTGGCGCACACTTTTAAACAACGCGCACACCGCGGCGGGTCAACTCGCGAACGAGCGAGGTCAGTGTAAGTAAAATGTTCTCGCCTGATGTGCGCGTCTAGCGAGCGCAACTCTGAGAAATCACAAGGGCAAAAGTGACAGCGGCATTTGTCAGACGCTCGAGGGGGAGGGAGGTCACGACGAGGAGGTAATCCACCCGCTGTCAGCATTGCCAATGTGCGCTGCTGCCACTCCGTGGCCTGCACATCTCGCTGCAATCTCGAAACTGAAGCCTGGAGGGCGACTCGCAGAGATCCATTCCATCCCCCAGGAGACTTGCGAATCTCATCAAGCCACGGGTCCATGCCCGCACTCGGGAGATCAAATTCCTTAAATTTATGATGGGCCGATCGCAGCCACATTAAATCGTCGCGAATGGTATGAAGCCAGGACTTGGGGGAGTAAGCGAATTCCGCATTGACCAAAGCGAGGAGAGGCCGAGGGGCCGAAACCAACATCTGGCCGAAGAGCCGCAACCTGGACACCCGAATGATCGCACTAACGGTCGGTCGAGCCGCTCTGGCCACGTAGCGAGATCAGTTGGTCCACCTGCTTCAAACCTAGGCAAGCTAAGGAGCCCACGATAGCGACGGATGTATTGTGTCTGCAATCTGAGCGTCTCCGCCTTGGTCATTTCGTACCAAGTGCCTGCCGAATACATGGCGGCGTTGACTGACAACGCGTCGAGCAAGTGTAGTTCGGGGGGCATGTCCTTGCCCGGGGCCTTAGCAACAGCACGGCGCAGGGCTCGCATAGCCCCTGACGCTTCTCGGTCCCGATAAGCCAACTCAGGGCCCAGCGACGCCTTGTCATCGAGCATACTCCCAAGATAAAGCGTAGACCTAACAACTGAAACGGACTCTCCCCCACGCACTAACCCAGGGACCTGTATGGATGGGGACGGGTCGCGAAAAAGCTCCCGCCTGTAGTCGGCGGCTCCACTTCCTCGGACATCCAGAAGCAATTCTGTTTTGTCAACCTTCATGTGGGGAACGAGCCCCGCTGGGGCGAAGGCGCTGAGCACAATGTGGCAGAAGGAAGGCAAGGCAGGCAATAAGACTTCTATAGGTGCCATCAGCACAAAACCCGAATCATCAGCGTAGACCAGGCCGGGAAAGTCGACCCTGTCGTCAGGGGCGAGAGGAGAGTAGAGGCCCGAGGTGGGGGGTTCAACCTGAAACAGTAGCCCCTCATCCTGGAGCATCCTAGACACATTAGCCGTAACCTCCGCAATGATGAAAATGAAAACCGCATCCCCAAATGGGGTGCCAGGGCGTGTGCCACGAAAAGTAATCGCCACACGCTCGGCCCCAGGGACCTGAAACCAGCCGAGGCGAAATGCATCCTCAACCATTCCAACGAAGAGATCAGTCAAACCGTGGCGACGAAGAAGCGGCAAGTCATGGAGCCGCCGCTCAAGCAGAGGCAAGTATGCCTCTGGCAACCCCGCACTCGCCAACAGATTTCGAAGCGACTCCCTGGAGGTATCGGTGGCCAAGACTAGTTCACGGATGGCAGTGTAAAAAGCATTGACCACATCCACGAACAAAAAACCTAAACACATCTTGCGTGCTATCGCTAGCCGCTGCAACACTCGCGCTGTCAAGATAGCCATGGTAGTTCCACGACCTGGAATAGCAGCGCATTGGGTCGGTCCCACCGCATCCTGCACAGCGGGCAGCATCCGAGATCTCAAGCACGCATGGTATCTTTTACCGATGTGAGAGGCAACCAGAATGGAGCGGGAGGAGGAGGCAGCAAACGGGTTGCCTTTTTTTTCCTTTGGGGATGTGAGGTAGGTCCCCCCCTTCCACTGAATAGGTTCGCTAACTAACATAGCCGCTTTGAAAACGAGAGGGTAAAAAGCTTTTGCCAGCGGGGCCGCACAGGCTCTCACAAAGGAACCATGAAGCCCATCAGGGCCTGCAGCACCAGTGCCCGTGGACCGAAGGGCTTTTCCAAACTCAGCAAACGTGGGAATGTTAGCAATGTCCCTCGACGCCCCGCTCAAGTCACCCACCTTGTCAGCGCGGACGGTTTCGAAGAGGTCAGGGGGCATCGTTGCTGCCAGTTCCTGGGCTGCGAAATGCTGCAGCCAGCGGTCGCGCGCCTGTGCGACGGTAGGCAGCAGTTCATTGTCAGGCCCAAGGATGGCTGGCAACACCTTGTGCTGCCGATGTCTTTTTTCCCGAGGCTCCCAAGAGCCTAAGGGCCGAAAAGGCCGAAGCAAAGTCACGTGTAGACCACGCGTCCCCCACGGATTTAGCTATGTCCTGAAGCTTCCGACTTGCTTCGATCCTAATGATATTACGAATTTGCTGCACCTGCGGCATCAACGACCAATATTGCAACGCAGAGGTACGCAGAGCAAGCGCCCGTGCCAAACACAACAGGGAATGAAATGAAACTGCCAGCGATTCCCCTCCATACGGGAGCCCAGGGGGGGAAACCTGAGAAACGAGACGGCTGCAATGTCCGCTGAGACCGCCTGTCTGCGATTGCAGGTGTTCTTGCAACGCAGCTCCCACCGCGCAGGCAGCGCGACCCTAACTACAGAAGATACCTGCTTGAGAATGCGCCCCGCATCGGCGCAGGCACTGTGCGCATCTCTGGGGGGCAAGACCTGTCATGACTGAATCCTGTCGCACTGCAATGAGCGCTACGACGCTACGATCCTGTTCCTCCATGCCATTAGGACTCGTGCCATCAACCGACGATTGGTTTGCCCGCTAAAGAACACAGGCTCGGCCTCGATACGCCGCTGACCTCCAGAGGCCAAGCGCGCAAGGTACGGGGCCACGAAATCCGAGGCAGAGCCCGACAAAACGAGAACCAAAACTGAGCGGGATGGCACGCGAATACTTCCAGGCGAGCAGGACGAGCCTTGACCACACATGCGCAGCAAGACCTCTTATCTGAGACAAGGCTCGCCGCGACCTATGCAACGCGGCCACTTGCTGGCGAGCATCCTCTGAGAGTCCAGTATCTTTTTGGCTCTGGTCTAACTCGAAAAACTGAATCATGCCCTGACGTGCATATCCAGAGGCCTGAGCGCAGTGCTTGGACGGTGGGGCGGCCCAATGAGGCGTGGGGGCATGTTCCATATACTTGGAGAGCGCGTCCTGAACAGTAGGATCTGCCAGTTTCGCGCGATCCAGCCGTGACTTCGAGGAAACGATCCCTTGGAATGGCATCAAATCGGGAATGGGCATTCTGAAATCTAATTGCTCTAGCGCATGATCTGGTCTGGCAATGGCAAGCTCGACCGCTTTATTTACGGTAGGTTCAACTGCAAACGCTCGCAACGACATTGGCACAGAGACGAAATCGATCCGTCTCGTGGCCACAAGCCCCTGCGGTGGAGTCCACGTCTTAGAAGCCTGCGGGTCACCAGAGAACGTCGCTGGGAGCATGAATGCACGATCTTTAAGACACTTGTGAAAACATGCACCATTGTGATTTTCGTTTTCCTTAGCGATGGGGCCAACAGCTTCTGAGGGGATACTGCCAACCGTAGCGTTAGCGTCGAGGAGCAGAAACGTAAACGGGGTAGCCTCAAGGGTTTTAGCCACCACTCCTGAAAACCTATCCCACCATGCTTCGACATCTGCTTTGTCGTGCTTTGAATGAGGTGCATGACCAACAATGAATGACAACGAAACTGAGCCTACAGCAATATTGGCAACCAAAATTCGTGGGTTCAGCAAGTGCAACTGTAACCAGATGCCCCTTGATCGTGCTACCCGCCAGGGACGGCACCAAAGGGACCCCTTTCCTCAGCCAAACACCCATGGGACCCCTGAGGGGTGGCTGGCCCATGTAAGACCAGAAAATTCCCGATGTCGGTCCATCCTCGCCGAGGGACCCTGGACTCCGCTGTGCCCACGACCTGCAACTTAGCCGCTTCAAATTGATCTGCCAGCATGCGAGGACGTCCTGCCACATATAGTCCGACAGGAGCTTTTTTGCCGTTACCTATGGCTCGCAAACTCAAAATATTAGCAAAGGCCATCCGCACCGATAACCTAGCATGTGGCACGACATCACGAGACAATGAAGCGGTGGCGCCAGGCTGAGGGGACATGGAAAAAGGCAGGTCGTGATCTGGGCCAAGTGGGGAGGACCGAGGAGGGCAGACGTCACGAAAGCTCGGCGCGTCAGTAACTAAGATGAAGTCCCCCTGGCAAATCGACGGGAAGTGTTGCCGCCGTTCGATATCCAGTAATTCGAGCCAGGCCCACGATGCGACGATGGGGGTCTGCCAACCAACGTTCCCACGGGCAGACCGGAGGGGGCTCCACAATTTTTAGGGCAGCCAGGGCGCACAGAGTATCGGCCATTTCATTGAGGGGGTCATCCAAATGAGCCTTCACATGATGGAAGGATGCAACCGCAACCTGCTGTAACGAGAGAACGAGGGACCGAAGACACCTAGCTGCACCTGAGATGTCGGGCAGCCCCCCATATCCGAACGCTGCTCTGACAACCGACAGATTTTCAACGTGAAAGCTGGCGTCAGTACACTGTGCCTGGACAGCCCAGGCCACGGCCCAAAGCATTGCCACGGCCTCTGCGGCCATACTGGCGAAAGCACGAGAAATTGACATGGCATCCAGGTCGAGAGCGCCTGCAAAGAACCCTCCGAAATGCCAGGGCCCCGACGGGTGCAGCAGTAGCACGACGAAAGCCCAAGACGGCGGCGCCCCTCCACCCCCCCCAGAACCATCAGAATATATGAAGGCACGACAACGATGGGGATGGTCAGGCGGGAGAGGTGAGAGAGAGGCAAGATAAGCACGCGAACAAGGGAGCAAGAAACGCTCGATGTCCTGCCAGCTCCTTGCAGGTGCCCGCGACCAGGGTGCCTTAATCGCATCCAAGAGACCTGAGCACAGCACAGTAGGTGACCTTATAGTGGTTGGGTTGCCACCCGGATCGCAATCATTGAGATCGCACGGGATAGGGGTGGCAGGTACTGCTATCCCTGGGGATCTTCGGCATCCTCCTCCGCGGGCTCCCCGCCCTCTCCTCGTGCTCGCCTGGCTGGCGAACGAGAGCTGTCGCGCCCTCTGCTGGGTGCCGCTGTCGAGCCGCCAGGGCTCCGCGGCGCCACAGCAGGCGCGGCAGTGCCAGCGAATGCAGAAGATTGGGCGGCGGCACTCGTCGCGGGCATCAGAAACTGCGGGGGCGGCACCACTCCGCTTGGCGGCGTCCTGGTGGCCGCAAGCAGCGCCTCGTGCTTCGCGTTCAAGATGTTGAACTGCGAGCCCAGGCTGTTCACGTTGCTGTCGATCCTCTGCTGGAACATGACTAGGTTCTGGGAAATCGACGCGAGCTGGGACTGCACCAGCGCGAGGTCCACCACCTGTCCAGGCTGAAGCCCTGGCTGGGCGGGAGCGTGCTGCATCGGCTGCGTCCTCACCGAGGGAGCCGCGGCCACTCCAGCAGGCACACCACCTGGCTCCTCGCTGGCTTCGTCGGTCTCCATGATTCCCGGCTCTCCCAGGGGCTCGGCGCCGACGGGCCCCATGGCCTCTATCTCCATCAGCGCCTGCTGGTGCCGAGAAACCCACTGATCGGAAAGGTCGCGCTTGGCTCTCAACTCGTCCAGCTCGGCCTCCTTGTTTCGAATCTCTTGCTCCTGAGCCTCCAACTTCGCCTGTGACCTCTGGAGCGCTGACCTTTGCCGATCGCGCTGTTGTTGCCACGGGCGGCAGAGGTGAATGGCTGTCAGCAACACGGCATACCAATCTCGCTCGTCCTCGCTGGCGTCCCCAGCTTCCTCCTTCATACGGATTGTGGCGGCAAGGACTTTCATCTCGGCCCTCCTTCTGCTGATGTAGGTCTTCCGATCGGCCTCTGTAGCCGTCTCGGCAGGCAAGGGAGGAAACCGATGATGATAATCTGCCATAGCGGGAAGGGCTGGTAGTATATTGAGGGGCGCAGAGACCGTCGTCGTCCCGTCCTCCTCCTCGTCTGCGAAAGTCACAGAAGGTGATCTCGCCCTCTGTTCCTGACGCTGCTGGCCTCGCCTCGGCCCCCTCGAAGAACGTCGTGACTGTGTCTGCGCCGACTGTTGCATACCTGTGGCTGCTCCCTGAGACTTCCTCACCCACGGGTCGCGGACCATGCCGTACGCCGTCGAGGGCTGAGCAGAAGACCACGAACTCGCAGCATGACCGGCATGCACTTGAGGCGGCTGATACCACGAGGGGGGGCTTGACCACGTCCACTGGGCATCTGAGGAGACTGATCGGGCATGCACGTGGTACAGAAGGTGGAGGCAAACGAGTTGACGCCACCGCATATCTCACACAGCCAACTATCTTGCATCCGAATCTGGGACGAATGATGTCGGCTCAGGCGGGACGCCGCGGCGGCTACGCGCAGCAGCGTGCGGTCGAATGACCTCTGCTGCCGCTCGCGTCTGTGCCAGCCGCCGTCGGACGGAATTGCGGCGGGCCGCCAGCTGCTGGCGGCTGGCGCGCGAGGCCTGTGAATCTGGCG
>CAUYUJ010014763.1:0-147500 GCA_963575745.1 Prorocentrum cordatum | reverse complement strand
GGAAGGTGATGCGATGGCGGCAGACGACAGACGTGGAGGCACATAAGCACGCGGATCGCATCATGAAGCTGCTGCCGATCGACTTGCAGCGGAAGCTGGAAGACATCACCGACGAAGATCTGATATCAGACAGTGGGGCAGACAAGGTTATAGCCAGGCTGGATCTGCTGTCGGGAGAACGAGTCGGAGACGAGAAGCGTAAAGCAGGACGTGAATGCTTGTTTTCGTTTCAACGCAAGCAAGGAGAAGGACTCACTGAGTACGCAGCGAGGTTGGACCTGGCTTTCGACAAGGTCGGTACTCTCGGACTTCCTCTACCCGATGATTGGAAATACATGTTCTTGGAAGAGGGAGCTGGACTGGATGAGCGAGGTACTCAGTTGATGAAGATTCAGATGAAAACAAAAGATTCCTACAAAGAGGCTGTGGCAGCCATCCGCGAGATGGACGTGACCAGGCGTGAACATCTCAGCAATCACCGATCTCGAGCCTACCACGTCGAGCAGTCTGAGGTCGTCAAACCAAGTTTCCCTGTACATGAGCCCAACTCCGCTGACGACCAGGACACGGACTCCCTCCTCGACTGGGACGACGTATCCTCTTTGGACACTGAGGGTGAGGCAGAGATATATGTAGCGCTGGACAAGATGGACCTGTACGACGATGAGCTCAAGTACGTGTTCAACACCATGCAGGAGGACAGGCGCAAGACATGGAAGCAGAACCGCGACTTGAAGAGAAAGCTCAAAGTGGATCGTAAGTTCTTCGACCGCTCGAAGGAGATCGAGATCAAGATCGGCGACAAGAGCAAGTTCAACAAGGGACATCGCTCGGCGAAGGGAGAGCATCGACCTAGACGCAATCGACTACCTCTCGCGGAGCTGATCAAGAGGACCAAGTGCAGGTCTTGCGGCAAGAAGGGCCACTGGTCACGCGAATGTCCAGACCGGAACGGCCAGAGCCACAGCGCCAGTGCAACCGGAGGAGGGACTGCGTCTTTCGTCACCGGCTATGTGCACGCAAACGTGGTCGACCCCAACGCCCCGGAGGACGTGTCCAGCGGCCGGGAGCGGCAGCAGCAGGACGAGCTGGTGCTTCTCGCCGCCCCGCCCGGGGAGGCGGTGGTGGACACCGCGGCGGGACAAGGTCTGATCGGAAAGCCTTCTCTGAGCCAGCATGTAGAAGTTTTGAAAAGAAAGGGCCTCAGGATCCCTCTCGTGGCCCCTCGGAGCCCGTCAGCTCGGGGAGTGGGCGGAGGCACGAGGGTGCTTCACACGGCCCTCATTCCCACGGGGATCCAGGGAAAGTCCGGGATCATCGAGCTAGATGTCCTTCAGGAGGACATTCCGCCTTTGCTCCCAGTAGGATTTCAAGAAATGCTGGGGTCCAAGATCGATTTGGAAGAAAACACCATGGACCTCAAGCGTTTAGGAGTCAAAGTAGGCATGAATCGTCTACCCAGTGGGCACCGCACCATCAGGATCGATGACTTTCAAGCCTCGGGCGCCGATTTCAAGTGCCCAGAGGCGGTCTTTCAGCGGCATCCTTCGTTGAAAGAGAGTGATTTTCACTGCGACAGTGGCCGCTCAGGCAGCTCGGGAAAGTACGCACCTTTCTACCTCACCTCCAGCAGCGACCAGGGGGGCCGAGAGAGCCTAGCCGAGTCTGGCCGTGGCGACCCTAGGGTCCTGGGGCCGGGTCCTACCGTTTCCAGCTTGGGCGTTCCGGAAGACACGGAGGGGTCGGGGACGCCGTTCGGGGAAAACAAGCACTGTCGGACTTCGGATCTTCGATCTGGATCGGGTCACCGCCACACTAAGGGAGACACATCAGGAGAGGAAGTAGGAAAGAGCAGCACCACGAGCGCGACCTGGTCCAGATCGGAGACCCGGTCGAGAAGCAGCACATGGAGAGTGGGTTGTCTATTGATGTCGTTCGCGTTCGGGCAGCTCATTGGCTCAAGCATCTGGGCCAATCTCGATTTCGACGACGCTGTCAGCACATACCACCGAGTTCGACAGCTCTCAGGAGTCGGCAGTCGCGATGCCGAGGAAGGCGCAACCTACCGAGGCTCAGCTTCGCGAGAGGCGCCCGGCCACCATGGCCGAGCAGGTGGCCGGCACCGACGCGACCTGGACGTACGCTGTGACGGGCACGACGGTACCGGACCACCTCAACAAAGCTCAGCGCGGCTGGGCATGCATGGTCGGCAGCACCATGTTCTGGCTCAACAAGCTCGCCGACGAGTTTGGACGCATGATGGTGACGCGCAGATTCTGGCCCACCAACCTGCCGAAGTCGCTCAAGGTCGTGCCCCAGGCCTACTTTACTTGTTGGCATCCTCCGATCAGCGTCGACTACGGCTGCAATGGATATGGTGCCTGGTGGGTCTGCTCGGACTGTACCATGCGAGTTGGATACCTCGACAGGAAGCCAGACAAGACGAAGAAGGAGCCAGACGTGACATGCTTGTGCAAGCGCAGGACTGCGGCGTGCTCGCTCTGTGGGCGGGGCTTCGCTCAACGGAAGGGCGCCGACCCAGAATGGCGAGCTCTGGTGGCCGCTCCAGCGCCGCCGCCCGGCACTCGCGGAGTCACGCCCGCTGGAGTGCCGCCGCCTTGGCCAGCCCAGGCCGAATCGGGAGCCGCTCAGCAGTGCACCCGAGCGAGCGAGGCCGACCGGGCGGACTGGGTGATGAGCGAGGCGGAGGGCGACCTGCGCCGCAAGAAGCAGCTTCAACGACAAGAGGCCGCAGCGGCAGCGGCAGCGTCAGGGCCAGCTACTCCTCGGGAGCCGCGCAGTCGGAAGCCAGAGAACGGCGAGGATCTCTCAGAGGTGATGCGGATGCTGAGGGACATGAGCGCCAAGCAGGAGGAGCAGCAGAATGCGATCAGCCAGCTGACGAAGGTGACGTCCGGCCAGATGCACGCGATGGCGCTACTCCAGTCCCAGGTGCAAGCCCAGAGCCCGGTCAAGGAGCAGTTCTTGATCAAGGAGCGGCAGTCACAGTCACCGGGACAATCGTCACAGCAGCCAGAGTCGAAGCAGGAGATGCAGCCAGGCCCAGCGAGACCAATCCCATCGGCGATGGCAGAGCCAGCAATGCCGGGAAAAGGGTTCGCCTCAGTGGTTCTTCCCAACGGCGGCGGAGGTGCTCCCTCAGTCCTTCCAGGTGGACCGGGCGCTCATGGAGGAGTTCCTCACCACTACATCGGGACACCAGACGGAGGACACCAGACGTCGATAGCCACGACCCCGCATCTTGCAGCGCAGCAGGCTCCACCGGAGGCATCCTTCCAGATGATCACGACCGCGCCGTTGGTTGCAGCCTACCCGAACTACGCGGCAGCACCACCTTTGCAGGAGCCGCAGGGACAGACGAAGGGTCACGGCAAGGGACCGGACAACCCGACGGGCCTGATGGACCAGAGAGGCAACCTGCTGTCTTCTACCACGATCAGCAGCATCGACCTTCCAGGATCGGCCTTGCCTTCACAACAGTTGGCAGCGGCGGCTCCGCAGAAGCGACCTTCTCACCTTTCGAGGCCCTCTGCCGAGCAAGGAGATCCCTGGAAGGAGTCGCCCGAGGAGAAGCAGGCGCGGGACCAGCGCCGGAAGGACGCGGAGGAGGCGGCCAAGCGCGACAAGGACCGTCTGGCGCGAGATGGCTGGACGGCAGCGGGGTGGAAGTCGTGGGACGGCTGGAACAGCGGCGACCAGAAGTGGGACAAGGGCGGCCAGAAGCGGTAGAGCCGATCTCGAGCGCTGTTCGGAGCGCCCCGGGATCCGACGGAGCCAGTACCAGGACAGGGGACGCCAATCTCTGCAGTCTCTTCGAGGTAGCCTCTGAAAGATGTCAGGCCTTTCAGGACCACTTCGATATCGAATGGAAAGGGGAAGAAAACGGAAAGGTTCGATTCGTGTGTCCAGAGCTCGATGACGCCATCTTCCACGATCCCTTTTCCGACGAATCAGAAGTTATGATGACCCGACGTCAAAAGAAAGACATGCTTAGAGATTCCGGCATCTCCGAACGATATAAGCTCACTAAGTGTTTCAGGACCCACTTGCGGAATCGGGCCTTCATGGAGGTCTTTTCTCCTCCGCGGGTGGCGCGGTTTGCTCAGCACGCGGGAATTTCCTGTCTAGGCAGCTTTGATAAGGAGGGGGGCTGGGATTTCACTAGGAAGGGGGATCGAAACAAGTTTGAAGCCTTGGTGAGGAAGAAGAAGCCCTGGATGGTCCTCCTGGAACCTCCTTGTGGCCCATTTACGATATCCAGGAACGCATATGCTCATCGGGAGATAACCGAAGCGCAGCGGCAGAAGGATGCCGAAGCACTGCTTCTCTTAGGTTTTGCCATGGAGATCGCTATGATCCAGGTCGAAGGCGGCCGCAAGTTCGCTTTTGAGCACCCCTCAGGTGCATCCTCCTGGTCGACCCAGGCCGTTCAGCACATTTTGGGACTGGAAGGGGTAGAACACACCAATATAGATATGTGTTACTTCGGTCTCAGTGTCGACAACAGCGGGGATTTGTCTCGGAAGCCGACCCGTTTGATGTCTAATTGCCCCAGGTTCCTGGATCGTTTCTCCTCCGCCAAGTGTTCCGGGGATCACGTGCACGCTCAGTTGATCGGGGGAGGAATGACATCGAAAGCTCGCGTTTATCCGCCAAAGTTCGCGAGGGCCCTGGCCGAGGCTATCAGGTCTAGCGTGGAAAATACCCACCCGGGTCCCACCTCCGAGGAGGTCAGAGTGGTCAGAAGGCCACAGTACCAGCTCCTTGTTGAGCCGCCAGGGGGGTTATGTTTTCCTGCGGGGACTGGGGAGGCTTCCAGCCCTACCGAGGCGGCAGCCGGAGGGAGCGAGGGCGCCCGCCCTGACGACGAACAGGGCGAGGAAGCGGAAGCCGAGGAAGGTCCGGGGCCCGAAGACGAGAAATTCGTCATCACAGCCACGGTGAAGCGTATGATACACAAAGTTCATGTGGATCTAGCTCACCCCCACAAAGACGTCTTTCTTAAAATACTCAAGGCGGCCCAGGCGAAGCCAGAGGTTTTGCGATACGTCCGGGATGAGTTCACATGCGGGGACTGCCAGGCCCATTCCAGGACGGCCGCTAGTCGACCAGCCGCGGTCCCGAGGACGTTTGAGTTTAACAAAATCATCGCTCTCGACACGTCTTACCTCACGTTCAAGGACCAACAGCTGGCCTTTCTCAATGTTATATGTCACGGGACAAACTTTCAGGTTGTGGAGCTCTACGACGGCACGGCTCTCGGCGCTTGGCAAGCGTTCATGCGTGCCTGGGCAAGACCTTTCGGCCCGCCAGTGTTCGCCATCACAGATGGCGGTCCCGAGTTCAAGGGACAATTCGAGAGGGGAGTGGAACATTTAGGGATATTTCACCATATCACGGACTCTGAGAGTCCCTGGCAGAACGGCAGGGCAGAAAGGCACGGAGGATGGGTGAAAGAAATTCTGCTCAAAGCCTCCGAGACGACCCTCGTCGCCACGGTGCCGGAACTCGAAACACTGGTTCACGAGGTCACCGCGGCCAAGAACAGATACCTGCATCGGGGGGGCTTTACTCCCTATCAACTCGTTTTCGGGATAAACCCCAGGATTCCCAACGATATTTTGGCCGACGATCCGATTCAGGTCGTTGGAGTCGAGGATCTATCTCCCGGGTCCTGGGACCGAGACACCGCGTCAGCGGAGTTTGCGAGGCGAGATGCCATTCGCCGGCATGCTCGCAAGGAGTTGTTTGAAAGTTCCAGTTTAAAGAAGCTGGCCAGCGCTGTCAAGGCGCCCACCCATCGGGATAAGCATGTTGTGCCTGGGCAGTGGGTCTACGTATGGCGCAGAGCGCCAAAGGGGGGACAAAAGACCTACGCCTTACAGAAGGATAGGTGGGTTGGGCCAGGGCTCGTCGTGATTCAAAACGGTGGAACCATATGGGTCGCGATGCGATCGAGGCTTTGGAAATGCTCATCGGAGCAAGTCAGGCCGGCGAACACGGAAGAATCCAGGGGGGGGAAGTTATGGCGGATCCCGCCATTCAACAGCTTCTCAGAGAGGCCCAGGTCAGTGGCCACCGAGCGGGAACCAACGTGGCGAAGGCCCTCCTCCTCCGGAAGCTTGGGACCTGGGGGGGCCCATGGAAGACGGTCCCGGAGTTGACGTTCCTGATCTAGAGAGGGACTCAGGGGCGGCCGCCGGAGAATCGCTCGAGCGATCACCTCAACCGCCTCCTGGAACGGAAGAGGACCCCCGAGGAGGCAGAGCGGGACGAGAGGGTCCGGCTCTCGAGGCTCCTCCGGGACTCTCTCCCATTCCGGAGGGAGAAGAAGTGGCTCCCTCGGACGACACCAGGGATCCTGGGCCAGGGGGGGGTCAAATGTCCAGAGAAGTCTCCTCTGGTCCAGCTAACTCCGGGGTTCTGTCTCGATCTGAGTCAAGGGACTCTCTTGCACCGTCAGGCGCCGTGTCCCGCACCGCGTCGGAGAGGGACGGCGCCGCGGGCAGGAGCACGCGGCGAAGGCCCCCTCCTCCACCACAGGGAGAGAAGAGAGGGCGCGCCACAGAGCCGGGGGCCGCTCCCTCCGGAGAGTTGCCCGAGCCGTCTAGCGGCGCTATCGACACGGCTCCACCCATCAATCCTCGGAGATTGAGCATAGCCGATACAGCGAGCCAACATCGCAATGCCGATTCAGACCCCGGTCGGATCTTGCGCGAGATGCAGGAAGCTGTGAGGCACAATCGACAGTTAGACGGGTATAGGCTGTCCAGGCTCACTCCAGGAGAGGCTTTCCGGGGGACTCCAGCAGGTAGAGTTCAGCAGCAGGTCTCGGAGTTAGAATCGGTGCCACAGCATCCTCGTGCCAGATCTCGCTCATCAGGCCCTCCCTCGAGCACGGCTCTTGTGGATACCTTTGTTGCTTCAGGACCCGAGGAGGCCACTGCCGTGGCTGGCGCGTTCTTTGAGGCTTGCTCCAGCAGCGGCCCGGGTCCTGGAGCCGTTTTTCAAGGCCTGGATCAAAGACTCCAGGAGGAGGGCTGGAGCGGATCCTGGATCACCTACTCCAATGGCAATGCCGATGTGGAGATAGTCCCCCACGAGTCTGGCGATTGTTCCCTCTCGCTTTTGACCATCCGGGGAGCCGAGGTCCACTACAAAAATCTGAACCCCGAGGAAAAGAAAGAGTTCGACGTTTCGGACTCGGCCGAGTGGAAGGCCATAGTTGAGGGGACTAGTGCCGTCATCGTCCATCCTCCGGACAAGGCGAAAGAGCTTAGGAGGCTCTTCCCGAGTCGAATCGTGTCCAGCCGCATGGTGAGAAGGTGGAAACCACAAGAGGGGACGTTTGCTAAACCTAAGGCTAAATCTAGGTGGTGTGTTCGTGGGCACCAAGATGAGGACACGTGCGAGCTCCAGGTTTACGCCCCAACCCCCTGCATGGAAGCTCTTATGCTGTTTCTGGTGGTGGCGCTCATTATAAGTTGACGATATACATTGGCGATATCAAAAACGCGTTTTGCCAGTCTGAGCCCTTGAAGAGGGCTCGCGGTCGGGTTTTCGTCGAACCATGTGACGGGGTGCCAGTGCCACCAGGATCTCTCATTGAGCTCATAGCCCCAGTTTACGGGCTTGATGATTCCCCGTTTGCCTTTCACCGCACTGCAGCTAACTTCATGCACACTCAGGGCTTCGAGCGGACCAAGTTAGAGCCCTGCTGGTTTGTGAAGCGCTCCGACCGCGGGCTGGAGGCCCAAGTGCTCGTCGAAGTCGACGACTGGGCCATCGCGTTCAAGCCCGGGTCAGAAGATCAGTACATCAAGCCCTTCCAGTCAAGGTTTACTTTCGGGAAGATGCGTCTACTGGACGCGGAAGGGGTGGAGTACATCGGGAGGAGATTGAGGTTAGACGGGGATCGTATTCTGGTGGATCAAGAAAATACATTTTAGAGCAACTCCAGAAGATCCCTCTGGCCCGCGGCAGGAAAGGAGACCACGGGGCCCCTCTGCTAGGAGGCGAAGTAGCAGCCTTTAGGTCCCTTGTCTATAAGCTGCAGTGGGTAGGTCGCGAGACCAGGGCGGAGGCCGCCGGCGCGGCTTCCATATTAGCCACGAAGGTCAACCGCCCTTGCGTTCGCGACTTGCTCGATGCCAACAAGATGGTGGATCATCTACGCTCGACGGCCTCGCTTCCCGTCATCGCGTGGCGTTTCAAGCCGGACGGATTCGTCCTGGCGACTGCCAGCGATTGCGGTGGAGTGGGGGCGGAGGACAAAGATGGTCTGCAACATCCTCAGGAGGCGTGGCAGATATATGTTGCCGACAATTCCCTGGCCCACGGGTCCCGGGCCCGCGTCACTCCGATTGCGTGGAGGTCTGGGAAAGTCAGGCGACAGGTATCTTCCACCCTCGCTGGGGAGACCCTTTCATTGTCCAGCGCTCTAGGAGAGGCCGAGTGGCTTCAAATATTGTTGCTGGACGTAATTCGAGGAAACGTGGCCCACGAAAGGTGGAGAGAGCACATAGGTCCTTTCGTCGCCATCTTAAAGGACGAGTGCCAGGTTCTTGGGGAGCCACAGTCCGGGAACCTGAGCGCGGTCGACGCAAAGGGTATATACGACGCGCTCTCAAAGCTCACGGCGGGGTCCAAGTCGGACCGGCGGGCAGCCATGGACTTAGCGGTGGTCAGGACATCTATGGAGAAAATCGGAAGCGCGATCCGGTGGATGCCGCATCCACTGATGCCTGTAGATTGTATGACCAAATCGGATCTAGCCAAGACTAATGCCGCTCAGTTGACTATGCTCAAGTCAGGCATGCTCCGTCTTTCGGCGGAGGAATCCGCCATCCAGGAAAGAAAGGAGGACCCCAGGACCAAGGGACGTTCCAGAGCCGAATCGAGGCGACAGCTCCAGTAGGCTTCCCCACGGCGCGCTGTCTCCTGCCACCTCTTTGCTCTGGGCACCCCCCGAGGCGCAGCCGACAAGGGCTCCATGGCGCGATCAGCGCTAGAGGAGCTCTTTCAATTTTGCCTCTGCGTCCGACTCTCGCAGCGCCGGCGACTGCCTTTTCTAGGAACGCCATCTGGCCAGAGAGGAGCGACCTCGCGCTCCAAGTACGCTGTTGTTGCCGGTGCAAGAGAGAGTTGCCACGGGTACGAGGACGGAGTCCCTTGTGCCACGTCGTGTTTCACTAGTTTCAGATGACCCTCCAGGCAGAGTGGATGGTCTGGTCCTCATCACTTCAAGCTCACTGTTTTTCGGGGCACTGTGCGTTTGAGTGCCTCTGGCGTATGACTTTGGTGAGTTCACAAAGTCCTTGAGCTTGAGAGTGTTTACAGGTGAGGGGACCGGACCATGACCACTTTGGCTCAAGTCCTTTCTCTCTTCACTAAGCCCGATCCGATCCATTCCCATACTCTTCCCATCATCCTCCCATCCCTTCCTGTATATACCTGGAGGGTCACCGTGCTGATAGACGGACGCCTGGGGGTTGCCGAGTCAGGGTTTAGCCAGGAAAGAGCACCATACACTTCGTCAACGTCATCGTCCAGGGAACACTATGCTGGGCTATGCTACGAATGTGCTGTGCTGCGCTATGCTACGCTACTCTATGCTATGCTGTGTTCTGCTATGCTAAGGCTCAACGAAGCTAATAGTAAGGTAAGCTAAGCTAAGATAAACCTGAGCTAAGATGAAGCTAAGCTAAGCTAAGATGAAATAATCTAAGCTAACATGAGATAAGCAACACTAAGCTAAGGGGACGTAACGGGGGGAACCGCGGGGAGGATACTGGGGGAACCGCCCGGGGCGGTGTGCACTGCCCTGCACCTTTAAGAAAGAGAGTAAGAACCCTTCTAGGCAGAGCCTAGGTAGGGAACTTGTCCCTGTCGCACCCCGAGGCAAGTTTTTAGGGGGGCCGGGCGTTTCGCCTGAGACCTCCTCACCAGTTATGACTCTGAAGCTTAAAAGTGACAATTGCTTCACATATGGCGGGTCGTTTTCAACATGTGGCTCTCGCCCTAGCGCCGCGCACATTCGATTTAAAACATTGCAAGTGTTTCACGGATTAAGGGCGGGCCGTTTTCAACATGTGGCTCTCGCCTTAGCGCCGCGCACGTTCGTTTTAAACATTTGCAAGAGTTTCACGGACTGAGGGCGGGCCGTTTTCAAAATGTGGTTCTCGCTTTAGCGCCGCGCACATTCGTTTTAAATATTCTAAGAGTTTTACTGATTGTGGGCGGGTCCTGTTAATGTGGCTCTCGCGGTAGCGCCGCACACATTAGTTTTTCCAGAAATTGCAAGAGTTTCACGCGTTCCCATGATTAGCGTAATTTCCAGCAATGGTGTCTTTGAAGGATTCAGGATTATGCGGGCGCAACCGTTATGTTGATTCGCGGTGTTGAAGTCCCAAACATTGCGCTTTGGCACGATTCCAGATCGTCAAGACGCAGCAATCAGGTTGATACATGGTGTTGCGATCCCGAGAGCAATGTGTTGGCATGCTTCAGGATCTTCGGACGGTTGTCTTCCAACGAGGCAGGTCCCTCAATTGAAATGAACCGTTGTGGGGGCCTACGAAATTGAGGTTTAATTCAAATATTGTTGATGACTCTTGGTTTTACAATGGTCCTCCTCTTCCTCCTCCTCCCTCCTCCTCCTCCTCCTCCTCCCTCCTCCCTCCTCCCTCCTCCCTCCTCCATCCTCCCTCCTCCCTCCTCCCTCCTCCCTCCTCCTCCTCCTCCTGCTCCTCCTCCCCCTCCTCCTCCTCCTTGAGGCCTCGCAGAAAGGATAGGAGTCTCGGTGCACGCTTGACGGTGCGACCCTCGGGCACTTGAGCGAAAAGCGTCTGGTCACGCTCTGCCTGCTGAGCGTCCAGCGCATGCCCGGCAGCGCGTCTCCCTCGTCCTTCCTCCATCCTCCCTCCTCCCTCCTTCCTTCCTTCTCCTCCCCCTCCTCCGCCTCCCCCTCCTCCCTCCTCCTCCTCCTCTCCACGGGGCGCGGGGCCTGTAGGGCCTGGGGCCCCCGGCGGTGGTCGACCCCGAGGTGGAGGCGCCTCCCCTCGCGGCTACGCGCGGGCGCTCGCGCGTTGCTCGCGCGCGCGCCGCGCCCCGACGACGACGACGACAACGACGACGACGACGACGACGACGACGACGACGACGAAACCGCAAAAGGCAAAAGGCCCCCAGAGGCAGAAGCCGCGCCCTCGCCGCGCCTCGGTGGCGGCGGCGGCGGCTGGCAGAGCGGCGACGGGAGGAGGGGCCCCGCCTCCCAGACCCCCTCGAGTTATAGGGATAAAAAAAACACCCCGGGAGGTTTCTCCCTATCTTCGGCCTCTGATGGCCCTTGCCAGCCCTCGGGGCCGCGAACAAAACGACTCGGGATGTCCCCGGGAAGAGATCGAGACCTCTGAGGGTCGACGCGATGAACCGTCATGACGAGGACGATAACGACAACAGCGATAACGATCAATAGCGACAACGACCGTCACGGTGATCGGTGATCGTTGTGATCGTTGTCGGGCCTTCCCTCCTCGCCTCGACAGCAAGGTACCGAACTCGGGAGCGCTTGGGGCTCTCAGGAGGGGCCCCGCTTCTCGGGCCCCATCTCGGGCCGTCGGGAAAGCCCACTCGTGGCCGAGGTTCGCCGCGGCCAGGTGGGCCGCCGCGTTCCCTGTGTTGCGTTCGTTGTGTTAGCACGCTGGCTCCTCCTCCCTCCTCCTCCCTCCTCCTCCCTCCTCCTCCCTCCTCCTCCCTCCTCCCTCCTCCCTCCTCCTCCTCCTCCTCCTCCTCCTCCTCCTCCTCCTCCTCCTCATCCTCATCCTCCTCGACGCCTCGTAGAAATGATCGGAGTCTCGTTGCACGCTTGACGGTGCGACCCTCGGGCACTTGAGCGAGAAGCGTCTAGTCACGCTCTGCCTGCTGAGCGTCCAGCGCATGCCCGGCAGCACATGTCTTAAGCATGCGAAGTGTACCCCGATCTTTTTGCTTTAGGTCGCCAGCCTCACTGCCTGCATCACTGACGTCATCCATAATCTCATCACCGCCTTGACGACGCTGGCAATGGACACGAAACTGGCGCCACTGGCCGAGAGATGTTCGTGAACTTGGAGAGGGCGTCAAGTTGAGTATAATCAAATTCGTAAAGGTGGGTCTACACGTAGGCGAAGTCGATGCCACCATCGCGCTGATGAGCAGGATGTGCACCATCAGCAGCAGCAGCAGCAGCAGCAGCAGCAGCAGCAGCAGCAGTGGCACCGCCCACAGGGGCGGCCACACCGGTGCCGACGGCGGCTGGGGGGCGGGCGCCGCGGCGGGCGAAGGGGCTGCAGGCGGCGCCGGGCCGCATGGGGCTGCGCCCTGCGCGCCCCCTGCCGCTGTGGCAGCCGCCTGGGCCGCCGCAGCAGCCCGCGCAGCAAGCTGGGCTGCGATCTCCTGCTGCTTCTGCACTTTGAGCTGGCCGGGGTTGAATGTGCTCTTGGCCGTTTCCGCGGCCCGAGCCTGAGCAATGGCACGTTGGGCTTCGGCATGGGCTTCCTCTTGCTCGGTGAGCAGGACTTGCGCCTTTTTGACGCGCTCAAGCTTCCTTCCACTGTGCATCCTGATGGGCGAGCCTCTCCGCCTCGGCGGCGGGCTCGGCCAGCTTGGCGAGCCCAGTCTTTCGCTGCGGTGTGAGGCGGGTGGGAGAGGTCGACGATCTGAGGTGGAGGAGACGCGGCCTGCTGGACCGCGCCGAGGAGAGCGGGGCACTCGCCAGTCCACAGCTGGGGCTGCGCCACGGAGCTCCGCGGGCACATGGCACCAGGCTGAGCAGGCCGCTGGCCAGGGCGCGACGCCGCGCGGCCGGGCATCCGCTGGCGCTGCGCCCCCGTCAGCTCCAATGAGGTAAGTACCCTGGCGCTCGCTGCACTGCAACTGTCCCCACCTCGAGTACTTCCAGTGTCCGCAGAGGGAGCACATTTCTTCTTCTTCTTATTCTTCTTCTTCTTCTGCTTCTTCTTCTTCTTCTTCGAACGTCGGTGACCTTGAGGTTGCCACAACCAGCGTCCTCCACGGGAAGAGTCAGGACTACGCCAGGGTGCGCCATCACGCCAAGCCAGGAGGTCAGGGGGCGAGCTGCCGCGGTGGGCCTGCAGGAGCAGCAGGTCGCGCTCACGGCGCAAACGCGTCCGCGCCGCTGCCCGAGGGCGATGATGATGATGATGATGATGATGATGATGATGATGATGCTGATGCTGATGCTGATGCTGATGCTGATGCTGATGCTGATGATGATGATGATGATGATGATGGTGCTGATGCTGATGATGATGATGATGATGCTGATGCTGATGCTGATGCTGATGCTGATGCTGATGCTGATGATGATGATGATGATGTGCTGATGCTGATGCTGCTGATGATGATGATGATGATGGTGGGTGGTGGTGGTGATGATGATGATGATCATGATGATGATGATGATGATGATGATGGTGGTGGTGATGATGATGATGATGATGATGATGATGATGATGATGATGATGGTGATGGTGATGTGATGGTGATGAGAGGAGGAGGAGGAGGAGGAGGAGGAGGAGGAGGAGGAGGAGGGGGAGGGCGATGATGCTGATGATGATGAGGAGGAGGAGGATGAGGATGAGGACGAGGATGAGGATGATGAGGAGGAGGAGGAGGAGGAGACGGAGTAGGAGGAGAAGGAGGAGAGGACGGAGGAGGGTAAACCCAAGACGTGCCAACGATGCTGAAATATTCCTTCGAGTCCCAAGTCCTCTCGTCGCCAGACACTAGACGCATTCTTCTTCATTGCGGGGAGCGCCCCACCTCGAAAGACGGCGGGATCTGGCGGGATCTCCGTGGTGAAAGAAACTGTACAGTGGAGGCCCATGCCAAAAACACCCTGCTTGACTCCAGGGTGCCCCAGGTTTCTTGGGTTTCGATGGTTTTGCTGTGGAAGGCGTGACGTTCCCACACTGAAACTCGATGGTCGATGGACGTCCTGGGGTCTCAGGGTTGGGTTTCTTGTGGCAGGTGTCTTGTGGACTGGCCTCCACTCTGCTCCATCCTTCGAACGGTGTGGTCATAAGTTCACGGAGGTGCCCAGCGACAGGTGGGTCTTTTAAAGTTCACGGAAGTGCTACGCGATAGCCCCATTTCGGAAAGACATTGCCTTCCATCTGTCCAGCAGTCGCGCAGGGGGTGCAATTCATGGCCATACCGTCCCGAACGTCGCAGGCGAGAGCCCCGTTTTGAAAGAAGAATCGCCGTCCACCTCTGCAGCCGCTGCACAACTTCTTGAGCCTGCAAGTGGCACCCACGCTGCGGAAGTCCCAGGCGAGAGCCCCACTAGCTTGCAGGTAGCACTCCCGATGCGAAGATCCTAGGCGAGAGCCTCACTGTGAAAAGGAGCCGTGCTCCATCTGCAGATCGATGAAGAAACAACCACATACACGTAAACTTAAACGTTTGGCGCTCCGCGCGAATCCAAGAGATCCGCGCGGAACGCCAAAAAGTTTATGTTCATGGCGTTTGTTTTCTCTTCTTCGAGAGAAGGAGCCGTGCTCCATTTGCAAAGTTGCTGGCGCTGTTTTTGGCGGGTGTGCGCTGCGCCGGGGCGATGTGCCTCCATCCGTGGCAGCCGCCGGGGACTCCTCTCGGACGAGTGCACGGCGGGCGCCGTGGCGGGAGCCCCAGTGAGACAGCCGGCCGGCCTCCATCTGCGCCACAGGGCTGGACCTGGACGGAGGAGGAGGAGGGAGGAGGAGGAGGGAGGAGGAGGAGGGAGGAGGAGGAGGAGGAGGAGGAGGAGGAGGAGGAGGAGGAGGAGGAGGAGGAGGAGGAGAGGGAGGGGATAGCAAGGCGGGGGCGACGGAGGCCCCCTCGCGCCATGGAAACCAGGGCTGGAACCAGACGCTGTTCTGCTGGACGTCGGCTGTGTTTTGTCTCCCGTTTTGGCAGGAAAGTACAGGAAAACAGGTCGAGCAAGACGAACCACAACACGGCAACATAACGAAAAGTAGCGTTTAGGTCCGGCCCTGCTGCGCAGCTGTTGGGAACGGTCGGCACAGGTGTTCTGTGCACGGCGCCAGGGCGAGAGCCGTTTTTGGAAAACGATTCGCCCTCCCTCCGTGCAGCTGTTGGGAATGCCCAGGTTTCGAGGTCGCAAATGGTGAGGAAGTCTCCAGCAAAAGTTCCGTTTGGTGGTGCAACTGGGAAGAGTAGAAGGCGGAGGAAGAGGAGGAGGAGGAGGAGGAGGAGGAGGAGGAGGAGGAGGAGGAGGAGGAGGAGGAGGAGAGGAGGAGGAGGAGGAGGAGGAGGGGAGGAGGAGGAGGAGGAGGAGGAGGAGAGGAGGAGGAGGAGGAGGAGAGGAGGAGGAGAGGAGGAGAGGAGGAGGGGGAGGAGGAGGAGGAGGAGGAGGAGAGGAGGAGGAGGAGGAGGAGGAGGAGGAGGAGGAGGAGAGAGAGAGGAGGAGAAGGAGGAGGAGGAGGTAGAGGAGGAGCGAGAGAGGAGGAGGAGGAGGAGGAGGAGGAGGAGGAGGAGGAGGAGGAGGAGGAGCGAGGAGAAGGAGCGAGGAGGAGGAGAAGGAGGAAGAGGAGCGAATGAGGAGGAGGAGGAGGAGGAGGAGGAGGAGGAGGAGGAGGAGGAGGAGGAGGGAGGAGCGAGGAGGAGGAGGAGGAGGAGGAGGAGGAGGAGGAGGAGGAGTAGGAGGAGGAGCGAGGAGGAGGAGGGGGACTCCAGTGGTGCTTGCTCAGGAGGTGCGCAAGGAAGGGCAGGGAGGGGGAGGGGCACCCATACCACTGCCGTCGCGTTTTTGCTTGCTTTCGCAGCGTGGACCCCCTGGGCTCTGTAGACCACTTCCCTGGGAACAGCCTTTCACACCGAATCGTTTCTGTGAAGAACAGCTCGTCCACTTAACCCACACACACATACCACCAACAACAACCACAACAACAACAACAACAACAACAACACCAACACCAACACCACCAGCAGCAGCAACAACAATAACAACAACACCAACGGCAGCAACAACAACAACAACAACCTCAACAACAACGACAACGACAACGACAACAACACACACCAACACCAACACCAACAATATTGTTAATAATAACGGCGACGACGACAGTAACAAATAACAACACCAACAGCAATTCTTGTAAGACTGCCCGCTCTTACTGGCACGCTTGTCTTGCATTCCGTATACCCAACCTGCGATACCCGCCCACTTCGTCTTCCATTGCGCCCCCTTTCGGGGGGAATCTCTTCCCTGTCGGCCACTGCCTGGAGCCCGAAGAAGTCTCGAGCGAGAGCGCCGTTCCTGAGTTCGGGGGCCTCTCTGGCCAGGGGCTCCCGGAATCTATGGAGACATAGAATGGGAGCCCTTTGTGGCCGTGTCTGGGCCTCCACCAACTTGCCTGAATTACGGGAGATTCTCGAACGAGAGCGCCGTTCCTGAGCTCGGAGGCCTTCTTGGCCCAGGGCTGTCGGAGTAAATCGTGAGGACGTATCGAGCAGGAGCCCTTGTTGTCGTTGCTGGGCCTCCGCCAACGTGATTGAATTGCGAGACAGTCTTGAGCGAGAGCGCCGATCCTGAGTTCGGGGGCCTCTCTGTCCAGGGTGTCTCGGGTAATTTGTGAGGAAGTATCGAGCAGGAGCCGTTATTGTCGTAGCTGGGCCTCCACGGGGCCACATTTAGGCTCAAGCCAACGCTCGAGCGGGAGCCT
Source organism: Prorocentrum cordatum (assembly GCA_963575745.1). Taxonomy (NCBI): domain Eukaryota; class Dinophyceae; order Prorocentrales; family Prorocentraceae; genus Prorocentrum; species Prorocentrum cordatum. The sequence goes on along the minus strand of CAUYUJ010014763.1, from coordinate 130,749 downwards.
CGCTTTCAGAGAAAATCTAGCCGGCGTCGAGGCGAGAGCGCGCGGAACCGTTTCCGGATATCAGCACTAGTTATTCTTTAGAAATGAGTCTTCAGTAACAGCAGCAGCAACACCATCAACAACAACACCAGCAACAGCAGCAGCAACAACAGCAACAACAGCAACAACAACACAAGCATCAACAACACCATCAACAACAACATCAACACCAACAACACCAACAACAACAACAACAACAACGAGGACGCCAACAACAACAACTACGAGGAGGTCAGGGGAGGAGGTGCCCAGACCTCCGACGTCGTGCCTTCCTCCTGGCGGGGAGTCCTCGCCTTTCCTTTGGCCCTTGGGGCTCGCCAGCGGGCCCCGGGGCAGCGAGAGACGAGCAATTTCTCCCGGGGGAAGGGTTAAGTCGAGCGTGGCCCCCTACAGGAGGAATGTTCAGAAGTAGTCGACACTAGTCTGGGGACGATTCTTCTGCACTTTTTGATTATTTCTGAGCATATTCTGGGTATTTCTTATTTTTCGTCCAAAACCCGCCTGTAGGGGGACATGCCCGACCTACGGGAAGGAGGGGTCGGGAACTCTACAGTCAACCCGCATGGTAGGGATGGACAGCTTTCCCAAGGTTGCCCTTGCGTCCTTGCCTCCTCGGTCCATCCTTGGCGACTTTCGTGGGTCCGCTCGAGAAGCTTCGAGATGGGCGTCTAATGCCCTCACGTCCTCATCGCGCATCCTCGCGATACGGGCCGACTGTGGGCTCGAGGATTGGGCAGATCATGCTGACGGATGTCCGTGCCCCCGACGTCATGCTTCTGTCATGACGTGGACCCCCAGAGGTCTCGACCCATTCCCCGGGACCGGTTTTTCGTCCTGAGTCGCTTCTTCACGGTCCCGAGGGCCGGTAGAAGCCCCCCGGGAGGCCGAGAATTGGGACAAACCTCCCGTCATGATTTTGCCATGGAGGCCGAAAAGCAGGAGGAACCTCCCGCCATGATTTGTTCAAGACCCGCGGGGGCCTGGGTTTAAATCGGGCTCGTCCCTCTACAGGAGGAATATTCAAAAATAGACAAAAAATTGTCTGGGGACCATTTTTTGAGTAGTTGTGATAATTCGTGAGTATCTTTTTGCCTTTTTTTTATTTTTCGTCGAAAATCCCCCTGTAGGGGGACACGCTCGACTTAAGCATGGGCGTCCAGGCCTCGGCGGTCGGCGCGCTGCGTAGATCCGCTCCCCCCAGCGTCCCCCCGGGCGTCGAGGCCCCCGCGCTCTTCCCGCCCTCCCGCTCCCGACGGCGCAGAGCGGCAACATCGCAGAGCGGATCTCGTCCGGGAGCCATTAGGATTAAGTCGGGCCTGTCCCTCTACAGGGGGGCTATTCAAAGGTAGTCACAAAGTAGTCTGGGGACGATTTTGTCACAATGTTTGGGCATTTTTGGTGTATCTGTTCATCCAAAATCCCCCTGTAGGGGGTCAGGCCCGACCTAAAACCAACAGGATGGGCCCGGAGTGTCCTGGAGGATTTCGCTGCGGGTTTCGAGGTGGATTTCGTGCGGTTTTGATGTTGGCCAGGACTGAAGACCAACAACAAATCCACGCGAAACTCGCTTCGGTATTCGCTCGACGCCTCGGGAAAACATCCACGCAGAAGTCCACGCACAAATCCGCTGCAGCACGTCTGCAAGGCCGGTGCCATGAGACGGATCTGAGCGACACCCTACCCCGGTTGCCAGGGCGTGGCGTGCCTTCGGGGGCTGCCGCCGCGTCACGCCGACCAAGAGGTCCTGACGTGTGGACGACGATCAATGAAGAGGAAGCGTGCTGCCAAGTAATTCCCAGATGTTTAGAACATGTGTTCAACATGTCGTACACATGGAAACACATGCTCTAAACATGTTTTAAACATGTTTCTGACAATTGACACACACTTCTTTGTTCAATGATAAGTTTGTTAGGGTGTCAATTGTCATGTCATCCCCAAGTCCTGACCCCAGACCCCCTCGGGTTTTGAAAAAAACGTGACGGGGAGCTTTTCGCTATGTTCGGCCTTTGGGGGCCCTCATTGGCCCTCGGGGCCGTCCAGAAACAGCTCGGGACGCAGAACCGGTCCCGGGGAAGGGGTCGAGACCGCTGAGGGTCGACTTCATGAACAATTCATTACGTCGGGGGTCTGGGACCGCAGCGCTCTGGGAGGCCCACCCTTGGAGAGGGCACGACGGCGGAGGCCTGAGCCCGTCGTCGTGAAATAACATCGCCCGAGCTGATTTTCACAGTTGTTTCGGCTTCTGGGGGCCCATGGGCCCCCGGGGCCGTCGCAGCAACGATTCGGGGGGAGAGGCTGGTTCCTGGGAGGTGGTCTGCAGGCACCCGGGGAGGGCCACGCCGCGAAGCAGTCACGACGCGTGCCCCCCCCCCCCTCCCCCGTTTTCTCCGGACATCTAGCGCTTCGACTTTCTCGCTGCGTGGCCCCAGACCTCGAGCTCGACCGCGTCTCCAAAGTTCTAGGCCGCCCAGGTGGGGTCCGAGCAGATGGGGTCGGAGGATCGCGCGGCATCGCCGATGCATCGACGCTGCGGCCCGATGTGGGGCCCGATTCTCCCCACGCCGGCGCCGCGGATGCGTCGCCGACGTCGACGAGCCATCGCCAGTGCATCGCCGATGCATCGGCGATGAGGCGCGGTCCTCCGACCCCATCTGCTCGGACCCCATCCAGGAGGCCTCCAAAGGCGGGCGGTTCCTCCCGGGCCCGGATATGTTCCGCGGCCCCGGGACGCCTGGAGGCAGGCCCTGTGAGCCCAGGAGCCTGGCGACTTCCCGGTCGCCTCGATCTCTTCGAGGCGCCGCGTGCCTGGGTACCGCCCGCCCAGACTTAAGGCGGGCATGTCCCTGTACAGGAGGAATCTTCCTAAATAGCCACAGGATAGACTTGGGACGATTTTTTAATATTATGTTTTGTTTATGTTTGAATGTTTTTTGACTGTGCTTGATTTTTCATCCAAAATGCGCCTGTGGGGGGACATGCCCGCCCTACCTAAGCCCAGACCCCCGACGTCTTGATTTTATCAGAACGTCGACCCCCAGAGGTCTCGACCCTTTCCCTGAGACCGGTTTTGCGCGTTTTGAATAGTTTTTTCCACGGCCCCGAGGGCCAATGAGGGCCCCCTGAGGCTGAAAATAGCGAGAAAACGCCGTCGGGATTTTTTCATAACCCGAGGGGGTCTGGGGACAGGGGCGAGGGGCGGACCGATCGGACAGTGGGCCCCGGGGGTCCGCAGGGGCGCTTCCTGAGGTCCCCGCGCGAGGGGGGCCTCCGCATCGAGGCCCGCGGGCGGCCCCCCCGGCAGAGGCTCCCCCACGTGGCCGCCGTCGCGGCTTCTGCGTCACGGCGTGGACACCCAGGGGAAGAGGAGCAAGAGATCGTGACAGTGGTGGTCTCCAAGATTTGCGGGCTTCCGTGCCGTCCCTGCCGGAGACGAAGCGCCGAGCCCGAACTGCCGATTGCCGCCAGAAAGTTCTGGAACTCCTGGGACGCAGCCGACCGCATCATGGCATGAATCTCGTCCGAAGCCGTCCTTTCCCCGCGACCAGTTTCCCATCCCGAGCACAGTCTTGCCCGCAGCGCCGAGGCCCGCTGAGGGCCCCCCCCGTGGAGGCAGGATCCGGCCAAAAACATCCTGGGAAATGGTTTTGTCCACGATGCGAGGTGGGTCTGGGCTTAGTGGCTCTCTGGCAATACCTCTCTCTGCGACCGCTTGCGAACCCTACCCCTCGCGCCAAACGATGCTGGGGTACCGGATACCACTTTGGGGGCTCAGCTCACTTCAGACATGCTTCAAATTCTAGACGCTTCGCTCTAGAACGGACCTCACCTTCTGGATTCCTGAATCCCCTTCACACGCAGGCGACGAAGTCATCAAGGGGCTTGACCACGCGATAGTGAAAGCCCGAGCCTCAATGGAGAAAAACTTCACCGACAAGATCGCAGCTCCGCTGGACCCAGAATTTTCATGGACCTGCGTTGGCGATGTCATCCGCAACAGCCTGCAGAAGCTGGTCGAGGACCCCGCCATGGGGGTGGTCATGTACACAGTCTCCGACCTGCCCCCCCACCAGTTCTCCATGGCCGACACACCAAGACAACCGGGCCTCTTCGACCGTAAGGCGTGGAGTCACCTAGGGTTCTCCTGCGACGTAGAACTGGGCATAGACGCCAGCAACCTTGTGTACAACATGACGTGGGCAGCCCTGGTGTGGTTCCTTGGGCTGGGCACCCCCTGGAACGACAAGAGCTTAGCCGTCCCCACCGAATCGCTCCCACCCCTGCCCAAAGTGAGGGGCGTCAGCCATCGCCCAAAAGGCGCCAACCGGTGCACCCCCCCTGAGATCTTGCACCAGTTCCCCGGGGCATGGAGCGCCGACACGGGGAGGTGTAAGAGGCACCGCGCAGACCCAGTCCCTTCTCCAAGCAGGCCAAGCCAACTCGGTGCTAAGATGCTCCCCCCTCAGCAGCGACGGCAGCCCCCTGGACACCCCCACACTCAGATTTCTCCGAGTCGTCATGATGATCCAGCTGCGCGAGCATCGTGCAACACTCTGGCCGTTCCCACATCCGGAGGACACTGGGGACATCATAGAGGCAGCCATGGGCATCTGCTTTCCGCGGCAGAACGTCCATCTCGATTACAGAACCGCCTTCGCAAGCGCGTGGGGCTTCCCCCTGAGTGCTTTGGCCACTCTACATGGGAAATTCGAGGACGCCATCAAGCACATCAGCATGCTCGCCACGTACGCGCACCACCACAGGGTCGCCGTCGAACGCGGGTGCCCATGGACCTGGGCCCGCATGCTGAGCAGCAAGTTCCCCCTGGAAGCCCCCATGAGGGTGCTGGAGGCGCTCGTCCAACCAGCCGTGATCAGTTCCCTGGGCAAGAGCAAGTGTTCCATCTGCACCCTCCACAAAGAGCTCAGCGGGTCAGAGGAAGGACTCGGACGCCCAGACGCCATGACATACCTCGAGTACATCGGAGGAGGCATTGCCATGTCCAACAGGCGGCTCGACGAAGACTCCCCAGCCTCCCCGGCCCCCGGAACTCTTCTTATCCCACCAAGGGTGACCGACGACAGGTCCGGCTGCAGGCTGCGACCTCAAAAACGGCCGCTTCGATTGTGACGGGGTCGACTGCCACGAAAGAGGACTCGAGTCCACGGCCGGCACCTGGGAAGACGATGACACAAGGGACCTCCTAGCACAGAACCGCTCTCAGGCGTACTTGCGAGGCAAGAACTGCAAATGGCTCTGCGAGCGATGCTGGATCAAGTCCGTGGAAGGGAGGGGCACCGAGACACCCCTCGCCCCCTGCGACTGCGGCCGCAAGAGGTCGCTACCGATGCGACTGCAGTGCTACAGGGGCATAATGGAAGAGTCGCGTCACGACAGGAAGTCCAGTACACCCCCTTCCGTGTCTCGGCTCCCGATCGGATGTGGGCGCCCAGATATGGCCCCGACCCCTACGACCTTGCGCGACCTCGTTATGAAAGCCCCCCCGGCCTACAGCTCCCGCGCAGCTGGCGCGACCCGACCTGCCCCAAAACTGACAGATGGGAGGTTCGGTCTCGAGTCACACTCCACCGGCACCTACTCTGCCCAGTGCGACACCTGCCCAGCGGGATCACCCTTGTTGGAGTGGGCAGTGACCCGCCCAGCGCTAGGCTGCTTCCTGTGGAGCCCAGAGCCTGAAGCACCCGCCGACGACAGTGCTGGTCTACCACCATGGGATCGCACGCCCGCCCTCTGGACCCAGCGGAGGTGGAAAGCCGGCTGGGCTTGTAGGCGGTGCCTCACCCACATCTTGAACGTGGCCCCAGGTGCGCTCGACTACACTCTCGACCGACAGTCCTCGCGCATCTACCCCGCGGCACCAGCCAAGCGGGAAGCGATAGCGGACGTGGTAGTTGAGCGCCACAACGTCGCCGTCTACCTCACCCCTGACTGCGCCAACGCCGCAGCTCCAGATGCCTACGCAAACCAGCCACCCCAGCCGGAGAGCCGACCCTCCCCACCAGCACCGGCCAGCCTTGCCCCGACGGTGAGAGCAGCGGGCAAGACGCCGACGCTCGGGACATCAAGTCCCTGTTCCCCTACATTCCCCCACCCTCGGGGCCCGCCTTGCCAGCCCATTCTACCTCTGGGCTCACAGGACAGGATTCTCATAGCCATAGCGCCCTACGCTCACTGGTCAAGTTCCTGCTAGAGTGGAATGGAACCCCACCATTTACGAAAAATGGGCGGAGTACGCGGCGGAATACTGCGTCGGGATCACGGGCGTGAAGACCAGACAGGAGTCTTGGCCCCCCCAATGTCTGCGCCTTTTCCTGGTCAACATCTACGGGGGCGCGATCCCAGAGAATCTCCATCCCCCGGGTATCCCATGGGGCAGCCAGCGGGCTGCAGCGGCACGGGCGGCGTCCCACCTGACGCGGGCCAACGTGATGCACGCGAGCAAGTGGCAGGCATGCGCAGCCACCCTTGACGATCAGCGAGGCGCTTGCCCTCTTCGCCGCAGGCTCAGCACCCTACTGCAATACCTCGTGGACATGGACCCCGCGACCCTCGCTGACGGCGCCATCAAATCACCGGCGAACCTAGGCCCAGTTCAGAACGCCATGGAGCACGCAACCACGGCAAACTCTCCAGCGGCACATTGGCTGAACAGACCCGGCGAGGTAGCAGACGCCCCCGCCATCAGACAGCCAGGCTCGAGAGCAAGAGGCGCCTCCAGGCCGCCCCCCCAGGGCGGATGAAGAGACCCCCGGCGACAACGGGGCCAACGACCCGCCCGCGGACGTGCAGGGCTCGCGCGAGCAGGCGCGCAAGACCGAGGGCGAACGCGATGCGCCCGACTGGGGGGGCGAACCAAGAAGCGCATTAGCCGCAACCAAGGAAACGAGCCCGATCGCGAGCCCAGAACCAGCCGCGGACGAAGACGAAGGAACATACCCCTTCGACCCCCTAGGTGCTTTCACGGATGCGCCCCCAAGTGGCAAGGCCTGGGCCCCCTATTCCCAGACCGTTGACCGGGCTGCTGCCCTGGAACTCTGGAGTGCCAAAGACAGGGGGTCATCCTGGGATCGCGCGGGGGCCAGGGCCGACCGCGTGCCCAACCGCGCTGCGTGGGGGCGTGGGCGCGACCGCCCCGCCTCTGAAGATGCTGAGGACGGGGGAGGGCGCGCCGCCAGGTCACCAAGGGGTAACCTCATGCGCACGGAGGTCCGCTGGGCACCCTGGAGGGACAGCAGGGGTGCTCAGCCATACTACGAGAACCTTAACGACCCCTTGGGTGGCGGCGCCATGTACAAATGCATTATTGCAGCTGCAGGCGTGGAAAGGAGCGAACCCATCCAGGACAATATCACACGCCTGCAAAATACTTTGGGAGGCTCCTTCAACGGCATCTGGCATGCGTGGATTAAGCGGGCTGCCCTGGGTCAGGACCCCAAGGGAGGCTACAAGAGCAATCCCAAACTCGACGCACTCCAGACGTGCGCGGACTTCCTGGAGGCATGGGCCAACGCCGGCCATGATGCATGTCGGATGGACCGAGGACTCGCGCTCGGCGTAGAATGGGCTGCAGTTAGGGACAAGCACATGAACTCCGCGCGGCACGACGCTCACGCACACGCCCCGCGCGAGTGCGGCAGCCGCGACAAGCCTGCCCCCTGGACTGTCGAGGGCCGAGCTGTAGCGCCTGCAGCTGCACAGGGCCCCGGGGCTGGAGCCATTGGCACTGCCACCCCCAGCCAGTGGCGGGGCTGGCAAGAGTGGACCTCGTGGGATCGGCGAGATACCCCATGGGCGGACTCCGACTGGAAGGGCAGGGGCAAACGATACTCCCCAAGAGGGGGCGACCGCGACTCGGACAAGCGCGCCCGCTGGTGGGCTAAGAGCGACTCCGACAGCCAAGGCTGACGTGCTCCCGACACGTCCTACCTCAACGCCCTTTCTAGGGACCTGCCCATGGACACCTGTTCCCCCCACCTCCAGCCACCCGTTGCCCCGAAGGGGCTTGTTTCACCTCGCTGCGCCCGGCTCAGGCCGCAATGCCCGGGGCCACCCTCCGCCGGGGCGAAGGCTGCCCCCACATCTCACCCACGGCGCAGCTTGGCTAGACAACCCGCGCTGGATAAGTGGACCACCGTCTTCTTTTTCGGGCCTGACACGGGGGGGGGCCCCCACCGGCAGCCGACATCTCACCTTCACTGGCACGGCGGGGCCCGCCTGGCTCGCGCAAGCAGGCCTCCCTGGCTCCCAGACTTTGCTGTCCGATGACGACAGCGGGCTCGCGTGCCATGGGCAGGGGGTGGGCCGCAGCACCCCCCCCCGCCTGCCTGGCGGCGAGCTCGACCTAGGTAGGTCGCAGTTTTGTCGCACTGCAGGCGCACGAACATCAGCGGCGGTTGGCTGCGACCCTGAAGGACCAACACCCACCACCCCCACAGAGGTGCCAGTCTCCGCGTTGGCAGACCAGCATTCAGCGCGGCAGGGTGTCCACTCCGGACCACACCATCAAACGGCACCAACACCGAGCGAAGGACCTATCATTCGTTACTATTTGCTCTTGAGCGGCGGTTCGCTGCGACCCTGGAGGACCCTCGAGAATGGCGACCATGTCCCTTGACAGGCAGATCTGGGGCCCGTTCGAGGGGCGTTGAGGTGCTTCTCCTCGCCTCTCCCCTCGGGCCCCTCTCGGGCCAGGCGGGCGCCCCCCGCCCTTGGCCCCCGGCGCCCGGCGTGCCGACTGACGCCGTTGGCTCCGCCCCCCTTCCCCAGGGCCCGCCCTTGACTCCCGCTGTCCGTGGTGAGGTTCCTCACTTTCAGCTGCGGTTAGCTGCTACCCTGGAGGCCCACGTGGCGCGTGGTTGACGGCGACCCCGAGCCCCGCGGGAAGGGCGGAAGCGGCGGACATGGTCGGCCCATGGTGGCCGTCGGCTCTCGCGGCTGCTACAGCGCAGCTTCCCTCAGGTCGCCCCGCCCAAGTGCAATGGTTCTCCCACTTGCTTGGACACGCGCCACGCACCGCCCCTGGAGGTACAGCCAGCTTTGTGTACTTGGAGGATATGGCAGTCCCTCGGTGGTCTTTGGCGTACTTCAGGCGGCAGCTGCCTCGCCACCAGTGCAGCGCCCCTCCGGATCCCCCTGCCTCGCCGGCGATGCTCACCACGCCTGCCTGGCCTTCTCCTCTTGCCCACCTGGCCTGGCGCTGTGCCGTTGCCCACGGGGCCGGCTCGCGGTCGTCCGGGCCTACCGCGTGCACTGTCTGGTGGACTTGTGGGTGCTGTGATCGCCGCGGAGTGGTTCAGCCTTTCGCAGCAGCATCAGCAGCAGCAGCGCCCAGGGCTCATCCCCCCGCTCCCAGCAGGTCGCGTCGTTCCGCGTTCCTCGACAGCTCAGCTCCCCTAGCCAGCACACGTCGTTGGGACGGTTGGAGCCTGGCGCCTCACTGGCGACTCGCTCATCGGGCTTCGCGCCTGTCCCCACTCAGTATGACGGGCACGTTTGCCCCGGTGCACGTCATGTCGCTGTGTGGGTCATGCCTCGCGGCAGGCATCGAATTTCTCGACATGTTGCCCACTGCGCGCGCCCGAGCTTCCCAGGATGCCCCCTGCCGTCAGCTTCCCCGCAGCCCCGCGGCTGCTTTGTGAGTGGGCCGGCCAGCTAGCGGCGCGTCTTGTAGCTAATTAGGCTTGCCCGTCGGCCCGGACACCCTGCTCGCCGCGCGCGCTCTTCGCTCCCGGCCGCGACCGAAAAAGTACCCCCACCAGCTGCAGTGTACTGATGGTTGCCTTCCTGGCCACATCCTGGTACCATCCCCGCGCCATTTTCGATGCGCTCCAACCCCGGCTGGTTAATCGTGCACGTGCGCGCTCCTGGACCTGGTTCGTGGCAGCTGCAGCCCGCACCCCCCTCACGGCGGCGGACCCGCTCAGGTGCTGCTTAGGTCGCCGGCCCGTCGGCGTTAGGCAATTCGGCTCTTGCGTGGCCCGCTCGGACCTTACTCGCCGCTGGCGCTCTCGCCTGCGGTTGCGACAAAAAATGACCCCACCAGCGGCCCGTCGGCGTTAGGCATTTCGGCTCTTGCGCGGCCCGCTCGGATCTCACTCGCCGCTGGCGCCCTCGCCTGCGGTTGCGACAAAAAGTAACCCCACCAGCTTTCGCCCCAGCTAGTCTCACCTCCCGCTGTTCTCTTGTTGTCTCTATTTTCCTTTCTCTCTCGTGTGCAGTTTAGGCTCCTGCTTGTTAGCTGTAGCTTTGGACGGCGCGCGGCCCTTCCTGGGGCGCCCTTGGGAGCTTCGGGGGCCATCTTGGAGGAAATCGGTCACAGGAAGGGCCGTGCTGAATTAGGGTCCCCCCCGATGAGGCCGAAAGGTGGCCAAAACCTCAGTCCAGTCGACGTGTGTGGTTCTCTCACGAGCGAGGCCACATTGGCCGCTCTGGTTACCCGCGACCCCCCATCCAGGTGCAGCGGGAGGGGTCCGGGGAGGGGTCAAGCCACCCTGTCCGCCCGCAAGCTGTCTCGCTCACTCCCGCCCGCCCTCCCAACGCATGAGGCGTTCCAACAAAAGCGTTGCCTTCGAGGGTCGAATGAATTGTCACGTATTCCGCCGCGGAATGCGGCGGACGGGCGGCGCAAGGTCGGGGGAAGTAAAACGAGGCCGCCTCCGCCGGCGGAGGCCGGCGGAAGGCCGGCGGAAGTAAAACAATTTCCAAGTGATGAAAGCGTTTTTTGGGGCTCAGGGTTTCCGAAATCCACCACATACTCACGCAGGACGAAGGATTTTGTTGTTGAGGCGCCAGCGGCGACGTGCGGTTGGCGAGAGCATCGGTGCCGCCAGACGCAAAGCGTCTGGCGGAAGAAATTTGATCCACCGCGGCACAAATCCAAACCAACTTCGGGCCCGCACCAACTCAATTGGATCCGCCAAGGTTAACTTCGCGCGCGCTGGCGCGAGAGTTGAAGGCACCATGTTCGGACCCAAGAGGAACAACCTTTCGTCTTGGGGGTGTAAGTAGCACCCCGGCCTCAGCATGTTCAGCGGTCGTCTTCGGATGGGCAACGAACACGGAAACTTCAACAGGTGCAATGTTCGCAACGCTGGGGCGAGGTGCGCCACGCGTGCCAGGCACGCCACGCCCGTCAGGTGCGCCAGGCCCCCCTGTGGCCCAAGCGTACCAGGCACGCCTGGTGCGCCAGATGCGCCACATGATCCACGTGCGCCACGCGTGCCGCATATTCTAGCCGCGCCAGGTACGCCACGTTCGGGGCATAGTGTTCCAGGTGCGCCTGCGCACGTGGCAGTACACATCGGGAATTCTGTCGGCCCCTACTACCCGTGTCGAAAACGAGTGCGCAATCGCGGCGGGGAGGCCATCATAGTGTCTCTGGTGGGCCTTTACACAGCAGGCAATATGCCAGTACCTTGGCCGTCCCAATCAAAAGTTAATGCATAGTGATCGCGGGGTGCCCGTGCATGCTCCAGATTTTGCCTCGAAGTGCATCTGTGTTGTTTTTTGGCAGGGATGTGGCACTGCGCGCAGCAGGCAATATGCCTGTACCCCGACGCCCCTGCCTGAAAAAACAATGCAAAGTGCTCGCGCCCCCCCCCCGATCATGACCCAAGATTTTGCCCCGCATTGGATTTCACATTGTCTTTTGACATGGATGGTGGTGGGGGGTCCTCATTGGTCCTGGTTGGCTGCCGGTCGCCTTAGGTAGGGGGTGTGTAGTAAGTGGGAACAGTGATAAGCCCCTCTCCGAAGGGGAAGAAGGGGGGTTGGAAGAGGAAACGCCCTAAAACCACCCATGCCCTGAAGGGCTGCTGGGATTCTGAAACCTAGCCTGTTTATTTGAAATCTGACCTGCAGGGGTAGGTTTCGCATGTGGTTGCCTAATCTCAGGCCGTCGTCGGCCGTTCGACTTCGGGCACCCCCGGGCCCACTTTGTCGAGGCGCAACTGCGGGCAAGCATCCGAGGCGATACAACCTTTCAGAGCACCAAGGAAAGAGTATCGAAGACCTCCCAGACGCAGCGAGAATTGATCCGATGTTTTTTGTCTACCAAAAGTCCGCGGACCCAGAGCTCTGGAACCCCTTGTCCGGGGTTAGTTCTCCGCCCTGGAGCCATGCTTGATGGCCCCGGGGCCCGTTAGCGGCACTCCTGAGGCCGAAGCCGAAAAGAATGGCGTCGAGACTGAATGCCCACGGCGTCGGACCCTGAGATTTGGCGTCGCGAACAACTGTGCAACCGATTGAACAATCACGGCCGGAGCTGGCATTCCTCGAGGTGGATGGATTTGTGAGGGTCCTGCATCCCGCCGCGAACCTGAGGAAGCAAGTTTTACCTACCCTTCTGTCCCCCCATGCTCAAGGTTCAGCGGCGCGCGCGGCGCGGTCCGCGGACGCCGACGAAAATTCTAGACGCTTCGCGTAACCCCACCAGCGTGGTCGACCGTGTATCGTGCACTACGACGCCCTTCCACTCGATGGATCTGGGCTGACGCATCTCAGTTGTGGAAGGTTCTCCTGGCATCATGCTCCACACCCTGGATGCGCGTTCTTGCGTCGCGACTTGGATTCGCCGTCAGGTTTTTCCGCTGGATTTATATCCCCAGTCAGTCTGTGTTACCCGTCAGACTCCCTGGATCGATGTCCTCTGGAAATGCTGAACGGTCTTCCGCCGTGACCCTGGATCGAAGTGGCTCTGAGGGATGCGTCTTGGGTATGCGAAGGTCCCGTCCCTCGGGTGCTATCCGACTCGGTTTGGGTAGCGCTGAGACACTTTGGATGTGCACACGCCACGTGGTCGACCGTGTATCGTGCACTACGGTGCCCTTCCACTCGTTGGATCTGGGCTGACGCATCTCAGTTGTGGAAGGTTCTCCTGTCACGCTCCACGCCCTGGATGCGCGTTTTGGCGTCGCGACTTCGTGTCACCGCCAGAATTTTCCGCTGGACTTATGTCCCCAGTCAGTCTGTGGTACCCGTCAGACTCCCTGGATCGATGTCCTCGGGAACGTTCCTTTCTGTTCGCATCTGGACTTCTGGGAACGCCTCACGCGCCATTTTGGCGGCGCTTGGTCTCCTCGTTGCCTGTCCTCAGGCTCGTTGGATGCACCGTTGCATGCCCGTCCTGGGGCTGTCTCAGTCTCCCTGGATTGCACGTCGGCTGCCGCCCTGGGCGCTGCCTCCCTCGCCGCCTGATCCACGGCCCTCGCGCGCGCTAGGCAATTTAGTCGCGGCCGTAGCCCGCCCGCGACCTCCCGCCGCTGGCGCTTCCGCCTGCGGCTGTAAAAAAAAGTAACCCCACCAGTTACCTCGCGTGCGCAGACCGGGGTCGCCCCCTTCGCTTGCGAAGGACGGGCTTCAGCCACATCTTTGCGACAGTGAGTCATGGTGAGTGAGACCCTCCTCTGCTTGCTGCCCCTTCTTTTCTTGGCGCTGCCGTTTGCCCCGGCTGGCGTTCGCTGAACCTTTTCTCTTCGCTTTGGCCTCGCTTACGTGTGTTAATCGGCCGGGGACAGGCGCCGCCAGGGCGACTTCCTCTTGCCATTCCAGTACCGTCCCTGTGCCGGTCGCCGCGCTCGTCCCCACCCGTCGGGATGCTCGGCTTGATCACCTGGTCACGTTGTGCTGGCTGGTGCCTGGCGCCTTAGGGCGTTTCTCGTCGCCATCTCGCTGCGGTCGCCGCGTAGTGGTCCCCAATCGCCGGGATGTCTGCGCCGGCCTGGGCGTGTAATTTGGGTCATTTTGTCCCTCGCGTGTGCATATGCCACTGCGGCCAATTATCTTCGCTTCGCGCCCCGTTCGATGCCCCGTTCCTCGACATTCGCCTGGGAGCCGCCAACCAAAAAAATAACCCCACCAGTTGTTGCTAATTCGCCTTGTTCGCGTCCCAGATTTTGCTCTCGCCGCCTGACCGTCGTCTCGCGGCCGCGACCGGAAAAGTAACCCCACCAGTGGTTCAGCTTTTCGCGCTGAGTGGTTCAGCCTTCCGCGCTGAGGGCTGCGCGCTGAGTGGTTCAGCCTTCCGCGCTCGCTTTGCCTCTTGTTTTCCACCGCCGGCAGCCCGGTTTCCCGGGCTCGTGTCTCTTAGCTAGCCGGGCTGGCTGCTTGGAGTTTGGCGCCGCACCGGCGACTCACTCCGTTGCACTCGCACCCGCGGCCGCTTGTTCACTTTGGTTTACAGTGCGGCGCCTAGGTGCGTCTGCTGGTGAATGCAGAGCCTTTTGTTCAGTGCATGCGCAACTGCGCGCTTGTTGTGCAGGTGCGAACCGGCCTGCCAACGTGGCGGTTGGGGTCGCCAATTCGCATTGTGCCGCCCGCCCTGGACATTGCCCCTCGCCGCCAGACCGTTGTCGCGCGGCCGCAGACCAAAAAAGTAACCCCACCAGTCGTTGCGCAGCCCGCTTTGACCTCACTCGCCGCCGGCGCGCTCGCCCGCGGCCGCTGACTAAAAAGTACCCCCACCAGACTGGTCGCCTGTTACCCTGGCCGCCTGCTGCTTTCGACGCGTTGCATGCGTGCACCCTGGCAGTACTGGTATCCTCCTCGCCCGCCCGCCGCCGAGGTGCTGCGTGAGGCCCCGGCCCACCGCTTTAGGTTAATTCGTCTTTGCGCGCCCCGCTCTGACTGGACTCGCCGCTGGCGCGCTCGCCTGCGGCCGCTGACTGAAAAGTAACCCCACCAGCCCATCCAGAAACGATGCCCAGAGGAATTGCCTCGATCAGGGAAGTGGGCAGCACACAGAGGAAGGGTCCCCCAGTGGAGGTCTTTTGGAGCGTCTTGGGTGCCTCGGAGAGCTTATTGGGCCCTCCCGGGGGTCTCTTGGAAACATCTTGGAGGCATCTTGGGAGCCAGTTGGGGCCTCCTTGGCGCCTCTTGGGGCCGTCTTGAAGCGCTCTTGGGAGCTTTGGGAGCGCTCTTGGGGCCATCTTGGGGGACATCGATCAAACACGAAGCGAGCATTAGTTAGCGTTGCCCCTCGGGAGCCCAAACAATCGCCTTTTGGGGCGCTCTTGGAGCGCTCTTAGGCGCTCTTGGGGCCGTCTTGGGGCTCCCTGGAGCTTATGTTGGAGCCCTCTTGGGCCATCTTGGAGCCATCTTGAGGCCTCGGATGGCCATCGGAACGAAAAGGCGAGAAAGCCAACCACATCGAATTTCCTAAGGTTTGGGCCTCTTCGAGGCCTCCTGGGGGGGCTCTTTGGCCACTGGGAGCCGTCTTGGAGCGGTCTTGGGGCATCTTGGAGTATCGTGGGAGCCACTATGAGACATGTTGGGATATCTTGAGCCATCTAGGAGGTCATCTTGGGCTCCCCCAGGCGCTTTTGGAGTCATCTCAATCAGTGCCCCCCCCAAGAAGAGGCCAACCTGTGGCTAAAACCGTAGTAAAATCAATGAATTGGCGTTCTCGCCGAGGCCTCTTGGAGCTCAGCGGCGCACGCGGCGCGGTCTGCGGACGCCGACGAAAATTACATGAAGCCGTTTGCCCCGGCGTCAACATTGAACTTCTGGGGTACGCCGACATCATCTACGCGTAGGAGTGACCCCTCACCAGAGTGACCCTTGGTGCTGGCCCATTCGGGTCCCCCAACCGCCGAGCTTGATGCGATAGTAGCGTCTTGCGCGCTTGTGGTTGGTCCCAGTTTGGTCCCTCCGCGGCCCCTGGAAAACCGCGCACCAAAGGTCACGTTTATCCAGGGTCACTCTTGCGTATAGTCGACGGCACCCTGCCTCAAGGCTCGCAGAGGACCGTGGTGCCCGAGATGGGGCGACGGAGCGCCCGGTGTGAACCGAAGGCGACAAAACGCCATAAACATAAACGTTTGGCGTTCCGTGCGGAGTTCTTGAATCCGCGCGGAACGCCAAAAGTTTCCATGTTTGTAGCGTTTTTCTTCTTCTGGTGGAACGAGTGGGGCCCCATGACGTCGAGGGAGACCGTTGGACCCCCGAGGCCTGGAGAGAGGCCCCGCCGCGCAGAAGCTCAGCAGCCTCCCGGCGGTGGAGAAAGATGAGGAGGAGGAGGAAGAAAAAGGAGGAGGAGGACGAGGAAGAGGAGGAGGAGGAGGAGGAGGAGGAGGAGGAGGAGGAGAAAAAGGAAGCGGGAGGAGGAGGAGGAAGAAGCAGAAGAAGGAGGAGGAGGAGGAGGGGGAGGGGGAGACGGAGGAGGAGGAGGAGAAGGAAGAGGAGGAGGAGAAAGAGGAGTGGGAGGAGGAGGAGGAGGAGGAGGAGGAGGAGGACGAGGAGGAGGAGGACGATCATAAGTAATATTAATAATAGTAACCATATTATTAGTATCATCAATAATAACAGTAATACTAATAATAACAATGATAAACATATTATTATGAATACTAATACTAATAATACCAATAATAATAATACTAATAATAGTAATGGTGATGGTTAGACTAATAATATTAGCATTAGTAGTAATACTACGAACAATAACACGACTAACAATAATAACAATTGGATGTGCGTCACATTATCGCTCCCCTATCGTAGCCGCCCCCGACGTCATTTTGGCTCAAGCTGCTTTGGCTCAGCGAGCCAAACCAGGGTGTATGCTTCGCTCCAGCCCGTTCGCCGCGATAGCCGCCTCGCTGGGCGCCTTCGCCGGCTCGTGGCTGGGCTCCCCTGAGCCGGCGCAGCCGGCTGCCGACGCGCGCGTCGGCCACTGCACGTGGGAGGAGGCCGCCTGCCCTCCTTGTCCCGCGTGCGCCCCGCCGGCGTGCCCGGCCTGCCCGGCGCCGGTGGTGCCGGCGTGCCCGGCGCTGGTCGCGCCGGCCTGCCCGTCTCTCAGCTGCGGAGGCGGCTGGACGGGCGCGTGGTGGGCCCTCGGCGGCCTTGTCATCGGCGCGCTCGGCCTGTACGGGGCCCGCGCCTGCCGGCTGTGGGGTCACGGCCGCGTCGCTGGGGCTGCCGCTGGCGGCGCCAGCTTTGGAGAGGGCCCGGCCGCCCCCCTCCAGCCTCTCGAGCCTGGCCGTCCTCTTCGTGCTGCTGGGAGCTCTCCTCTGGCGCTCACTGCAGCGGGCGCGACTTCGCCGTCGGGATCGACGACGCCATCGGAGATTGAGACCTGGCGGCCGCGGAGCCGCAAGCTGTGATGGCGCAGGTGGCGCTGGACATCGAGCCACCCCAGGTGGCGATCAACTACGACGACGACCCGAACTTTCGGTGGCACCACCGCGTTTTGCTGGCGAAGCTGCCAGATGGCGCGAAGTGGGCGGGGGCGACGCCAACCCACTCGGTGCAGGTGATCGACCTCGCCGGGCACCAGGTCGTCCCCCTCACGCGCGGCTGCCCCGTGCCCGACCGGGTTCGGAACAACGTGTTCCTCTTCGACCCCCTCACGGAGGAGGAGCTGGCGGAGCTGCAACGCCAGGCCACAGCGCTGGCGGGGCTCCTGGGCGGCGTGGTGCCCGCCCCTGGGGCAGCGCAGGCGCAGTGGGTGGTGGCGGACCCAGGCGCCGACTCGTTCGGGGAGGCAGTCGCGGTGCCGATCACCCTCAACCCGACTCGCTTCGTCCAGAGGGGCTCGGCCGCCCTGGCCCAGATCGACGACGGCAGGTGGACGGCCGTCGAGCGGGTCCAGATGTCAGATTTGAGCGCGTGGATCGAGGAGAAGCGCTCGGGGGCCGGCCGCGACCCCAGGGTGCTGGCGATCGAGCGCGACGCTCGCGGGCATCGGGCGCTCAGCTTCCGCGACGCCCTCGCCGAGATGAAGGAGCGCCGGCCGCCTGCCGCTGGTGCAGCTGGCTCTGCGGGCTCGGGGGCGGCGGGCGACGACTGGCCCTTCCGCGGGCCGTCGGCGGTGGTCGAGCTGCTGACGAACATCCGCGCGAGCGGGGAGGACCTCTCGGCGTATCACGAGCACTGGGTTCGCATGAGCGGCATCGCCAGGGAGAGCGCGGTCTCGCACCATCATGCGTCGCTGGTGTCCATCCTGCACCACTTGGTGTGCTTCGACCAGGTCGACGCGTACCAGCTCGCGGGCGCGGAGGCGCTCGCCAGGAGGGTGCTGTTCCTGGAGCGGGGGGTCCACCGCAACCCCAAGTCGCCCGACTTCAGGGGCCTGGAGGTGATGCTGGCGAGCCGGCCGGACGTCGGCGCGCCGGTCACGACAGGGGACTTCGCGAAGTTCATCGCGGAGGAGCAGAAGGCAGAGGCGTTCACTTTGAAGCAGCAGAGGCTCTTCGCCGAGGAGACCGGCAAGAAGGGCCAGCCTGGAGGAGGCAAGTAGCAGGGGGCAGGGGGCGTCCCCATCCCCAGTCGCCGCCGGTGCACGCGGGCCCTCGGCGGGCTCGGCGCTGCGCGGGATGGCGCTGCGTCCTCCTCGGGGCGCTTTTCCTTTGGTGCTGCCGCGTGGCGCCCGAGGGCAACGGTCGGCCTCCGTCGCCGACGTGTTCGGCGCGCTGGACGGGACGGGGCGGGAGCTCGCCATCGACGCGGCCGCCTCGCTCAACGCTCTGGCCGGCGCCCGGGCCAAGGGTCTTCCGCCGCCGCGGAGGCCTGACCACCACCCGCCAGGGGGCCAGCTGCCGCCATGCCAGCAGGCCGTCTGGCGCCGCCTGGCGACCACAGCATCTGCTGCTGGTCCCAGGCCTGACGAGTTTGATCTGTGCCCAGACGGGGCGCTCAAGGAGATTCTCAAGACAAAGGACATGTACGACCCGGACGTCTCGATCAGCGTCGCGCCGTACGACAGCACGAAGCTCACGGTCACTCGAGGAGCCCTCCGGCCGCGGGACACCGCGGACCTGGTGGACGACGAGGCTCGCGAGTTCCTGCTCCACCCCGAGCGGATCGCCCTCGGCTCCGACGAGCTCCCGGAGGAAGCGACCCTGCCGCACTGGGACCAGCGCCTCCTCCGCAGCCGCCACCAGCTGGACGGGCTCCTCGAGAAGCTGGAGGCGGCGGGGCTCATCACCTACCGGAGGAAGGTCATCTCTCGAGCAGGGATCTTCTTCGTGCAGAAGAAGACGGGCATGCTGCGTATGGTGCTGGACTGCCGGCCAGCCAACGCGCTCCACAGGCGAGCGCCACACTCGCGGCTCGCCACCAACAGCGCGATGGCGTCGCTGGTACTCGACCCGGCGTACGTGGGCGAGGCCGCCGCGGAGGGGACATCGCTGTGGGGCGCCTCCGTGGACCTGCAGGACGGCTTCTACCAGTTCCTGGCGCCGACGGTGTCGCACTACTTCGGCCTGGGGCGCGTCAGGCTCGCCGGCGACGTCGGGGTCGACGCCGTCTTCGACCCCGAGGTCGGGCACGACGTGCCGGTCTCCCCGGAGACCCCGCTGGAGGCTTGCTTCGGCGGGTTGCCGATGGGGTGGAGCTGGGCGCTCTACTTCTGCCACAGCGCCGTCTCGCTGGCGTGCAGACGCGCGCAGGAGGCGCTGGGCCTGCCGTCGGTGCTGGTCGGCGACAGGCAGCCGCCGCCTCCGCTGGGCCCGGGAGTCGCGGTCTGCGCGCCGTACGTGGACAACGCCAACGTCCTCGGCTCCGACAGGAGCACCGTGGCCGCCCTGCACCAGAAGGTGGTGGACGAGCTCGAGAAGGCCGGCTTCGTGCTCCACGAGCGGGTGGATCCGACGCAGGACTTTGAAGCCATCGGGCTCCTGTTCGACGGGGCCCGGCGGTGGGCCCGCCAGAAGCCGACGCGTTCCTGGCGCCTCTGGCTGGCTCTCGGCGAGGTGCTGCGCAGGAGGTCGCTCAGCCGGGACCACGTGCGGCAGCTCCTCGGCCATCTCGCGCACCACTTCAGCCTGCGGCGGTGCGCCCTCGCCTGCTTCGGCGAGGCGTACAGGTTCGTGGGCACTGGTGGTCGCGACGTGGTCCGGCTGCCGCCCGCGGTGCTGGACGAGCTGGCGGTTGCCCGTGGGCTGGTGCACTTCTCGCACGTGGACGTCGCGGCGCCCATGCTGCCCCGCTGTTACTGCAGCGATGCGTCGACGGAGGGGTACGCGCTTCACTGCGCCGAGGCGTCGCCCGCCGAGCTCTGGCCAACTGCGGTCTGGCGTGAGCGTTGGCGCTTCGTGGAGCCGACGGACTCGACGGCTCGAGCCGACCTGGAGACGCTGCGCGGCTGCCTGGTGGCGGGCCCCCCGGCCCCCGGCTCGTTCTCCGAGTGGGTCGACGAGGAGCTGGACTCTGCGCTCCAGCGCGAGCTCGACGAGCAGCCGGGCGTCGTTCGCGCGGGCGACCGGCACCACAGCAAGCAGCCGCGCGTGCAGCGGGAGGTCACCGGCCTCGTCCCCATGGTCGCCGACTCGTTCGTGGAGCCGAGGCGGTGGAGGCGCCTGGTGGTGGGTCGCTGGAGGCGGAAGGCCGCCATCCACTGCAAGGAGGCGCGGGCCGCCCTCCTCGGGCTCCACCGCGAGCTGGAGCAGCCGAGCTCGCACGGCCACCACGTCCTCAGCTTCGGGGACAACCTCGCGGAGACCCTCGCCTTTGATCGAGGGCGGGCGCGGGACGCGGAGCTGCTGGGGCTGGTACGGCGCGCAGCGGCCGCGCAGCTCGCCGGCGGCCTGTACTGGCACCGGCGCTACGTGGAGACCGACAGGAACCCGTCCGACGAGGACTCGAGGCTCGCCTACCAAGGGTGGCTGCGCCCTGGCCAGCGCGTTTCAGGCGCGGGCCTTCGCGGGCTTCCCCTCGCGGCCGCCGTCGGACCAGAGTGGGAGCGGTCGGCTCCTGAGCCCCGGGGCCCGCGCGAGGCTGCCGCGGGCGCCGGGCCCAGGGTCCTGGGACCGTCGGCTGCCTCCCCCGGCGCCGTCCCCGAGGCGGACCACGACCGACAGCAGGACTTCATGGGCCGCCCGGCGCGGTCAGGAACCCTGCGGGGGCCACCTGACGGCCGAGCGCGAGCTGGAGGCCGCCGAGTCCCTGACGTCGCTCGGGCCCGGCCCGCCGTCGTGGAGCTCTTTGCCGGGTGCGGGCGGGCGACCGCGGCCGCCGCCGAGCTGGGCCTCCGCGTCGCAGTTCCTGTCGATGTGCGCCACGGTCGGCATCACGATCTTCTCAATCGCAAAGTTGCTACAGAAGTTGTGCGGTGGATTCGGGCGGGGGCCATCTGGGCCGTTCTGCTCGGCACGCCGTGCACGGGGTGGACACCGGCCCGGACTACTGGGTTGGCTTCTCCGCCTTCGACGAGGTGCGTCGATTTCACCGTTCGCATCCTTGAGCTCTGCTACCGCATGGGCGTCCACGTGGTGCTGGAGAACCCCGCCCGGTCGCGGCTGTTCCAGCACCGAGGGGTCGCCCGAGCCCTCAGGAAGCTCGGCGCCGCGCACCTGGTCTTCGACATGTGCGCGTTCGGCGCCCCCTGGAAGAAGCCGACGGCCATCGCCACCACCCTGCCCTCCGCCGGGGGGCTCGCGCGGCGCTGCCCGTGCCCCGGGGCACCGCACGTCCGGCTCCAGGGGAAAGTCCGACTGGCGGGCCAGCCCTCGGAGTGGCGCACCGCCTACGCTGCGGCTTATCCTCCTGAGCTGTGCCGCGCTCTTGCAGACGTGCTCGGGCATGCCGCCCCGCCGAGGGCCTGGCGCCAGGCGCGGGAGGCTCCCCTCGCCGCCTGCTGGGAGCGACGCCTGGCAGCCGCGGCGGGCGTCGAGAGCTGGCCCGGCGGGCGACGCGTGGACCTCGCGCCAGTCGGGTCGAGGTGTCGGCTCGGCTGGGAGGGCGCGATCGAGCATTGGGACGGGGACCACTGGACCGTCGAGCTCGAGGCCTTTGCCGCCCATCGTCGAGCCCGACGAGCAGCGGCGAGAGCGGCGGCGCCGCGCTGCCGCGCGCGAGCGCCACCACGGGTCCGAGCCGGGCGTCTGCAGGCGGGCGGCTGTGCGGCCTGCCACGGCGTCGGCCTACCGCCGGGCCTTCTCTGACGTGCGGGCCTGGGCGGGCCTCCACGGGCAGCTGCCCGCCACCGCTGACGGGTGTTACCGCGTCCTCGGCGGCTACCTCGACATGCTGTTCCTTCGCGGCGACAGCGTGAGCGCCGCCCGGTACGCCGTGTTCGGCACGGCCTACTGCATCGGGTTGCCAGCCCGATCGCCGGCGACGCTCCCTCTCGCTCGTGCTGCCCTCCACGGTTTTGGCCGAGCGAACCCCGACAAGGTGAGGGACTCGTTGCCGCTGGAGATCATCTGGCTCTGCACAGACTTCTGGTTCCACAACTGCGGGCACCTGGGCAAGGTGGCCGCCGCTGCCGGTTGGATCGCCGTGGACTGTTACCTCCGGCCGACGGAAGCCCTGCAGCTGGCCGCTGACCGCGTCTCGCTGCCGCGTCGTGCAGGAGACCCGGTCGTCGTGACGGTTGCCCCAGCCTCGCAGGATGTGCCCGCGAAAAATTTCCAGTATGATGTTTCAACAGTAGTGGGCGCTCATGATAGGGAGTGGGTCTCCAAGCTTGTCCTCACCCTCGCCCGATCCTCCACCTCCGGTCCTCTCCTCGACCTCTCACTCGCTCAAAGGGAACAGTTGTGCCGCCAGTTTCGCCGATCGCATTTTTCTGAGAAGCTTCCCCTCACGCCTCATGCCTTTCGGCATGCCGGTCCTAGTCACGATGCTTGGTGGTTTAAAGATGATGCTGACAGGCTCCAGGCTCGAGGGAGGTGGCTCAGCCGATCTTCTGTGCTGCGTTATTCAAAGCCAGCGGGGATGCTCCGCAATCGGTCCTCGCTCTCTCGCCAGCAGCTGCAGCTTTCTGAGAAGATATCACAGCGGCTCCCAGCGCAGATTCTTGAATATTTTGGCCCTCCCGTGTCTCGCTCTGCTCGACTCCCACCCTCGGCTAGCCGCACCAAACGGAAGTTGGGTAGTGTGGGCACGTGCAGGTAGGCCTCGACGAACTGGGCCTCCCTGCATCTTTCGGGGGCTGAGGTCCCCCTCAGGAGTCTGCGCTGCCGTGGAGAAAAGATGTTCCTTTGGTCAGTTTTGAATTCCTTGGGCTTGCGCCCATCGCCGCCCCCCGGTCTTTCGTCGGGGTTACAGCCGCTCCGCGGGGGGAAGGCGGTTTGGGGCCGGCGCGATAATAATGATTACAATAACAATAACAGCAACAATAGCAATAACAATACCACTAACAATAACAATATTAATAATAACAACAACAATACATATAATAATACTAGTAATAGTAGTAGTAATACTACTAACTAATAATGTTACTAATACTAATAATCTTATATACAGAAATAATGCAAATCGTACTACTAATAAAAAGAATACTAAAACTAATAATACGAATAATAAGAAAGAAGACGGAGGAGGAGGACGAGGTGGAGGAGGAGGAGGAGGGGAAGGGGGAGGACGATATGAGGAGGAGGAGGAGGAGGAGGAAGAAGAGGAAGAGGGGGAGGAGGAGAACGAGGAGGGAGGAGGAGGAGAAGAGAAGAAGAAGAAGAAGAAGAAGAAGGAGGGGAGGAGGAGGAGGAGGAGGAGGAGGACGAGAAGGACGAGGAGGAGGAGGAGAGGAGGAGGGCGAGGGGAAGGAGGAGGGGAAGAGGAGGAGGAGGAAGACGAGGAGAAGGAGGAGGAGGAGGAGGAGGAGGAGGAGAAGGAAAAGGAAGAAAAGAAGGAGAAAGGAGGTGAGGAGGAGGACGAGGAGGAGGACGAGGAGGAGGAGGAGGAGGGAGGGGGAGAGAGGAGGAGGAGGAGGAGGAGGAGGAGGAGACGAGGTGGAGGAGGAGGAGGACGAGGAGGAGGAGGAGGGAGGAGGAGGAGGAGAAGGACGAGGAGGAGGAGGAGGAGGAGGAGGAGGAGGAGGAGAGAGGAGGAGAGGAGGGGAGGGGAAGGAGGAAGAGGAAGAGGAGGAGGAGGAGGAGGAGGAGGTGACGAGGTGGAGGAGGAGGAAGGGGAAGGGAGGAGGAGGGAGGAGGAGGAGGAGGGGAGGGAGGGAGAGAGAGGAGGAGGAGGAGGACGAGGAGGAGGAGGAGGAAGAAGAAGAAAAGGAGGAGGAGGAGGAGGAGGAGAGAGAAGGACGAGGAGGAGGAGGAGGAGGAGGAGGAGGAGGAGGAGGAGGAGGAGGAAGGAGGAGGAGGAGGAGGAGGAGGAGGAGGAAAAGGAAGAAAAGAAGGAGGATGAGGAGGAGGACGAGGAGGAGGACGAGGAGGAGGAGGAGGGGGAGGGGGAGGAGGCAAGCTAGGTGCGCTCGCGTCATATCTGACATCCTACCCCTCCTTCCCATCCCTTACCATGGCGCAGATCCCCTCTCTACTCGCACAGTCGGATGTCAAGCAGGGCGATGATCCCGAAAGGGTACGCGATGCATTGTAGAGCACGGCATGGCATGGCGTAGAAGAGCACCGCGAAGCGTAGTATCAACCTCGCATTGCATTGCATGCCGTGGCATGGCGCGGGAAATGACGCCAGCGCTGCAGCGGGAGCACGAGTCGAAACGAGCGGAAGCGCGGAAATGAGGCCAGCGTTGCAGCGGGAGCACGATTCGGAACGAGCGGAAAGCGTGGAAGGCAGAAGTTCAGCTTTTTCAAAAGAAAAAATTGCATTGGAATTGCCTTTTTTCGGCGCCGCCTCGGAACTCGATTTTCCAGCGCCGGCCGGAACCGGCTCCGGCGCCGGCCCGGGCGCCGGCCCTGGCGCCGGCTCGGGCGTCCAGCCCGGGCGCTGGCTCGGGCGCCGGCCTGGGCGTCGGAATCGGCCCGGGAGGCCTCCTGGGCGCTGGAACCAGAAATTCAGCATTTTCAAAAGAAAAATGTGTATTAGAATGGCCTTTTTTCGGCGCCGCCTCGGAACTCGACTTTCCGGCGCCGGCCAGAACCGGATAGGAGGAGGAGGAGGAAGAGGAGGAGGAGGATGAAGAAGAGGAAGGAGGAAGAGAAGGACGAGGAGGAGGAGGGGGAGGGGAAGGATGAGGACGAGGAGGAGGACGAGGAGGAGGCGGAGGAGGAGGAGGAGGAGGAGCAGGAGCAGGACGAGCAGGAGGAGGAGGAGGAGGAGGAGGAGGAGGAGGCGGAGGCGGAGGCGGAGGCGGAGGCGGAGGCGGAGGCGGAGGAAGGAGAGGGGCGGCGGCGGCGTGGCTCAGCCGCCGAGCGGCCGCGCCGCGCCGGAGGCGCGAGGCCCGGGGGCGCGGCTCGGGGGCCACGATGGCGCGGCTGGGCGGCAGCGCCTCCCCTGCGGGCCGCCGTGCCAGGACGGTGCGCCCGTGGTCCGCCGCGCTGGCGTCGGCGGCGGCGGCGGCGGCGTCGTCGCCATCGTCGTGTTCGTCGTCGTCGTCGTCGGCGTCGTCGTCGTCGTAGTCGTCGTCGTCGTCGCCGTCGTCGTCGTCGGCGTCGTCGTCGTAGTCGTCGTCGTCGTCTTTGTCGTCGTCGTCGTCGTCGCCGTCGTCGTCGTCGTCGGCGTCGTCGTCGTCGTCGTCGCCGTCGTCGTCGTCGTCGTCGTCGTGTTTGTCGTCGTCGTCGTCGTGTTTGGCGTCGTCGTCGTCTTCGTCGTTGTCGTCGTCGCGGTTCTGCGGGCGCTTGCTGGCCTCCGGGGGCCTGTGGAGATCTCCAGAGGCCTCCTAGCGGCGGCCGCAGCGGCGGTGCTTGCGGGTACGGCGCCGCCGTTGTCACCGTCGCGTTGTCGCCTTTCGCCGTCGCCGTCGTCGTCGTCGTCGTCGTGATCCGAGCTGGACGGGGACGCTGACATCCGGTTTCGGGCCCCGAGGCCTTCGCGGATGTGTCCTGGTCGGGGAGTCGAGCAACCCCCAGAACAGGTCAGGAGACGACTTGGAGTGATGAGGAGGATGCAAAAAAGGAGAAGCGGGACCAGGCGGAGAATAATGAATCGTTATCAGATGTGTTCCATTTGATAAGCGAAGGGTATCTGATGTTTGCACAGGTGTCCAAAGGTTTTCAAATCCTGAGGTAGGTTTTCCAAAGTTCGATGAATGACGGAGCGGGGGGCGACGGATGAGTAGGAAGAGGAGCATCGAGGAGAAGAGCGACAACGAAGCGCGAGGATGAATGAGTACGATGAGGATGAGGCGGAGGAAGTTTTGCAGGATGAGGGAGTATGCTACGGGGAGTTGGGGGATGCGGGAGGAGCAGCAGCAACGCCAGGGGGTGGTTGTCTCCACAGTCTGTCATTTCTTAGCCATCGCCTGTCCTACACGCATCGGGTCATCAACATTGATTTTCATGTATCTACTGTGGGTCCGTTGAGTTGCTCGTGGTGGTGCTGTGATGTTAAACGATAGTCAGCTAGCATACAGCATACTGTGCCCGAGCGCGCGAACACATGTTTGATGTCGATGGACATGTACGATTGTAGGGATCAGCACAAATAAGGCGGTCGTTGTGTCTTGCGTCTTGTATTGTATTGGAAAAGGCGCTGGAGGGAGAGATCACCACACACACACATTACAATATTATATTATATATATATATATATATATATATATATATATATATATATACATATACCACGCGACTCAGCTCCTGGTCCTGACGGGTTGCCGTACGACGCGAGCCGCTGCGGGAGCCCGTTGCCACTGGAGGATATTGCCATGGTCGGCGTCGCCACCTGATCTCAATGACCACGTCATGGCCTTCCTGCCCAAGGGGACATAGGAGGCTGACCTTTCTTCGGGCCCCATACGCACGCCTGCGACCACCAGGCCTCTCGCTCTCAAGCACGCTGACGTGAAGCTGCTCGCGGCCAGCGTCAACCGCCGCTTGAATTACGTCGTCGAGCGCGGGTCCCCTCGCTCACAGAGGGGGTTCCTGCCTGGGCGCAACTTCCTCAACAACATCACCCTCCTCGACACTGTGGCGAGGCGGGTCGGCTTCTCCAGCACCAGGGGCCAGCGGAAGCCGATCCTGGTGCTCTTCGACTTCGGCAATGCCTTCCCGTCGCTGGCCGTGGCGTTCTTGCACGCTGCGCTGCGTCGGGCGGGCTTCATGCGCGGCCTCTTGGACCTGATCCTGGTCATGTTCTGGTTCCCGCAAGCCTTCGTCATCCTTGAGGGTGCCCTGCGGAGCTTCATGTCGATCTGGGCAGGCATCGCCCAGGGCTGCCCGCTCTCGGGCTCGTTGTGGGCGGTGGCCATGAACTCCTTCGTGTCCCACATGGAGGAGCTGTTCAACTTCGCGGCCTCTGTGCCGGGTGTGTGTCTGCGCGGACGACGTGGGCACGGTTCTCTCTGACCGCAGGTTTCTCATCAACTTGCGGACGGTATTTTTGGCGGCCGAGGTGCTCGCGGGGTTGTCCCTGAAACTCGCGAAATGCAGGGTCGTGCCCTTGCATGAGAGCTTCTCGCCCGAGCTGGCCGCCAGCATCACTGCATGGATAAAAGAAGTGCTGCCTGGATGAGAGTCGTTGACGGTCTCTCCCTTTGGTGAATACTTGGGGTTCACGCCGGGCCCAGGTGCCACGCCGGAGGACATCTGGCAGAAGCAGGGCGCGAAGTGGATCCATCGCATTCGCGAGTTGGCTCGTGCGGGCCCACCGGTTCATCTGTCAATTGTGATCTACAACACGAGGGTGCTCACCACGTTGAGTTATCTGGTGCAGCTCGTGCCGCTGCCTCCCGCGCCGGTCAGGCGCGAGTCGTGGGCCTGGCACAAGACATGGAGTCTGCTGCCCAACTCGCTGCCGCTGGCGGGGCTGCCCAGCATCTCGAGCTGGTCCGCGCTCCGGCCTGCGAACATGATGGCGTTCAGCCTGGCGTCGAGGATGTGGGTGGCGTGGGCTACGATCTTTTTTCGGCACGACCAGCTCGAGGTGCTGAAGCAGGACGTGATTGAGCACGGCAGTCTGGCGGAGCTCGGCAAGGGCTGGCTCGCGCCATCTTTCTGGCGTACCCAGCCAGGTGGTGAAATTTGTTGCAGAGGCCGCAGTGACCAACTTCGAGAACAAAGCTCACGCCGATGCCGCCCGTGCTGCGCTCGCCACCCTGGAGGAAATTGCTGGGGTCGGGCGGGTGCGCGAACAGAGAATCCTCTCCTCCTCCCTCCGCGCTGCCCTCTTTCCTGATATCCTGGAGGCCACTCTCGCCAAACGATTGGGCTCCTGGGGCCTCCCCTTCGATGCTTCGCACTGGGAGGCTCTCAGAGATCTGATCGAGAACGGGGGCCTTCCGTCGTGGCAGAGTGCGGTCCTCAAGACGATAGTAGGAGGTTGGTTGACCAGGGCGAGGCTTCACGCTGGTGAGATTGTGAGTTGCAGGTTTTCCCTGTTTAGACTGCCGAGACGACTTCTCTCACTATATTACTTCTCCAGTTGTGTGGAGGCTTGTATACCATCCTGAAGTGCCTCCTGTGTCTCCTGCCTCTCGTCTCGGCCTCGACGGTTCCCCCGCTCCCGAAATAGTGGAATGGATCGTTCGGGCTTTTCCCGGGCCGAGCCCCCCCCCAAATAAGGAGACAATGGATCGGCACTTCTACAGTATAACGCGTGCGGCACTGGCCTTCGTAGAGCACTCTAGAGCGCCCTTCTAGGCCTGTGTGCGTGACCCGTGTGGGCCCCTCTTGGTACGATTCATATAGGTATATACATATGGAGAACGCTGCATTTCCTTCTGTGGCTCAAGATCCATCTGGAATCTGGGCCCTTCCTTGTTTGCTCACGCCCACACGTGCATACCAAACGTTACACGTTGAATGTGACGCTCGCGGTTGATTTGCCAGCTATTCCCCGGTTCTCATGGAAGGACGGGGGTTCTCAGAATGGGATCAACGCCAGCTGCTCCCCAGCTGTTCTGTGGGACCGTTGGGAAGGATCACCTGGTCGCACCGCACAGGTATCCTCCATTTCCCTTCTCTGCGCCACAGCCGTTGAACTTTCTCCTCCGCTACGGCCCTGCTCTTCGCTACGAAGGAAACGTTGGCATGGGATGGCTCAGGTATAGCAAAAACATTGGAAGAGCCTTGCGCCCCTTCCCGAGGAGGCTACTCCGAGGTCGCTTCCCCTGAGACGAACCAAATAAGAAGCTCGGTGAACTTGCAGTGGTCAACAGCACCTTTCACGACCGTGGCGGCGAGAGGCACGCGGCCAATCACCATCGCCCGAAACGACGCGTGACCGCGAAGGTGTCAGGTTCTACCACCTATAATGTGGGCATGGAGGATCTGGTGTATGTGTGGCCCTAGCTGCAAAACAAGTACGAAGCCTTCGCCAGCGCAGGCAGGTATCCTGCTTGGGTGTCTTTAGTTGCTCGGCTTTTCTTTCGAGCTCAGTGCCGAATCGCTCCGCAGCCTCGACGATTGCGTTGTCCTCCTGCGTGCCCCAGGCCGGGCGCCCGCGTGGCCGGCCCTGCGCCACACCTTCGAGTGTCGCCACTCCTCCTGGTTCGGCAGCCCCGAGGTGGCGGCCGCGCTGCGGCGTGACTCGCTGACAAGAGTGCAGCTGTCACTTCGTGAACGTCACGGCGCGGGCTGATCTGGACTCGGTTGGGGCGGTGCCGCTGGCGCGGTCCCGCCGCCGGAGTTCGGTGACGTTCTCTGCTGCAGCGCAGCGGTGGCAGCGTGGGTATCTGCCCCCGCGGCCAGCTGCAGGGAGTCGCGAGGCGGGCCTGTGTCGCGTGGTCGGCCTTAGTCACGTCCGGCTGGGGGCCGGGGTGGCGTTCCGACCCATTCGGGCTAGTAATGACCGCGCCTTGCGTGGAACGCGGAGAAAACGGCGCTTTCTTTTCACTCCCCCATGTAGGTCACCCCCATTGGACCCGCGTAGTGAGGATGGGCAACCTTTCCAAGGGTACCCTCGCATCCTTGCCTCCTCGGCCCATCTTTGGCCACTTTCGTGGGCCGCGTCCCGTTCGAGAAGCTTCGACATGGCCTTCCAAGGCCCTTGCATCCTCATCGCCCATCCTTATGATACGGGCCGAGGGTACCACCCGCCCGACCCACGTGTTCGAGAGCGCGCGGGACCTGAGGCGACTGCTCCCGGCCGGCAGCGGCGCCGCCACACCGACGGAGAGGCGGCGCCGTCGCCTGGAGCCGCCGTATCGGGCGAGCCCCCGGTGCGCGGTGCAGGGCGCAGAGGGTCGGCCGCCAATGGGCCACGAGCGCGCCGTGAGTGGGCGCGTTGTCGGCTGGGCCCTGGGACCGCTGCGTGGTGCTCGACGTCGGTTGCCGGCGCGGCCAGCTCGGGTGTGGCTTCTCGTCAAGAGGAACAAAAGGTACCCACACCGCCACGTCTGCCTCCTCATCGCCTCTTCGGGGCCTCCTGGGAGGCCCTCGTCGCCATCGCTGGACTCGCTCGCAGTCCTGGTCAGAACGCGCCACGGGCGAGGCCCGGGGAGTCGCGGCATCAGTTTCCCATGCTCGGCTCTCGCCTCTCGGGGAGGCGAGGGCTGGGCCTGACGGTCGGGGCGTCCCGGGGGGCCCTGCCGGCGGAGGGTTGGAGGAGTGGCTGCCTCCCCGTGAGCGTGCCCGTGCCCGCGCCCTGGCTCGCGCCGCTCTGGCCCTGGGTGCCCGCGGGCCCCAGGATCGGCGCCCCGAAGAGGGCTCCGCGGGCAGGGCGTGCCACGCAGCTGATGGGCCCATTTTCCACCACCGCTGCCATAGGTAGGCGAGGGGAGGAGGGGGAGGAGGAGGGGGAGGGGGAGGGGGAGGAGGAGGAGGAGGAGGAGGAGGAGGAGGAGGAGGAGGAGGAGGAGGAGGAGGAGGAGGAGGAGGAGGAGGAGGAGGAGGAGCAGGAGGAGGAGGAGGAGGGAGGCGGAGGAGGAGGAGGAGGAGGGGGAGGAGGAGGGGGAGGAGGAGAAGGAGGAGGAGGAAGAGGAGGAGGAGGAGGAGGAGGACCTCCTCATCCTCCCTTCTACCCCCGTCCTACATCTGGTAGCGGTGGTAGAAAAGTTGCCCATCATCAGCCCCTGCAGTGCGCCGGACAACTCTGGGCTGCAGTGCCCAATGGCGGTGGCCGCTCTCGCCGGCGGCGGCGCGTCGGCACGCGCGGGGCGCCCATCCTGCGGCGGCAGGGAGTCCGCTGCCGCAGACCGCGCGAGGCTCCGCGGCAGGCGGCGGAGGGCCGACGAACAGCGCGGCAGTCCGCAGTTCGTCCTATGCCTTGGCATCGCTCGGACATGTGCATTTTTCCTTCGGCGAGGACCATTGAGGGGCATCCTTGATCATGTGGCGAAAAACCAGGCACGAAACCGAAAAAAAAACACAGGGAATGGACGTCCGAGCGATGGCCAGATGCCGCCGTGGTCGGTCGGTCGGCCAGCGGCGGGTCGGCGTGGACCTCTGCCGCGAGCTGTCGCCGCCAGGCTCGCGGCCACCTGTCGAAAGAAGCACACGCCCGAGGGCTTCGCATGCCGCCCCGGCGGGGGGACTCCGTCGATCCATCCATCCTCGGGTCCCCCCTCGTCCGTCCGCAGGGCGCAGCTGCTCGCCGCGATTCAAGAGCGGTAGTGTCCTGTGCGTGAGCGCTCGTGGCCTCGCCGTAACCACCACCGTTAACACCACCATCACTATCATCGCCATCATCATCATCATCATCATCATCATCATCATCATCATCATCACCACCACCATCATCTTCAGCATCATCATCATCATCATCATCATCATCATCCTCATCATCATCATCATCATCATCATCATCATCATCATCATCATCATCATCATCATCATCATCATCATCCGTATCGTCATCATAATCCCCATCACCATCAGCATCATCCTCAGCATCAATATCATCATCATAACCACCACTACCACCATCAGCATCGCCATCGTCACCGCCCTCCTATGCCTTCCTCCTCTTCCTCCCATTATTAGTCATCCTCGCCCCCGCCTCCATCTTGTTCTCGCCCCTCGCTCGTCCCAACTATCCCTCCTGACTTTTCCCCTTTTTGTCCTCATCTCCCATTCTTTCCTCCACTCACCAATTATTCCACTTCCTCCCACACACCCACCCATCCCGTCACCCTCCCCCCGCCTCCATTCGACAAATTATGCCTTCTGTCGTCTACGTTCCCTGTTCCCCTTCTCCTTTCTCCCCGCTCTAATTCCTGACCATCCTTCGATCCATGATCGAATGAGGAGGAGGACGACGATGAAAAGGGAAAGAAAAGGAGGAGGATGAGGAGGAGGACAGGGGAGCAGGAAGGGGAGAAAAGAAGGAGGAGGATCAGGGGCCTTCCCTCTCCCCTTGTCGCCCCCCTCTCCTGCGGAAAGTCATCCTCCGCGTGCCTCTTCCTCCAGCGCCCCTATCCTGCTCTTCCTCCTCGTCCTCCTCCTTCTCTTCTCTACCCTCCTCTATCCCAAATCCTCCCTCCTCTGCAAGCCCCAGGACCTGCGAGGTGCCCAGCATCGACCCGGACAGCATCGCCCTCGCGACCGCCGAAGGCTCTTCGCAGGAAGCCTTTTCTGCGGCTCTCGGATGCCTTCAGAGGTGCACGACGCCCTCGAGGATCGCGGATCCATGTTTTGGATGCGTGTCCTGGTCCCCAACCAGAGCTAGCATCTGTAGAGATCCTAGCGGATTCATCAGGTTAGATGAGGCGCGCCGCCGATTTCATGGGGAAATCCATTGTGTAGTCGATCTTCTATTCAACGAGTGCGGCCAGCCCTCCTTCAGGGGGCGAGGCTCTGACGGTACGGCCTGTCGGTACAGCTAACCGTTTTTGTTGGGCCTTTTGAGGACTTTTGTGCGCCTCTTGTGAGCCTCTTGGAGCCTCTTTGGGGCATCTTAGGGCCTCCTGGAGCGTCTTGGATCCCTCTTGGGCCGTCTTGGGCCGTCTTGGGGCCCTCTTGGGCCGTCTTGGGGCCCTCGTGGGGGCCCCTTGGGCCGTCTGGGTCCTGGGGGCCTTTTGGGCCGTCTCGGAGCGTCGGGAAGCCGAACGTGCTAGAACACCAACATCTTTCAGAACCCTAAGGCAAATCAATGATTTCGGCCTCTTGGGGCCTTCTTGGGAGGCCTCTTCGAGGCCTCTGGGGGCGTCTTGGAGGCCTCCGTCTTCGGGCAATCTTGGGCGCCTTGGGGCGATCTTTGGGCGAGTCGGAGCCCTCTTCGCCGCCTTGGGGTCCGGAATAGTCATGCAACAAGATGCGGCTGGGCCCAGAAGGCACGCCGGGAACCCCAGGGGAACCTCGGGAAGCCCCGCCAAATTTGAAATGTGGGTCTGGGTCTCTTCAAGACCCTTCAGGACTGAGGACTGAGGCTCCAGGGCTTAGGCAGAGGACCTGAGGACACGCCCACTCTATGCCCAGAGGCACGGTGGCGGATTGCTCTTATTCTCTCATAGCATTGGGCAGCGTCCCTCTTTGGCTTTTTTGTCATTCGAACGACTATCGTCTGTTCCTCGCTCTCTCCTCCCTCTCTCTTGTTATTTCTCTTCCTCTCCCTCTCTCTCATCCTCCTCCTCCTCCTCCTCCTCCTCCTCCTCCTCCTCCTCCTTGTTGTCCTGTTCCCTTCAGTTAGTCGTTCTGCTCCTCCCACTCCCCCTCCCCCTCCGCCTCCTCCTCCTCCTCCTCCTTCTCCTCCTCCTCCCTCCCTCTTCGAAGGCGGCGACGATGACATCTAACGGCGACGGCCACGGCCACGGCGACGATGACGGCGATTGCCCGTCGGCGGAGGCGACCGCACGGTGGTCCTGGAGCGCACTTGCGCCGACCTTCGCCAGAGGGAGGCCCTTCGCTGCCCCGCCGTCTGGGGGGGATGCGGTGGGCACCACCCCACTTTCTCGCTCCCTCTATCCCCCCTCATCATCTTCCTCCTCACTGCCTCCCTCCTCCTCCGATGTCAGGCAAACTTCAGTCGTCCGATTGCAGCGCCCCTCGGTGGGCAATGCTGGCTGGCCACGTGTAGCCGTTCCGTTGCACCTGCCGGTGTGCGGCCTCCTGGTCTCTGCATTTGATCAGGAGGCTGCTCTCTGCGTGTTGTGGCCGTTGTGCTGTATGAGTTGCTTCCTATGCTGCAGTGAAAGTTTTGTCAAAGGCGTCAGTTGCTTGTTCACGTTGTATTATGTCGGATGCGTTTTGCTCCTCGTGGCTCTCGTCCTGCAGTGCGTACCGCTTGGCTTGTTGTTCTTTTTGCGCTAGGCCTTGCTCCAGGAGTGATTATATTTGCGTTCTGGAGTTAGTTGGCATGGTCAGGCTTGTTGTGCTTCCTTTTTGTATTGCAGTAAGTAGTGCTGATGTATTGTAGTGGCCTTCGGGCAGTGCCGTCGATCTGGTTCGCTTGGGGTGCCCCCCAGCTTGGGCGGCGACACTTCACCGACAGGCGCGGACGCACACGCTCGCAGACATTACGCGCACACACGCACGCACACACGCGCACACACACACACACACACGACACACACATACACTACACACACCCACAGACACACACACACACACACTACACGCACACACGCGCGCCACCTTCGCAGGCACATACACACGCACACGCCGGCAACACAAACACACACACACACACACCACGCACTCCGTACAAACACACACGCATACCACACAACAAACACGCCTTTCACCGACACCCTCGTCTTCCCCCCATATGTTCCCCGTTTTCCGCTCTTGTCCCATTCCACTTCTCTTTCCCTCTTTCCCCGGCAGAGCCCCCCAGAGGCTGTGAGGCACCCCCCCCTGAGGCTCCTTCAAACTCACACGCCACGGAACCCCCCTTTCCCCTCCCCCACGCCATCGGAACCCGGGCCGCCGGAACCCCGCCGCCCCCCTCTTCCCCCAATCCCCCCTGTCCACAAGCAGGACGGGGGACCCGACCCCCCCCCCGCTTCCGGAACCCGCGCCACTGGACACCCCCCCTACCCCGGCAGAGCCACCCTGGTCACCCCCTCCCCCTTAAACGCACACGCCGGATCGGTGGATTTGTTGAGTCGCTTGCTGCATGCGTTCTTCAGTGACTGTTTTCGGCTTGTCGTACTGTAGTCTTTTGTCGGTCACTTGTGCTGCGTCGCTGCTGTTCTTTTCTGATGCCCTGCTTGTTTCCGTTTTTCTTGTCGTAGTGTTGCTATGGTAGCTTACGTTTGCAGATTTGAAGGGCGGTGTGTTTGTGCGCAGTGGAGTAGTAGTTGTTTTTGGCATGGATGTCTGATGGTGCCGTTGCTCTTTTTGAAGAGTGCTCGGTCTGTGTCGGGTAGTGTTTATTATTCTTGTCGTAGTGTTGCTTCAGTCTTTGTGGATGTAGTTCTTATGTGCGCAGTGTTTGATTAAATCCCCTGGCCCTGGGATAGTTGTTAGACAGGTGGTCGCTGGGTTCTTGTATCTGCCGCACGGTAGTCTGCAGCCTGTAGTCGTGCCAGTGAGCCGTCTCCAGGCGTTGTCGTTTTGCCTTTTTGAGCTTCCCTGTGTTTTTCAATTGTCCCGTCGTTGTCATTAGGCTTGTCGTTGGCCAAGCGTAGTATTACCTTCGGCCAGAGCGTCCCCTTCTCGTCTCTCGTATCTGTCTTAGCGAGCTTGGCCAGCTTGTGTGGGTCAAGTGGTGGCCGTTCCACTGGGGCAGTCGCCACGCTGTATGTCCTGTGCTCGTGAGTCAAGGCTGGATGCATGTTGTCTGTTAGTTATTTTCGGTGTTGGCGCAGGTCTTGGTCTTGAGTATGTTTGCGTCGTGCGTGTGTCGTGTTTGTTTGAGCGTTGCTTCTGATATTTTGGCGCATGCAGCACAGTCGTCTTCGAGTCGTCGTATGCACTGTAGCTTTTCTGCTTCTGGCGTTTGGTCAAGTAGTCGTCGCTTGATGACAGCAGTGTGTTGCCGAAGTCGGCGTACACGGGGAAAGTCGAGTTGGTCGGAGCAAGGGGGGGAACTGCGCGGAACATGCAGTGGGCGATCCACCCTGACCCACATGTGCGAGCGCAACGGGCGATGCGCCCTGTCCTGCACTCTGTGGCCGCACTACAGGTGCGGGTATGCCGATTGCGAGTCCATCCCCCGTATCCAGCTAGTCCCTCCCAATAGAAAGTAAGCCGCTGGCCGTAGGTAGCGCACAACGGTGCCAAGCAGGCGCAGACAAGCGTCTGCTGGCCGCGCGCAGCGCGCAACGGTGCAAAGTGAAATCACAAGCGGCATGGGGCCCCCTGATCATGAGGGGAGCTCGCGCGCAGAGATCCGCGCAGCGGCGGATGCAATCTGCGAGGTCCTGCAGCGCCGCCCAACACACACACCACCCCACCCACCCCCATCTCTAAGCCAATCCGCCACATGTGAAATGATCTGCAGGTTGGGGTGAGGGGGGTGGCGGTAGGCTCAGTAGGTGCACGCCCTGTGGACACTGTCGCACTTGCGCCTCTCCCCTAGGCATGCCCCCCAGGGCTCCCACGCGGGGAATGAGGCTCTGTACTAGATGCGGACTTATAGTGGTTAGACGCTGCCCGCGTTGCCAGTGCTCCAATGTAAGGACAGTTACGATGGCTTGCCAGCTGGCGGTGCTTTGCGTGGCGCACGTAAGGACTCGTCTTCACTGTGCCTCTGTACGTCTACTAAGTACTGTGTGTGATACTGCTGGTGTGCCCGTACTCCCTGTAGGTTGCATGTCAAAACTCGCTCGTCGTACTATTTAGCGTTGTGTAATAAGTCGGTCGTGCGTGGGTATCGGAATAGATCCCGTCTGGCCGTCGTACGGCCGAGTACATCTTCGCCTACCCTTACGACTGCAATTACCTGCGCGGCGAGTTTGTGTAGCTCGGCTGATTTTGTCGCCTGCCAGGCCCCGACTTCGATTGGTGTAGCTCCCGGCCTGTCTCTCTGAAGGACGTTATTGTGCAATTATTGTGGTATGTCGTCAATTGGCGTCTGGCTTTCTTCCGTGTCGTGTATGCCACATGGCCAGAGGTGGCTCCAAAGACTGGTTATGGCACGTAGTCGTCTCGTCGGGAGGTGGGCGCCGCGTTTTTCCTCCCATGGTGCTCTGGTCGGCTGCTGGTAGGTGTCGTCGCGTTCTGCTGGTAGGGTTGTCTTGGTGTCGGTTGGTATGTTGTTTTTTTGGCCGGACAGGTAATTGCGGCTTGTATGGCCGATTGATTGCCAAGTGGGTCATGTTTCCCTTGTTGTTGCATTGCTGGTGTTGGTGTTTCCCCTTGCTTTTGCTTTTGGCGCGGGGCGTCCGTGCGTGGCTATACGATGCATAGGTCGAGAATCTTGGTGGTCGTTGAGCACTGCGGTGGTCGTCGAGGGGTTGGCGAGCTGCGTGAAGCTGCTGAAGAAGGAACCCTTTTCGTTGGGGAGGGGCTCCACGCTCCTTGATTGTTTCGCAGCTCGCCTCAGGTGTTCCTTATGTTTTCGATGGGAAATCGAAGTTTAACTTATGGAAAAAAGGGGCCTCGTTCCTTATTTAGGGTTCCTTAGGTCAACGCTTCGACTGTAGTCTAGTGAGGTGCGCGCTGATGCAACTCGTCGCAGTGTGCGTGCTGCTGCCCGCTGTTCCCGCCCGCGGCGGCGCCAGGCAGAGTTTGGAGTCGACGAAGTCGGTGTGCTAGTGCTTGCAGCGTGCTGCAGCGTAGGAGCTGGAGGGCGGTTGCTTGGCCGCCATAGCCGTACAGGTGGTGCTCGTGTTGTCGTACGTGGCCATTGGCGAAGTCGTGGTGGTGCTACGTAGTGGCGCGGCGTGGCGCGAGGGCGAGAACCAGCATATACGAGTGTACGAGTGAAGGATTCGAACTGAGATGCCAAACGCATGGGGGTGAGATGATGTAATGGGTTAGGGATGAACGGATCTCTGTTTCGCGTGGCCGAACGATAGACACACTGCCACTTACACTCCTCAATCGCCTGGCGGTTCGTGGCTCCTCCTCCTCCTCCTCCTCCTCCTCCTCCTCCTCCTGTTCCTCCTTCTCTTTCTCCTCCTCCTCCTTCGCCTCCTCCTCCTCCTCCTCGTCCTTCTCGTCCTACTCCTCCTCCTCCTCCCTCCTCCCTCCTCCTCCTGCCCCTCATCCTCCATTTCTTACTCCTTCCTCCCACCCTTTTTCCTCCTGCTCCCCCATCCTCCTCCTATGCCTCCTTCTCCTCCTCCTTCTCCTCCTGTCTTTGGTTACTGAGTACCGACGGCATGTGGGTCATTCAGACGCTGCCATCCCCTCCTCCTCCTCCTCCTCCTCCTCCTCCTCCTCCTATTCCTTCTCCTCCTCCCCCATCATCCTCCCCGTTCTCCTCATCCCTGCTCCCCATCTCTCCTCTTCCTTCCTCCCGCTCCATTCCGTTCCGTTCCGTTCCATTCCATTCCATTCTTCCTCGGGGTGGACGAGGGAGCGCAGCGCGCTCCAGGAGCAGCGGAGATGACCGTCGGCGTCTTCGTCGACGTCGTCGTCGCGGATGTCGTTTCGCCGTTTCCAGAGGTTCCCGCCGCCACGGCTGGGCGCGGCTCGGACCCCCGAGGGCCCTCCGCTGCTCTGGGGCTGCTCCACCCTCTTTCCTCCGATGTTCCTGGAGCGGGGGTCGGGAGGGGAACCGTTTTGGGACGTTTGCGCCCGTGAGCCTCGGAGAGGCCTCTCGCCACTGAACTGCTGGAGCTCTCCTCTAGAGTCTGGTTCCGAAGGTCTCAAAAGGAAAATCACCCCAGAACCGTTCCATAGTGTTTCTGGAACCGGAAACGGTGAGTGTCAGGGTGTCGGAAGGATCCCGGGACCGTTCCAAGTGATTTCGGAACCTGAGACGCGCAGGTGTGTCTGGGCATCAGTATTTGCACCAAAAGCGTCCTAGGGAGTTAACCGTGCGGGCTGACAGTTATTCTGCGGGATGCAAAATTACACGTGAGCAATGTAGCGGAGGGCTACGAATGTGGGGATCAGATTTGATAAGAACGGTGCAAAGGGGCTCAACAGGTTTAGGGCTACAAGCAGTTCTCAAAGATTGCGATGCTGATTGCGTTATTTCGTTACGGGGCGGTGCCAGCGCCGCCAGTGCCATTGCAATCCGGCGAGGGCTGGGACAAGTCTGACACATTGAGGTTTGCGTGTTTTGGCTACAAGAAAAAGTACGACGAGCAGGCACCAACGTGATCAAAGTAGGAACTCATGAGAACCTCGCAGGTGCTTTGGCGAAAAACATGAGTAGGGACAGCATGTCCATGCATATGCGAGGTACCAATCAAACGATGTAGTTAACGAGAAGACGCGAGTTCGCGCCCGCTACGGGGTTCTGGCTGAATCCATGTCCGTGCCATCATCGCATTCCGGTTTGCCGGGGACTCAGGCTCAGCATCGGATCATAAGCAGGTGTTCGGTTACGAGATCTAAATCTAAACGTAATCATATATATATATATATCTGTATTTATATATAAACATATCAACAGTGTTGCATGACGTGTTTTTTTTGCGGCATTGAAGAATAGTATTTCGCAGGTTGGGAGGGCCCTGCACGTTCACTCCCAAGTCATAGCCGCCTTCTGTTTGCACCAGTTGTGCTTTCAGTCACTTCGCTATA
The DNA here is from genome assembly GCA_963575745.1 of Prorocentrum cordatum. Taxonomy (NCBI): domain Eukaryota; class Dinophyceae; order Prorocentrales; family Prorocentraceae; genus Prorocentrum; species Prorocentrum cordatum. The sequence goes on along the minus strand of CAUYUJ010014763.1, from coordinate 91,375 downwards.
TAATTTGCCCTGTTGAGCTAGAGTCCTTGCTGCGCCGCTGCGCAGCGTACTTCTTTAGATCCCATCCGTTCGCCAGTTGCTTCTGCTGCTTATATATCGTCCGTGTCCACGTTTAGCTTATCAGCCGATGGGGGACGTTTGACTGTAGCGTTTCGACTGGGTGAGCAGGATTGACCAGTGTGATTGTAGTACCGATGCAGCCGCAAAGTCAGACACCCGAGGATTCATGATCTTGGCGTTTGGCTCAAGTTCTGTTTGCTTCCAGGGAAAATGGTCACCATCATATTCTCAGGAGGAGGAGGACGACGAAAAGGAGGAGGTCCACAGCCGTTTTTGGCCCGATCACGCCCACAGCAGCCCTCCGCTGCTCAAGGGCTTGCGCTCGGGTTCGCGGCGCGGCGCGCGGGCGCCCAGCCGCGAGGATCGGGCAGCGCGCCCAGGGGGGGTCACCAGAAGAGGGGGTTCCACCATCTTGTCTATGGAGCCGACGGTCGGGGCGGAAGGACGATCCGTCAGCCACGCGCAGGGGTGTGGGGGAAGGGGGAGGTTTTTTAGAAGCACCCCTGCTCCTTAGAAGGCGCGGGCCGCCACCCTGTTGTGCGCGCCGCCAAAAGGGGAGGTCCCACCTCCTCCAGGGAACGGAGGGTCGAGGGTGAAAGAGGATCAGGGGCAACGTTAGGGACAGGCCATGGGGGGAACGCATCGGACCCCAATCGCCCATAGGGGCCCGATGGCCCACTCCGCCCTGCGACGAGCGGTGTCGCTATCGGGGGCCTGTCGCCGATCTACCAGCGATGTATCACCGATTCCAGCTCGATAGTTCCCCCGCTGAGGTGGTCCCCGTGTGTCGTTGCCTCCCAGAGGATCGATGACCGATGTGGTGTTGGACATTTTTGGTCGCCTTCAGGAGTCATGTGGTCTTCAGCGGGGTCCAGGGTTGTCTGTTCCTTGGGGGGTTTGGCGCCCCCCGTGGTGACCCCCTTTGGTGCTGCCTTTGAAGAGCCCGCAGGGCCCAGAGGCACCAGGAGCCAGGTCGGAAGCCGCCCGATGGCGCTGTACATCAATTACGGCGAGGGCGCAGACGAGGCGGCCGTGCACCGTGGGACGGCGTCCCGAACAGAGTGGCGACGGAAGGTTTTGGGTCATTTTCGGCCCGCGGGGGGGGGATCCTCACCGGGACCCTGGGGGTGAGCGAATCGGGATGAAAAGCGGGTCCCGGACAAGGGAGCGTCGAGCCCTCACGAAGGCAACGCCGTGAAGAATCACGACGTCGGGAGTTTGGGGGAACTGGATCCAGGAGGAAGAGATCGAGGAAGGTGGTTTTACGTTCTTGACCCTGTTAGGGCCTCTAGCGAGTCCCTCGCAGTGCCTAAACCTCCGCAAAGGATCCAGCATCTCAAGAATCTTGTCTGGGAGGACTTTCACAGATTCATCAAGGGACCTCCTCAATGTGGAGGTTTGGGGGAAAGAGAGAGTCACAGAGGTTGAGGGGTAAGATCGAATAGCAAATGTGCGACCCACCTGGAATTCGCTTTCGCGTTTGCGTCATGGGTACGGGCGAGGCGAAGCTGCGTGCGTAGCCTAGAGGAGTGATCCCGCCATTGCTAGCTTCGTCCGTTTGGCCTGCGCCCTGCGGTTGTCCCGCGGTTTTCCCGTGGGTGTCTCCCGGTTGGCCTGCGCTTGTCCCGTGGTTGTGCCAATGGTATGTTCCAGCGATGCATGTTCCCGATGCATGTTCCAACGCTTGTCTGGGTATGGTTGTCCCTATGATGGTCCCGATGATGGTCCTGATCGTCGTCCCGATGGCGGTTCCGAATGTTGTCCCGATGGTTGTCCCGATGATGGGTTGTCCCGATGGTGGTCCCGCTGAATTTTGTCCCAAATAATACGCTCGGCACTTTTGGCGCCTCGGGATTGCGGTCAACATGCAGCAAACAAAATGCGTCGGTTGTTCCGATGGTTGCCCCGATGGATAGAACGAGAGTGATCTACTCAAATAGTTCAACACATCTGTCTATATTGAGAGTGCTGCCGATCGAGAGATCGAAAGTGGTTTGAGACTGAGATCAATCGACATGGAGGTCGACAGCTACAAGGCTAGTGAGGTCGATGTACAGGTAGTAAGATCGAAAGAGAGATACGAGATCGATAGACCACGATATCGATAGATCGATTCTGAGGCTGGTGTGATTGTGAGGTCGGTGTGAGATCGATCGGCCCCAGACGGCCGGGTCGAGCTGGCGGGTCGTTGACCGTCAATCCAACATGAATCGCAAGGAAGTTTTGAGCGATAGCGCGATTCCCAAGGAATCGTGAGGAAATCCAGAGCGAGAGCGTGATTCTGGAGTCGAGGGGACAAGGGAGTTTGGTTATCTTGTGCAGGCCAAGCTTGTTTGTTCTGGTAAAGTTTGTTTCATGTTCTTCCGACCCCTCGTTTCCGCGGCACCCGCCCCTCGTCCCAGGACGAGACCATGGAAAAGCAGGAACATATGGAAACGCTTGCCCTGCACATGGGAAGCTGAAACAACAACTCAACCTCCATGGGCGGGGAGAGGAACAACAAAATTGCACCCTATCCAGATGTCAACGAACCCCTGGTCGTGGCAGCTCCCCAACCGGATTTTCTCGGTTGCGTGTTACACACGGGTTCCATTCGTGGCGGATTACAAAGCGACTCCTTGTGTGACGGTTTGCACAAGGATTCTGTATGCAGGGGATTACAAAAGGATTCCGTCTGAGGTGGCTTGCATAAGGATTGCTTCTGTTGGGGATTACAGAACGATCCTTTTTGCGGCGACTTGCAAGCTGATTCATGTTGTATGGGGTTGCCAAAGGGTTCCTCTTGCGGCGGCTTGTAAACCAATTTGCTGCGGGCTCTCATGAAATTTCTTTTGCTGCGGAAGACACATGGATCCCTTCACTATCAGAGCACACCCAATGACGGAAAAGTGCATCATCCTCAGCATCATCAGCATCAGCATCACCATCATGAAAACAACAACAGCATCATCAACAGCATCATCATCATACTCATCATCACCATCAGCATCTGCATCAGCATCTCTACCCTCCCCATGACCCTTCTCCTCTTGCTCCTCCTGCTGACTCTCGCCGATCATGCTACCCTCCCTCCCCCTCTTCCCCTGCCTCCCTCGTCATCCTCAATCCGTCTCATCATCTTCCTGCTTCCCCTCCGACTCCACCTCCTTCTCTTCCTCCTCCGCCTCCTCCTCCTTCTTTTCCTCTTCGCTCCTCCTGTTCCTCATCATCTCACGCTTCCTCCCCCTTCGACCAGGAGGGTGAAGAACGCAAACAGCAGGAGGAGTCAGAGCAAAGGAGGAGGAGGATGTGGAGGAGGAGGAGGAGGAGGAGGACGAGGAGTGTGAGGGAGGATGAGGATGGCGCGGAGCAGGGGGGGGAAGGCGAACGACAAGGAGGAAGAGGAGGCCGATGTGGGAGTGAACTGAGAAGGAGGAGGAGGAGGAGGAGAAAGAGGGGGAGTAGGAAAAGGGGGAGGGAGGGACGTTCAGCGACGAGGAGTACGAAGAACAATCATGCTTGTGGGACATGGGGGAGGAGGCGGATTCAGCAGGAGGGGGGTGAGGAGGGATAGCAGGAGCAGGAGGAGGAGGAACATGAGGAGGGGGAGAGATACGTGGGAGTGGCAACGAAGAGAACTGGTGATGCTGATGCTGCTGATGCTAACTAATGATACCTGTAATGACGAGTTTGGTCATGATGGTGGAGCGGGGGAGGATGAGGAGGAAGAGGAGAAAGAGAAAGAGGAGGGTGAGGAGGAGAAGGGGGATCTGAATAGGAAGGAGGAGTCTGATGAGAACCTATCAGGAGTATGACGAGGAGAATGTGTGGAAGGCGAGGGGGAGTTGGATGCATGAGCAGAAGGACAACGCGCAGGCACAATGCAGGTACATGTTGGAAAGATGAGTACGAAGGGGGTGAAGACGCATACGATTCAAGATGATGTGTATGACCTTCGGAGGGGCCGCCGTAGAGATCTAACGGGACACTAAGGCCGGGGATCCCCAGGACAGAGCCTCGATTGCCGACTGGCGTGCCGGGGGTCCCGTCGAGCTTCCCAGGGCCACCAGGTGCCCCAAAGAGGCCCGCACGCGGCCCCCAATTTGGCCCAAGACGGCTTCACAGAGGCTTATGGGAGCCCCAGGTCTGTTCTAGAGCGCCCCCAGACAGCCCGAGGGGGCTCCGGGAGCTTCCCGAAGGGAGGCTCGAGAGGTCAAACTTGTGCATTTCCATTCGGTTTTTTTTTATGTTTTTAGCGTTCTCACTGTGTCTTCCTTCTGACCGCCCACAGCGGCCCGAGGGGCTCCCCAAGCCGCCCCAAGACCGCCCCGAAGTCTTCCAAGAGGACCCCAAGGTAATCCAAGAAGGCCCCAATGCAGCCCAAGAGAGCCTCAAAGGGCCCCAGCAGGGCGTCTAAGATGGCCCTCGGGCAGCTCCAGAGCCCCCCAAGACGGCCCAAGCGGACCCCACGACGTCCCTGGCGGCCCGAGGGGGCCTCCCGAGTCGCTCCACAATACGCCCGAAGTGCCCCTCAAGAAGGCCTCGAGGCGGCCCCAAGATGGCCCAAGAGAACCCTCAGGCGGCCCACAAGAGCTCCGATAGAGCGTCCAACATGTCCCCGCTTCCCCAGTAATCATGCTTCCAAGATGTTCGCACCAGCCGTTCCCGAAGAAGAGCCCCCTATGCGGGCCCCCTTCTCCCCAGCACCAAAGAGCCGCAGGATTCCCCTCAACACCCTCATCGGGAGCGAGCGAGCAGTGCGTTCTAATGCTCGGGATGTGGAGGAAGGGAATGCAGCCAGTGGGTTGGAACTTGAGAGGAGCGAGAGGGGGAGGGGAAGAGAGCGTACCCGACTCATCCTGTCATCCTTGCTACAATTACCGCCTCGAGGCATGAATGTCTTGATGGCGATGATCAGGATGATGAACCCAAGGAGAGAGAGAGAGGAACATGTGCGGGGGTGGGGAGACTGTGGCGGAATCTGAGAAACGATGGGATTAGATGTTGGAAAGTGGAGTAACAGAGGGGGAGAAGACGAATGATGGAAAGAGAGAAAGAAGTGGAGAGAGAGAGGGAGAAAGAGGATGAGAGAAAGAGGAGCAGAGAAAGCAATGGAGGAGACATCAAGATGACACTTGGGAGGGGGAGAGGGCAATGAGCCATAAGACGGTGTTGACCATGACGAGGTCGATGAGAGCCTTCGATCTGGCGATCTGTGGCGATTGGGCTTTGAGAGTTGACTCTAACCCGTTCGTTGTTGAGCTGTTGAGCGAGTTCACGCTAGAACCTAAGCGCGCGCGAAGCGCACGCGTGCTTCAAGTATATATCTATATACATATATACATATATGGCACAAGTATCAGAGTGAGGGGCGGGACCGGTCAGTCACTGTCCCTGGGTGCGTGGCTGAAGTGGGACTCCGCGGCGCGGATTCTGCTTGTTGAGGCTGTTGTTGTTGTTGTTGTTGTTGTTGAACTCTCATTCTTGAAGAATAATTATTTTTGATCCCCCCCACCGGTGCACATTGATTTTTTTCGATTGAAGTGCCACCCCCGGGGCTCGCACCTTGTTTTTTCTCAAGGAAAGTCTTCCTGCTCAAACTGTGCCCCTGCCCCCCGGGCTACAACAACAACGGCTCCCGCCTGAGACTTCCTCGATTTTTACTCAGGACCCCCGCTCCCGCCTGAGACTTCCGCGCAATTTACTCAGGAAAGGCGCTCCCGTTTGAGACTTCCTCGCAATGTAATCAAGACCCCCGCTCCCGCCTGAGACTTCCGTGCAATTTACGTGGGAACGGCGCTCCCGCCTGAGACTTCTTCGAATTTTACTCAGGACCCCCGCTCCTGCCTGACATTTCCGCGCAATTGACTCAGGAACGGCGCTCCCGCCTGAGACTTCCTCGCAATTTAGTGAGGACCCCCGCTCCCGCCTGAGACTTCCGTGCAATTTGCTCAGGAACGGCGCTCCCGCTTGAGACTTCCTCGCAACTTAGTCAGGGCCCCCGCTTCCGCTTGAGATTTCCTCACAATGTACTCAGGACTGCGCTCTCGCGTGCGACGTCCTCACAAATTATTCTGGAATTGCGTTTCGGCGCTCAGGAACCACGCGCGCGCCAAGGACGCCTTCACAACGTGGTATCTTCCCTCTTCCTTCGTCCTTCCCCCTCCCCTTCCTCCCACTCTCCCTCGTTCTTCCCCTCCTCCTCTTGCAGGGCCCGCGCCAATTCCAATGGCGGGCAGAGAGATGTACGCCCCCGAAGGATTGTCCGCCCGTTCCGGTTTGCCCGTACGTCTAAGCCCGCCGGCCCCAGCAAAGAGAAATAATCCCCCCGAAAGGGGTGTGATCGAAGACGAAGAGGGCGGGCATCGAGGGTGTAGGGTATACGTGTTGAATGACTCGCGGGCAAGTAAGAGCGCACAGCCTTAAAATGGTTGTTGTTGTTGTTGTTGTTGTTGTTGTTGTTGTTGTTGTTACGTTGCGTTGTTGTTGTCGTCGTCCCCCCCACGACCGGCCCGCGACCCGCCCGCGACCCACCCGCGACCCACCCGTGACCCACCCCGCGACCCACCCGCGACCCACCCCGCGACCCGACCGCGACTTGCCCGCGACCCACCCGTGACCCACCCGCGACCCACCCGCGACCCACCTTGCGACCCGCCCGCGACCTACCCGCGACCCACCCACATTGCTTGAACGAAAAATTCGGCGCCTGCGGCAGGTTCGTTGTATAATTTGTGAAAAAGCGCCGGCGGCGGCCTTCTTCAGAGCCTCGCAGACTGCGGACGCCCCCGCCGCCCCCTCACTTCTATCCGCAACTGCGGGGTGCGATGTATATATGTGTATAAATACATTTACACCAATATATAGAGATACATATTGTGAGTTGTGAGTTTTAAGCTTGGTTTCGCGACGTGTGTAGTGCTATCTACGTGGTGCAATCCATGTGGTGTGAAATATGCTGTGCAAGCTATGTTGTGCAATCCGTGTCGCATGAAGTGTATGGTGCAATGCGCGTGGTGCAATTTATGCGGTGCCAATATGTGGCCCGTGTTGTGTAAACTATTATGTGAAATCCCCGTGGTATTAGCTACGAGGTGCAAGCTACGTGGTGCAATCTATGTGGTGTGATTCATTCATTCTGCTCGCGCACTCACCCCACCCTCCCACCCGAAACTTGGTTTGCAGGACCCATGCGGCGGCGACTGCGATGACTGCTTGGCCATTGCTGGCGCATCTCTGCTACAGCGGCCAGCTGATTTGGCACCGCCGCCCTGGCCGCGATGACGCTTACCGATGGCAAAGTCCCGGCGCGTGTCAAGGGCCACGTTGGCGCGCGGGCAGTTCAATGCGGGTCGGTGGGTTGGGCGAGCGCGGTATCATGATCACGGTGGCAACCGCCGCAGCGATGATGATAGTAGCGATGGTGGTGGCGATGATGACGATGTCGACGGCTATGCCAATGACCTCGCCGATGCCTCTCTTGCCGATGATTATGATGATGTCCATGTGTCGATGTTGAAGATGATGTGGTGATGATGGCGGCAATTGCGGTGATTGCCAATGACGGTGACGTGATGCGGCGGCGCTGGTGAAGATGATGGTGAGGAAGTGCGCGCGCGCAGAGATCGGCAAATCGTTGGTTGAAATTCTAAACGCTTCGCGTATCCCCACCAGCTTTGACCCGCCCTCTGGACTTTTCCTTGCGGGCCGCCGATCAAAAAAAATATCCACACCAGCGTCCGTAGCCTTGGCTCAAGCCGCTCTGGTTCGAGCCCAGGAACCAGCATCCTGCGACGGCGGCGCCGCGCGGCCCCGCCCGGCCGCGGCTGCCGCGGTTGTTATTCGGACGCGTTCCCGCTCCGTGCTTGCGAGCCCGGACGCGTCACCGCTCTGGGGCCCTGGACGCGTCACCGCTCTTGGGTTGGTTTCTGCGCCTTTCATGCCGAGGAGGCGCGGCATCCGCTCAGCTCTTCGCGTGGCCGCCGACGCTGCGACCCCGAATCCTCCCGCACCACCCCCCTTGCCGTAATGGGTCGCTCGAACGCTCGAGTGGATTGGGCGGGTCAGCCTCGTCGAGGAGTTCCGCAGCATCCAGCGGCACCTGAAGCTGCTCCTGCGAGCTGTTCGCACGCGCCTCGGCGAGGTGGAAACCGATGCGGAGGAAGCCAGGCGCGTACGGAGGAGGTGAGTGCTCGGAGATGGCATTCCACTTCCCAGGATGCTGGTGCGCAGGTGGCGCCGCTACGAACGCATGGATGGATGGACGATGGGCGTGCCAGCTGGGGCGCCGCCAGGAAGGCGGAACCGCTGCAGAGCCAAGGTCAACGGTGGACTTCATTTGGCGGAGGATGGTGGGAGACCCCATCGGCCCGACGCCGCCGGCAGAGGGTGGCGGCGGCAGCTCGACGGTGCGAGGTTGCTCCGCTTCCACAAGAGGCACTGGACTCCGCTGGCGCCGCTGGTGCTGCGGCGCCCCCTGCCCTGGCGCCCCCTCGCGCTGGCCGCCTGGCGCTGCCGCCGCGGCCGCCTCTGGGTGGCGCCGCCGCCTCGCCCGCCGGCGCTGCCGCCTCGCCGGCTGGCGCCGCCTCCGCGGTCGCCGCCCGCGCTGCCGCCGCCGCCGCTGGCTCCGCCGCGGCGGTTGCGGCTGCGGCGGCTGCCGGCGCCCCGTGGGCGCCGCCTGCGCCGCGGGCGCCGACGTGGCCACGGCCTCCGCCGCGGCCGCTGCCGCGGACGCCGAAGCGCGGGCGGCCGCGGCCGCCGGCGCCGCGGACGCCGCGTGCGCCGTGGCCGCGGCTGCTGGCGCCGCGGTCGCCGCCGGCGCCGCCGGCGCCGTGGCCGCCGCCGGCGCCGCCGGCGCTGCGGCGGCCGCTGGCGCGTTTGGCGCTGCTGGCGCCGCTGCTGGTGCTGCCCTTCGGGCGGCCACGGCGGCCGCCTGCGGCGCCACGCCGCCGCCGGCGAGGCCGCGGCCGCCGCGGGCTTTTGGGGGGCCGTGGCGGCACTGGCCCGCGCCGCTGGTTTCGCCGCCGGGGCTGCCTGCAGTGGCGCCGTGGCCGCGGCGGCGGCAGCCGCGCCTGGGCCCTGGGGCGCGGGGGCGGTGCCCGCGGCCTGCGCCGCCGCGGCCGTCCCCACGGCCGCCGGCGGCGCGGCCGCTGGCGCAGCAGCTGCCGCGGCCCTCGGCGACCCCCCGCGGCGGCAGCTGCAGCCGCAGCAACGACAGCAGCAGCAGCAGCCGCAGCAGCAGGGCAGCAGCAGCAGCAGCAACAGCTGCACCAGCAGCAGCAGCAGCAACATAACCCAGCAGCCGCAGCAGCAGCAGCAGCAGGGCAGTAGCCGCAGCAGCCACTGCAGCAGCAGCTGCTGCAGCAGCAGCAGCAACATAGCCCCGCAGCTGCAGCAGCGGCACCCCCCGCAGCAGCAACAAGAGCCACCCAGCGACCACAAGAGGAACCCACGAGGAGACGCAGAGGTACCCGTGCCCCCTCAGCAGCAGCAGCAGCAGGGCAGAGAAAAGGAGAGGGAGGTCACGGCGGAGTCGGCGGAGGCTGCGGAGGCCGCGGAGTATCGGGGGCCCGAAGCGACGGAAGCTTCGGAAGGTGCAGAAGTGGCACAAGCCCTCACTCGTGTCTCTGGATTAGAACCGGGTGGACTGGGGGTGGCCCCCGAAAGTGCTGACGGTAGCCGCAACAGTCAGCTAAGCGAGATCCCGGGACAGCAGGGGCTCGCCTGCCACACCGTGCCACCCCCACCTCCCCTTCAGAACAATCAGACCGTCAGCAGTCCTCTGGGAGTGCCACAGACCCAGCAGGGGGACCACGGACCAACCGTCCAGACGCAGGACAGCGAAGCCATCCACTGCCTCGTCGGGAGAAACCCCATTCGCGCCCATTCGCCCCCCTTCCCCTGTCAGTGAACCCACTCGTATGGGCGGAGAACCCCGGGCGCCCTCTCCAGACGTCCAGGGCGCGACTGGCAAAGAACCTCGCGTTCCGGATATGGAAGCTGCGTCGCCGTGCGCGCACGCGCCTGGCACAACCAGCGGCGCCCCAGAGACGGGAGAGAGCCCCGCGCTGACCGAAGGGGACGCACCTGGGAGCGACGGCGGGCACAGGCCCGAAGGCGAACGCCAGCGAAAGGGGCCTCTCCCCACGTGCCACAGGGCAGCGTCCGCCCTGGCTGCCGGATACGATTCGACCCCCGCCCGGCGGCCAACCGCGCGGCCTGCTTCTCCCCGCAGAACCCCGCCAGGCGCGCAGCCGGAACTGTCGCGCGCAGATCGCGAGCCCTCCGGCCAGGACGACGAGGCCGGTGCGCTGGAGACTTGCAGCCAGGATGCACGGCAGTACCAATGGCCTGACCCGCGCCAATGGCCAGAACCCAAGGACCCCGACACGGGACAGCAGCTGTACAAAACAGAAATCAGCAACATCCAGCGGGACCTCCCCGGGGAGGCACCCGGCGAGGCGATAAGACGACTCCAGGTCACACTGGGGCCACGCGGCAGTCTGTGCCCGGCAGCAAGGGCGCGCTCGACCCGCTTCGGCAGGACCCGCAAACCTGCCACCCCTTCTTGGGATCCTTCCGCAACCACAAGTGCGACGCACGGGTCGTCAGTGACGCGCTGTGCCTCGACGTCGACTGGACTCGGCTGTGGCAGCTGCGCCCGGGTCGAAGCGGCGGAGTGAGCAGTGATCACCGCGCGGCAAAGGGCCACCCGAACAACCAGGCCCCCAAGAAGCGCAAAACAAACAGTGGTGGGCCGTCTCCCCACAGTAGCCTTTGCTGCCCCCATCGTGGCATCGCACATGCGGGGGACAGGTGCGTGGAGGATGGTCACTGGCAGCAGGCCCGTTGCTGCCCTGCAAGGCGGAGCCTGCGAAAGGGATGCACCCCTCGCCCTCCCCCCCCCGGGCGGAGGCGCAGGTGCCCCTCCAGGTGGCGCCTCCGACGCTGGCGCACTCAGCGCGAAAGGAAGTGCATGCTCTGCGGCTGTTGGCTGCACCCCCAGCGCGAATGGAAGTGTGATCTCCGAGGCTGTTGGCTGCGCCCCCATCGCCGCGATAGAGAGAGAGGGGACAAAAAAGAGAGAAAGAGAGAAAGAGAGAAAGAGAGAAAGAGAGAAAGAGAGAGAGAGAGAGAGAGAGAGAGAGAGAGAGAGAGAGAGAGAGAGAGAGAGAGCGCGCGTGTCTCGCGGCGGTCTGCTGCACCACCACCCCCCATGCGCAGATGTTCTCGGCGTGCAGCTGCTGTCAAGATACTTGGATGTCCTCTCATAGATGGGGCCCTCGCAGACGCACTCTGCTGGCTCACGCTTTGCATCGGCATCGCACTCGCGGGGGCCAGGTGCGTGGAGGGGGGTCTCTGGCAGCAGGCCCGTTGCGGCCCTGCTAAACGCGGCCTGCGGGAGGGATGCCTCCGGGCCCACCGGCCCTGGACGCACGCGGGGGCTGCTGCCCCTCTGGCCCGGGGCCCCCCGCGCGGGGTCAAGGCGCCCTTGCATCCCCGTTCTGGCTGCCATGGGCCTTTCATCGCCTCCCACTCGTGGTCGCTGCGTCTTGACAGCCGCCGGGCACTGGTCTGTGGCTGCAGCGTGGGCACCCCCCCTCATCCTATGCTCTGTGCGTGCAGCTACCAAGACATGTGCACAGTGCGGCTGTTGGCTGCACTCCCCTTCCGCCACGCGTGGACAGATTCAGCCCCGGCTACGCCCCGGCGCTCCATGGGCTGGTCGTGGCAGCTGTGGATCTCGGCGACGGCTGTGGCCGTTACCTGCGAGGCTGCAGTGTACCGGCCCTTGGGCCAGAGTGCGTTCCTCTCATCCTTGCAGCCCCTGTTTCGGATACGATGACCGTCGCGCCGGCCCCCCCCAGAGACATGCGCACATTGCGGCTGTTGGCTGCACCCCCCCTCAGACCGCGAGGTTGCAGTGTGATCTCGGCGACCATCGTGACCGTTACCTGCGAGGTTGCAGTGCACCGGCCCTTGGGCCAGCGTGTCCTCTCTCATCGTTGCAGCCCCGGCCAGTCACTGGTTTCGGATACGATGAACGACGCACCGGCCCCCCCCCCAGGCAGCGGCGTGGTCCGTGGAGTGAGTTCTCTGTAGGTACCTGCCGTTCCTCCGTCCACTCTGTGGTCAGATTCAGCCCTGACTGCGCTCCAGCGCTCCATGAGCTGGTCGCGGCTGCAGCGTACTTCGGCGACATTCGCGGCCGATATCCGCAAGGCGGCAGTGCACTGGCTCTTGGGCCTATGCGTGTCCTCTCTCCTCGTTGCTTCCCTGGCCTGTCACTGGTTTCGGAGTCGATGACTGACACGCCGGCCCCCCCCCGGGCAGCGGTGTGGATCGTGGAGTGAGTGCTCTGTAGGTCCCTTCCGTTCCGCTGCCCCTGTCTCCGCCGACCCCGCGTACGGCGGTGGTGCGGACTTCGCGCTGAGTGGTTCAGCCTTCAGCGTTGTATTTTCGGTTCTCCCTGCCCGCTTTCGGCTAGGGGAGCTGCTCGGAGCTTGGCGCCGACAGGGCGACTTCTCCGTTGCACCCGCACTGCTGTCTGCTTCACTTCGGCGTGGCCGGCGCTTATGGGCGTTTGCCTTAATGCGGAGTGTTTTGCTCAGTTCATGTGCACTCCACGCATCGCGTGTAATTTGCCGTGTTCCGTTGCCCCGGGCATCGCTGTTGCCGCCAGACCGTAGTCGAGTGGCCGCCGACCAAAAAAGTATCCCCACCAGCCTCATCCACCAGCTTCCGGCGGGTTGCGTTGCACCACGTTCCGCGACAGTTCAGCCCCCTGGCTTGCAGACGTCGTCCTGGGCGTTTGGAGACTGGCGCCCCGCCGGCGACTCACTCCACCGGCCTCCCACTTGCCCCCACTCAGATTGACGGAGTTGGTCATCCTGGTTCACGTCTCATATTGTGGCAGGCACCGAATTCCATGACATTTTGTCTGTGCACGTGCTCGAGCTCTCAGGGCACCCCTGCCGTCCCCTTCAGCTTCCTGCTGCTTGGTGAGCGGGCTGGCCGGCCTGTGCCTGTTGTAGCTAATTAGCCTCGCTCGTGCCCCGGACTTTGCTTCTCGCCGCCTGACCTTTGTCTCGTGGCCGCGACCCAAAAAAGGATCCCCACCAGCCCGTCCAGAAATGAGCCCCAGTGGAGTGGAGGTGATGAGGGAAACGGGGGAGCATGCAGAAGAACACAGGGCGGGGTAAACCGCCATATGCCCCAAGAGGGGGAGGATGTAGGAGGAGTCGTCGTCGTCGTCGTCGGAGTAGGAAGAGGAAGAGGAGGAACAGGAGGAGGAGCAGGAGGAGGAGGGGGAGGAGGAGGAGGATGAGGAGGAGGAAGATGAGGAGGAGGAGATGGATGAGGGCGAGGACGTGGAGGACGAGAAGGGGGAGAAGGAGGAGGAGGAGGAGGACAATGGCGAGCTTGGGGGCCTCTTGGGCCGTCTTTGGGGCCTCTAGGCGGTCCTGGGGAGCCTCTTGGGGCATCTTGGGGGTCTCTTGGGGCATCTTGGGGGTCTCTTGGGGGCCTCCTGGGGGCCTTTGGGGGCCATCTTGGGGCCATCTTGGGACACCTTGGGGCCTCCTGGGCGTTTCTTGGGGCCATCTTGGAGGAGATCCATCAAAGAAGGGGGGGTGGGAATTAGCGTTGCCCTCCCAGGAGGCCAAAATGGGGCCAAAACCTCAGTACAATCAATGAGTTTGGCTTCCTCGCCGAGGCCATCTTGGACGCCCCAACGACCCGGCGACCCCCCCGTCCAGGTCCAGGGGAGGGGGTAGGGGGAGGGGTAAACCCACCCCCTAGGGGGAAAAAGGAGGGGTTGAAGAGGAAACGCTCTAAGCCACCGACGCCCAGAGGGCTGGTGGGACTACTGTTCCATACGTCTGTGAGGAGCTTGATCTTGACACGCCTCGAACACTAATTGTGTCGGAACGTTTCCGACACGTTCGCGTGACGGCGCGCGTGTGGCCAGCATGGTGTGCTTGGATACGGATCCGCGCGCTGGACGCATGCTGAATCAACGCGGGTGTACCGCGTGGTGATACGTGAATGTGGCGTTTCAGTTTGTATATTGGCTTCTTAATCGCATGATTTTCATGCCATGCCAGTGAATGCGCACGGGCATCAACATTGCGAGTTGTGTGGCAGCACAAACCTACGTGTTGCTTTTGATGATTGTGCGCTGACATGTTTACATGATTGGAAGGCGCGGCATGATTTCGATATTTGCGCGCCCGCGTGTGGGCTTTGTGATTTTTCTCGCAAAGAATTCTTGCAACACGGGTGCGCGCGGATAGTGTCATTTGACAAGGATCGGTGGGGGGTGGGGGGCGATACCCAGTTCGACAAGGATGGTTTGAGTTCGTACAGAATGAGCGACGAGGCAGATTCATATGTGATTCGGAACGTCCCAGGTGGCACTGATCAGTCCAGGGGGGAGAGGATGGTAGAGATCACTGTTGTTTTGAAATGAAAAGTCGTGTGAGCGTGGTGCGGCACAAAGCGGCCACGAGTGGCAACGTGGCGAAACTTCGCCGGACCCACCCACCGCACGAGGCGGCCGCGAGTCCGTTGTGGGCAACGTGGCGAAAAAGCGCCGGACCCACCGAGCGCACGAGGCGGCCATGAGGCGGCCACAGGCGGCAACGTGGCGAAAGTTTTGCGGAGCTACCCAGCGCACGAGGCGGCCACGGACGGCAATGTGGCGAAGCCTCGCTGGACCCATCCAGCGCATGCGGCGGCCACGAGGCGGCCACAGGCGGCAACGTAACGAAGTTGCGGCGGACCCACCCAGCGCACGAGGCGGCCCCGATGCGGCCATCGGGGGCAACGTGGCAAAAAATCGCTGGATCCAACCAGAGCGCCTGGCTGATGCGAGGCGGCCACGGGCAGCAGCGTGGAACAGCTTTACCCAGTACACGTCTTGGTAGTAGCAACTCCGATCCGACGCCAATTTCCAACCAAAAGCTGCACCCACCCCCTGGCAAAACCTCCTTATCACACGTAGTGTGGTCTGATCTGCACAGTCAGAATTTTCTCTGAAGGGGTCCACGCGAGTTCCCTGGGTCGGCGCTGGACGCTCCCTTCTCGCGGCCCGCACCTCTGGTTGGCGCCTGCGGCACCGCTCCCTTCCCCAATGCTCGGAGCGCGCCACGAATGTGCAAGGAGGGGGGTCCACCGCCGACCCAGTAGATCCGCGCGGATACCGTTGAGGACAAATGCAAGCGCCCCGCGCTTTCCGCACGGAGCTGCTTGGTGCTAGGTCGCTGGGATGTCTGCTTCCGTGCGCTCCTCCCTGCGCTCCTCCTGGGGGAAATATATTTGCGCAAACCTCCGAAAGATGCTGCTTGAGACTTTTCATATTATCTGGCGAGGCGACTGTGCAGGGGGCCGAGTGGCTGCAGCGCATCATAGCGGACCAGAAGGGGGCAGATGCCGAGAAGGAATTCAACGAAAAGTTCAGTGCATTCCTTGTTGACGGCGTGCTGCAAGACTTGGGGCCAGTCTTCGACTTGTTCGTGGACCACAGCAAGGACCTATTCGCCTCGATTCCAGACGCGCGGCCAGAGGAGCGGGTAAGGGACATCGAGGGCTTCTTCGCCCTGGTACTCAGCATGCTGCTCCTCCTCGACGAGGAGGAGCATCTGGACAAGGCCACCACGCGCCTGTGCGACCTCTTCAGCAGCTCCGCCGACCAGCAGCCTGAGCTGCGCTTGCGGCTGCTGATGATGCTGTACAATACATTCAACGATCTCCCCTGTGAGGCTCGGTACCGGGTGTTCAAGTGCGTGGTGGATTTCTCTGCCAAGGCCAGACTGTTCGACCAGGTGCTACCGTACATGGAGTACCTGGATACTTGGATGGTAGACTGGAACGCTTACCTCACCATCGATGATAAGCGCACCCTTTTCCGCGATATCGCGCAGTACATGCAGGCGTTTGGCAAACGATTGGAGCACTTCCTCTTTTTGAAGAGATACCACGACAGCTACCAGGGGGAGAAGGCCGACGCGATTGGCGCCAAGGAGACTCAAGACTTGGCCGTGGAGCTCATCAAGGTTGCCGTGGCGCTGCCGTCGGTGATACAGTTTGATGACATCCTGAATTTTGACACCGTCAAGGCGCTCGGGAAGGGCAAGCACAAGGACTTGGTCGAACTTTGTCGCGTCTTCCTGAGTGGCACCGTCTCAGACTTGCGCGATTTTAACAAGAAGAATCCCAAACTGTTCGATGATCACTCCCTGAAGTTCGATGACGCCCTTGCCAAGGTTCGGCTGCTGTCGCTGGCCAGCATCGTGCACGGCAAGTCGGAGATCTCGTTGTCGGAGGTGGCCGAGGCCCTGCAGGAAGACGTGGATTGTGTCGAGAAATGGGTGGTCAGGGCCATCTCGGAGGGGGTGGTCGATGGCCGTATTGACCAGTTCAACTCCAAGGTGCTTGTGAAGACGTCCTTCCAGCGCACGTTTGAGAAGGGGGAGTGGTCTTTCCTGGACTCGAAGCTTACGCAGTGGATCGACAATCTCGAGAACGTCATCAAGTTCATCGGTGAGCAGAAGGTCCTCAGGGAGGGGCTGGCGAAGGAGGCCAGGGGGGACAAGGACCCCGAGGAGAAGTGACCGGGCGCACCGGTGAGAACCCAGTCATCGGCCCCGCCGCGGCCGTTCTGGGCCACAGCGGTTCAGGCCAGAGGAGGCGGAATGGGAGGAGATGAGGAAGAGGACTTCCCCTCGCCGCTGTGTCTGCCTCGACCTGCTGTCCTCCTGGCTCCTGCTCCACCTCCCGTCCCCTCCCCCCCCCTCTCCCCCCTCCCTCGCTCCTCGGCCCTCGTCCCCTTCCTGCCTCCTCCTGCCTCCTGCCTGCTCCATGTCCATGCCTCCCGCCCCCCAGGGTCCATCCTCTCCTCCGGCCCCCTGCGCGCCCCCTGCCGCTCATCCTCCCGCCTCCCATCCTCCCTTCCCTGCCCGTTGCCCCTATCGGGCACGAGGCTCAGGCTGAGCCGTCGCCCTCGAGGCAGGACGTGGGGCTCGGACAAAGCAAGCAGAGCCAGTGGGCTTTCTGGGAAGCTCTCCAGCAATCCCACCGGGTTGCTCCACGGTGGCCCCGTCCTCGAGTGGTGCACCATGGTGGCACGCCGGGCCTCTGGTCCTACCAACGGGGCTACAGTCCACCCACATAGCAAGGATGGGCAGCCTTCCCAAGAGTGCCCTTGCATCCTTGCCGACTCGGTCCATCGTTGGCCACTTTCGTTGGCCAACCTCGTTCGAAGAACGCTAGCATGGCCGTCCAAGGCCCTTTTGCATCCTTACCGCGCGTCCTTATGGTACCAGTCGACTGTGAGGCGCCCCTGAGCCGTACCACATCATATCACTTCAAGCTTCCCCTCTACCTGCCTATCCTCCCTTCGGCGTCACCCCAACATAGTAATACTATGTGTGCGTCGCCCCCCCAGAGACGACGTGCGCACCGAGACATCTTATAGTCTATGCGTCGTGGCGGGCGCTGTCTGGCCACACCGCTCGGGAAACGATATACTACAAGATGGGTATACGATATGTTCGGGTCGGACGCGTATTTCAAGGAGGACATATCGTATTAGTATGTCTCTGTGCGTCCCATCCCTCCCCGCTCCCTCTTGCTTCTCCTGCCGCTCCCGCCGCCTCGGCTCCCTCACTCTCCCCCCCAAGGGGGGGGGAGGGAAACGCCGCCGTGCGCCACCGCCGCACGCGGCGCGCTCGTCGGTCGTCGCCGCCGTCGTCGCCGCCCTCGGCGTCGCCGCTGCCGTCGTCGCTGCGGTCGTCGTTGCCGTCGTCGTCGTCGCCGCCGCCGTCGCAGTCTTTGGACGAGACGACCGAGGAGGAGAAAGGAGTTCGAGCACCAAGAAAAACGAAACTCGAGGGTTTTCACGTGTCGGGTCCTGGGAGACACTCGTTCGACACTGTTCCGACACTTTTTCGATACTTTTCCGGGTGCTCGAAATTATTGCTGGAATGTGGTCCGTAAGTACGATGGGCGCAACATAAGAACAGGGGAGGGGGAGTGTGGAAGCCAGGGGGTTGGGGGAGATGCGCGATAGGAGCAGAAGGAGGAGGGAGGGGAGGCCGATCGGGAGGCGGACGGGAGCGGCTGATAGGGAGGAGAAGGGGGAGGAGGGGAAGGAGGAAGGAGGACATGAGGAAGAGAAGGAGGAAAGCAGATGGAGTGGGATGATGATGCTGATGATGATGAAGATGATGATGAAGATGATGATGCTGATCATGATGAGGATGAGGATGATGATGATGATGAGGATGATGAGGATGATGAGGATGATGAGGATGATGATGATATCATGATGATTGTTAGTATTAATACTATAATGTTGATGCTGGTGGTAATGATGCTGGTGATGATCATGTTGTGATGATGGTATGGCCATGATGGATTTGTCGATGATGAGGATGATATTGTGATATGATGATATGATGATGGTGATGGTTATATAGATGAGGGTGGTGGTGATGATGGTGATGATGATGCTGCTGATGATGATAATGATGATGATGACGATGATGATGGATGAAGAGGAGGAGGAGGAGGAGGAGGAGGAGGAGGAGGAGGAGGAGGAAGCGGAGGAGGAGGAGGAGGAGGAGCAGGAGGAGGAGGAGGAACAGGAGGAGGGGCAGCAGGATAACGGCTGCGTGTGTGCGTGTGTGTGTGGATGGGAGGGTGGGGGAGGAGGAGGGGCCCCTGCATCATTGCGATGTACCCAATACGAACCGGATGGCACCTTTGCCTCAGATCGCGATGCATGGACGTGTGTACGTATCATCCGTCAGATGGTCGAGTCGACCGAGGGCTTGATCCAAAATTAGGTACTTGGGCCGAGGGGAAAGTAGGTGAGGAGGAGAAGGATCAGGTATCCAGAGACCCCAGAGTCCCTGAAAGGGCCGACCACGGCCGAGCCCGTCTGCCCCCGGTCCTCGAGCGATCGATCTTCGAGCGATCCATCCTCCTACGATCGACGACGACGACGACGACGACGAAGATGAAAACGAAGACGGAGACGACCGACGGCGATCACGACAGCGAATACCCTGGCGACGACCACGAGCGACACAGACCAGTGTTCCTTCCGACGCGCCAGTGGGCCATGCAGCCAGGAGTCGAGCCAAGGGCCCCGCCACGACGACCGGCCCACCCCTAGCGGAGAGCACAGCAAACAGGCCAGCGCAGGTCGGGCCAAGCCGACCGCAGAGCTGTGCCGCACGACGACGACCACGACCGGCGCAGTCCGGAGGTCTCCATTGCATGTCTGCAGAGGACCCCCTCGGGCCATGAAAAATCACGACGGGGAGTTTTTCGCTACTCCTGGCCTCCGGGGGCCCTTGCCGGCCCTCGGGGCCGTCAGAAAACGGCTCAGGACGAAGAACCGGTCCCGGGGAAGGGGTTCAGACCTCCATTGGGGCCGACGTCATAAACAAATCCTGACGTCGGCGGTCTGGGGACGACGACCACGACCGACGGAGTCTGGAGGTCTCCGGAGGCCTCGAAAGGTCTCAGGAGTTCCCCGGAGGTCGCCGCCGCGCGCGCTCGCACGCGCTGCGCCCGACGGCCGTTCCGGGCTGGGCGGGGGGGGCGTCCGCCCCAGGCGGCTCTGAGGGCGTCGGTGCTGCAGCTGGAGGACCCTTGGCGCCCAGGCCCACGTCGACGACGTCGACGGGCCCAGACCCGATCGGGTCATGAAAAAAAGCACGACGGGGAGTGTTTCGCTAGACTTTCGGCCTCCTGGGGCCCTTACCGGCCCTCGGGGCCGTCAGAAAACGACTCGGGACGAAGAACTGGTCCCGGGGAATGGGTCCAGACCTCTGGGGGCCGACGTCATGAAAAAATCGGGAAGTCAGGGGTCTGGGGCCCCAGGCACCCAGAGGGCCCATTTGTTGTTGCTCCATCTGGGCGTTTCTCTTCCGCTTCGGCCTCCCGGGGCCGGTTGCGGGCCCATGGACCATGAAGGACGGGTTTGGGGCGAAAAGCTGTTCCAGGGGGGCCAGGGAAGAGGTGGCCGCGGACCCAGACCCCCGACGTCATGTTTTTGTTCATGACGTCGGCCCCAATGGAGGTCTGGACCCAGTTCCCGGGACCGGTTCTTCGTCCTGAGTCTTTTTCTGACGGCCCCGAGGGCCGGCAAGGGCCCCCGGAGGCCAGAAGTAAAGAAAAACTCCCCGTCGTGATTTTTGTGCATGACCAGAGGGGGTCTGGGGATTGAGAAGCAGTCAGACCGTCGGTCTGCTGGGGTCCAGTCGGCGGCCTCGTTGCGGAGGCGTTCTCGGGCGCTCGACGCCCTGGCTGGCCGCGGCCGCAAGAAGTGGGCAGGGTGGGCCCAGGGAGGGTCTGGGGACAGAGTTTGAGGGGGGGCCCAGGGCCTCCAACGCTTTGAAGAATCCTCCTTCCTCCTCCTCCTCCTCCTCCTCCTCCTCCTCCTCCTCTTCTTCTGTTCCGGGTTCCGGGACCGTCAAGACGTGACCCTCGGGACCAAGAGGCAGTCCCCCATTTGTCACGCATCGCCAGCTCCGTGCTGCTTCCCTCCCAAACATCAAGGCGTCGGAAGTCAGGGGGCCTGCTCCACAGGTCAGGACATCGAGGGTCGAGGTTCGAGGATGGAGCGCCTGGACGTCTTCGTGTCTATCTTGGCCTCCATGGGTCCCTCCCTCGTCTTCACGGCTGCAGATCCGCCTCGAAGACATTGGATCTCGGACTATAGCCGACAGGCCCAGGGGGCACGGCCCTTGCCCCCCGTGCCCCCTGGGGGAGGATCAGCCGGGAGGACCCAGACTTGTCCCATGCATCCCAAATGGCATGTTCTCATCCTGAAAATCAACAGTCAGGACGGGTAGCCTTCCCAAGGGCCCCCTTGCGTCCTTAG
This sequence comes from Prorocentrum cordatum, assembly GCA_963575745.1. Classification (NCBI taxonomy): domain Eukaryota; class Dinophyceae; order Prorocentrales; family Prorocentraceae; genus Prorocentrum; species Prorocentrum cordatum. The sequence continues at coordinate 70,440 of CAUYUJ010014763.1, read as the reverse complement.
ATTTTGTCGGCAGCGCGCCGCCAGAAGAGCTTTCACTGGGGCGTGCCCCAGGACCGTTCAAGGGTCCTGCGTTCTCACTCCAGATTGTCCAAGGACCGTCCAAGGGTCTTGCGTTCGATTGTAGTCCTCGGGCCCAGAGGTCCCGAGGAGGAGGAGGAGAAGGAGGAGGAGGAGGAGGAGGAGGAGGAGGAGGAGCCCCTCCCCCCCAGACTAGTGCGACTTGCTCCTCGCTGCCCGAGGTCCTGGGCGCCTCCCTTTGGCGCCCGCGAGGCGCCCGCGGGCGGCCGCCCCCCAGGCGCCCACCAGGCGCCCGCCTCTGGCCAGGCCGCCCACCAGGCGCCCGCACAGCGCACGGGGGCCGCCACGAGGCGCGCACGGCCGCCCGCTGGTCGACACGCCGCCGAGCCCTGGCAGCGCAGGGGGCCAAGCGGCCCCCTTGCAGTACGAACTCGGCCCTCGTGTGCTGCCCACGAGAGGTACCCTCCCCCCCCTGATCCGGAGGGGGCGCGCGCCGTCCGCGGACACTGGGTCCGTGCGCATGATCACGGGAGGAGGCCCCGGCGAGCCGGAGACCCCAAGTCCTGTCTGTGCGCTTCCCCCACGTCCTGAGTGGGGCTCTTGTGTTCTCTGGACACCCCGCGCAGGAATCCTTTACCCCCTCTTCCTGCCATCGTCGTCATCATCATCATCATCATCATCATCATCATCATCATCATCATCATCATCATCATCATCATCATCGTCACCATCATCATCGTCATCATCATCAGTTTCAGCATCCTCAACATCATCACCATCATCATCAGCAGCATCAGCATAAGCATCATCACCATCATCATCAGCAGCATCAGCATAAGCATCATCATTATCACCATCACCATCACCATCACCATCATTATCAGCAGCATCACCATCATCGACATCGCCATCGTCATCGTCATCATCATCCTCTCCACCACCATCATCTTCATCATCATCATCATCCTCATCATCATCATCATCAACATCATCCTCATCATCATCGCCAGCATCATTACCATCAACATCATCATCACCACTATTGTCACTGCTGGCCTCTACAAGCTTGATTATGGACGAGGTCTCAGGCGGGAGCCTCGTCTGTGAGTGAATTGTGATGAAGTCTCAGGTGGGAGCCCCCTCTCTATGGGGCCCGCAGCTTGCATGATTAATCCGAGCGTGTCATCGGAATCCCATAACTGTCGCCATTCCTGGCTTCTTTAAGCTTGGGTATGGAGGAAGTCTAAGTTGGGAGCCTCGTTTGTGAATGAATTGGGAGAAAGTCTCAGGCGGGAGCCCCCTCCCTATGGGGCCGCACTTCATTTTGGTAACCCGACGCGGCCATCCAAAACGTTGTACTTGTCGTCAGGTTGGGGCTCCTCAGGCTTGAATATGGAGGAGGTCTCGAGCGGGAGCCTCGCTTGTGATAGAATCCGCGAGGGAGTCTCGAGCGGGAGCCTCTCCCTATGGGTCCCCCTCCATGTTCGAGTCCTGGCGGGTTTCGGTAATTCTGTAGCTGTCGTCACTTCGGACTCCGCAGGTTAGAATCAGAGTGAGGGAGCCGAACGCTCATTCTTTGTTCCCGGGTGCGTGGCTGAAGTGGGGATCCGTGGGAAGGATTCTGCCTGTTGAATGTTAATTACTAAGCAGTTATTATTGTTGGACCCCTTAAAGGCGCCCTGGCGCTCTCGCCGAGGCGACGGCTACATTTTCATTGAAAATGATACTCACGCTCGAGCGGTTTGGGGGACCGCCAAAACCGGCCCCCCAACAACAACAACAACGCTCCCGCTCGAGACTTCCTTCTTTTTTGCTCAGGGCTGGTGTTCTTGCTCGCCGCCGAAAGCCGCCGTCCTAACAAAACCGGCGCTCCCGCTCGAGACTTCCTCGCGTTTTACCTTGGACTGGCGCGCTAGTCTTTCTCTCATCGGCGCTGCCCCGAGCAAAAACAACGCTCCCTCTCGAGGCGTCTCCCCTTTTTTACTCAAGGCGGTGCTCCTCCTCGCCGCCGAAAACCGCCGCCCCGACAAAACCAGCGCTCCCGCCCGAGACTTCCGTTTTACGCTGGACTGGCGCCCAACTCTCTTTTGAATTGGCGCCGATCCGAGCAAGAACAGCGCTCCCGCTCAAGGCTTCCTCCCTTTTTCCTGAAGACGGTGCTGTTCCTCGCCGCCGACAGCCCCTGTCCCGACAAAACCACGGCTCCCGCTCGATGTGTCCTCCCTTCTTACTCAAGGTGGAGTTCCCCCTCGCCGCCGAAGGCCGCCGCCCCGACAACACCAGCGCTCCCGCCCGAGAATTCCTTTTTGTTTTACGCTGGACTGGCGCCCTACTCTCTTTTGGATTGGCGCCGCTCCCAGCAAGAACAACGCGCCCGCTCGAGATTTCCTGTTTTTTTTTCCTCGGGACGGTGCTGTTCCTAGCTGCTGACAGCCCCCGTCCAGAGAAAAACCACGGCTCCCGCTCGATGCTTCCTCCTTTCTTGCTCAAGGCGGTGTTCTTCCTCGCCGCCGAAGGCCGCCGCCCTGACAACACCAGCGCTCCCGCCCGAGAATGCTCTTTGTTTTACGCTAGACTGGCGCCCTACTCTCTTCAGCATTGGCGCCGCTCCCAGCAACAACAGCAGCCCTGCTCGAGACTTTGTCCCTTTCTATTCAGGGCCGGGTCCTTGCCTCACCGCCGACAGCCCCCATCCCCACCAAGGCAATCCTGTCGTTCGGTACTTCCTTGTGCTTTACCCTTCGCTGGGTTTCCACTGGCGGTCTCGCATCGGCGCAGCAAGGCGCGAACATGTGTTTTCGAGGCGGGATGTTGAAATTCCTCAGAGGAGGTGTTTGCAAGACCTCATTGGGCGGGAGATCTGGGAATGGGAATAACTGACCCCGCTATAGAACAAGAGTCCCCCATGATGTGGATGGTTATCATGATGGTCGCATGTTTCGTGTGGAAACATAGCGCATGAGGGTAAATTGTTTGTTGTTGTTGTTGTCGTCGTCCCCCCCCCCGACCCGCCCGCGACCCACCCGCGACCCACCCCGCGACCCACCCTGCGACCCACCCCGCGACCCACCCCGCGACCCACCCCGCGACCCACCCGCGACCCACCCCGCGACCCACCCCGTGACCCGTCCGTGACCCACCCGCGCCCACCCCGCGACCCACCCCGCGACCCACCCGCGACCCACCCCGCGACCCACCCCGCCCCACCCCGCGACCCACCCCGCGACCCACCCCGCGATCCACCCCGCGACCCACCCCGCGACCCACCCGCGATCGACCCCGCGACCCAGCCCGCGACCCACCCGCGACCAATACGCGACCCACCCCCGACCCATCCGCGACCTGGCCCGCGGCCCACCCGCGACCGACCCACCCCGCGATCCACCCACATTGCTTTAACGAAGAAATTGGCGCCTGTGGCGGGCTCACTGCATACTTTGTAAGAGTTCGGCGCCTGCGGCGGGCTTCTTCAGAGTCTCGCAGACTGACGACGTCCTCGCCGCCCCGTCACTCTTATCCGCAACTGCGGAGTGCTACGTATGTAGGAGGTCTCGAGCAAGAGCAAGAGCGTCGCTTGTGAATGAATCGCGAGGAAGTCTCAGGTGGGAACCCCTCCTTCTGGGGTCACCGCCTCCATTTTCGAATCTGCGCAGGTTGCGGAAAACTCGTAACTGTCGTCAGGCTGGGGCTCCTCAGGCTTGAACATGGAGGAGGTCTCGAGCGGGAGCCTCGCCTGTGAGAGAGCCCGCGAGGGAGTCTCGAGCGGGAGCCCCTCCCTATGGCGCCCCCCCCTCCATGTTCGAATCAGGGCGGGTTTCGGAAAACTTTTGCAGGTCACCATGTTTGGGCTCCACAGGCTTGAATATGGGGGAAGTCTCGAGCCAGAGCGCCGTCTGTGAGTGAATTGCGAGGAAGTCTCGAGCGGGAGCCCCTCCTAAATCCGAGCGGTCGCGAGGAAGTCTCGATCGGGAGCCCCTCTCTATTGTGCCAGCACTTCAAGTTAGTCCAGGCGGGCCTTCCACATCATGTAATTGTCGTCATTGTCGGGCCCCCAGGCCGGACTATGGAGGAAGTCTGGTTGGGGGCACCTTGAGCGGGGAGCTTTTCCGTGTGGGCTCCTCACCTACATGATGGACGCCGAGCAGATCATCGGCAGATTTGTTATTGTCGGCATGTTTGGGGCTCCTCAGGCCTGAACATGGCCCAGAGGAAGAGGAGGAAGAGGAGCAGGAGGAGAAGAAGGAGAAGGAGGAGGAGAGGAGGAGTGGGTCGTGCAATGCCCCTCGGGCTGCACGGATCCGTTGGTGGCGGGAGGGAGGAGGAGGATGAGGAGAAGGAGGAGGATGCGAAGGATGAGGAGGAGGAGGAGGAGGAGGAGGAGGAGGAGGAGGAGGAGTTGAGGAGGAGGAGGAGGAGGAGGCGGAGGCGGAGGCGGAGGCAGAGGCGGAGGAGCAGGAGGAGGAGGAGGAGGAAGAGGCGTGGTTCCTCCTCTGGGTCGTGCTTCGGCACGTATCCACTGGGACGCGGAGGAATGACGATGAAGAGGAGGAGGGGAAGGAGTTGATCGTGCAATGCCCTTCAGGCTGCACGTATCCAGTGGAGGCAGGAGGAGCAGGAGGAGGAGGAGGAGGAGGAGGAGGAGTGGTGGTGGTGGTGATGGTGATGATGCTGTTGCTGCTGCTGCTGATGATGATGAGGAGGAGGAGGAGGAGGAGGAGGAGGAGGAGGAGTGGGTCGTGCAATGCCTCTCGGGCTACACGTACCCAGTGGAGGGCGGAGGAGGAGGAGGAGGAGAAGAAGGAGGAGGATGAGGAGGAGGAGGAGGAGGATTTGGAGGAGGAGGAGGAGGAGGAGGCATGATTCCGTTGGGTCGTGCTTCAGCACGGATCCATTGGGACGCGGAGATATGTTGATGTTGTTGATGACGGTGATGACGTTGATGATGATGTTAATGATGATTATGTTGATGACGATGATGATGATGCTGATGATGATGATGATGATGATGATGATGATGGTGATGATGACGATGCTGATGATGATGATGATTGTGATGGTGATGATGATGTTGATGGTAAGGATGATGATGATGCTGTTGATGGTGATGATGGTGATGGTGATGATGATGGTGATGTTGATGATGATGACACTGATGATGTTGATGATGTTGATGCTGATGATGATCATGATGCTGTTGTTGATGATGTTGATGATGATGAAGATGGTGCTGATGTTGATGATGGTTGTGAGGCTGCTGCTGATGATGATGGTTGTGGTGGTGGTAGTGGTGATGGTGACGATGATGCTGCTGGTGATGATGATGAGGATGAAGAGGAGGAGGAGTAGGAGGAGGAGGAGCGGGTCTTCAATGTCCCTCGGGCTTCACGTATCCATTGGAGGAGGAGGAGGAGGAAGAGGAGGAGGAGGAGGAGGATAAGGAGGAGGAGGAGGAGAAGGAGGACGAAGAGGAGTATGTGGGGTTGGTTCGCGATCCAACCATCGGAGAACGCGCACCTGTGGGCCGTGTCGGCGACAGCGCCAAAGAAAGTCGGCCTGCGTGCCCTGGTCAGCAAGAAGGAGAGGTTCACGAGGAGAAGAGGCGGGATGGAGATAAGGGGAGGGAGGAAGGAGGAGGTGCAGGAAGAGGAGGAGGAGGAGACAGAACATGCCGAGGATGAGGACGAGGAGGAGAAAGAGGGAGGAGAAGAAGGAGGAGGAGCAGGAGGAGGTTAAGACATGCAACGGGGAGGACGAGAAGGAGGAAGAGCAGGATGAGGACGCAGAGAGCGTGGGACGGGCCTCCGCCAGGCGAGAAGGAAATGGCCAGGGCCAAGCTACACGGTATCTCATATGGGGTCCTACCGTCGGAGTAATCCGGGTCTGGCGTCATTTGGCGGCGGATCGAGCTTGGATCCAGTTTGGATTTGACGTCGCAAGTTCAACAAAGCCATGTGCTTGCAACGGAAATACGATGGATCCGACCATGGTTTCATAGGGACCCTGCTTGGCTCAATGATGGATCCGACGTTGCCGATTCGACGATGCTCAGAGGGATCGGGCTTGAATCCATGATGCGCACGACGTTACCAACTCAACGAATCCATGTGTCTTCGCCGGGACCCTGTCGGGATCCACGATGGATCCGACGTTTCCAGGGTGGCCTCGACCGTTGCAAGGATGACCGCCTCGCCGAGTGATGCGGCTTCTGTGCCAAATCTGTCTTGGCACCGGAATCCGAAACGTAAGAACTCATCGCATCTGTCTGCCTGGGGGTCGGAGGCCTGGGGCTGAGATCGCAGAGGAGCGGAGAGCCCCCCACTGGTAAATCGCTTTCGGTTTCGTGTTCGTATCGCGCGTGCGGGCGAGACGAAGCTGCGTGGGCGCGCGAGAGGAATGACCCAGCCGTCGCCAGGGCGATTCGGATGCAGTGGACAGCTCCCCCGCCCCCGGTGGGCGCGCGGTGGCCTGGGGTGTCCCGCCGTGGTGTCTTGTTGTGTCCCATTGGTGTTCCGTTGGTGTCCCGTTGGTGTCCCGTCGGTGTTCCGTCGGCGGTGGGCGGGCGGTGGCGGGGGGTGTCTCGCCTTGGTATCGATAGTGAAGTCGATAGTGAGATCGATAGTGCCATCGCTAGAATTGGATGGATGGACAGCGAGACCAGAAGTGAGATCGACAGTGATGTTGGTTGTGTCATTGAATGTGGGATAAATAGCGAGATCGATAATGAGGTCGATAGTGAGATCGATCGAGGAATCGATAGTGACATCAATAGTGCGATCAAAAGTGAGATCTAGAGTGAGATCTATAGTATAGTGAGATCGATCGAGTGTGATTGATCCTGTGAGGGCGATAGTGGGATCGATCCGGTGAGATCGAAAGCGGGGACGATAGTGACATTACATCGGAGCGCAACACCGTCATCACGCGTCGTCGTTAAATCGGTGGCGAGTCACCAGCACCGTCATCATCACGCCCATCACATTTGCCCGCAGCTGGTTCTTTCCCCCCCACCCCCCAACTTTTCACCTGAAGGGTGGTCGTGTAGGTAGTTGTTCGTCCCCGTTCGATTTGTCATGACCCCAACTCCAAGAACACGCCAGGATACAACAAATAGGCCTCAGAGATGTAGGTTTCTCGTTTCGGAGATAATGCGACGAACCGTTTCTTGACAGCTCGGCGTTTGGTGGACCTTGTTGGGCCACGGGGACGTTAATGAGCAACTCGGGATGAACCGCAGGTCCCCAGGAAGGTGTTTGGACCTCCGGGGTCCACGTTGCAAAGAAAAAGGCGAGGCTGGAGGTCTGGGGAGGAGGGGAAAGGAGGGGGAGCATGGGGGGGGAGGAGAAGGGGGAGGAAGGCGAGGAGGAAAGAGAGGGGGGAGGGGGAGGGAGGCGATGGGATTTCCATGGTTTCCGCCGTACACTGGTGATACAACCAAGCTGAGTTCAGCACTTCGGGGATAAAAAAGCGATCGATCCGATCCAAGCGCTCTCGTATAGCGTTGGAGATGTTTGTGAGCACGGTTTGCTAAGACACCTGAGTTGGGCCTGGCCGAAAGAGCCGCATGTGCAGCAAGACCATATCTTCAAGTTTTGGCGATGAGATCATGCCTGCCGTTGGCGGGCCTATTCTTGTGCCAAGTGGAAGGCCGGACCCTTGATGGCTTGAGGTTTCCTGCCACCCACAGTCGAGAGGGAAGTGAGGACTCCCTTGATCTCCAGGAGGGCCAACGCGATTGGGTAGCCGAGCCCTTACACACGCCATAGAGTGGAGATCCATGCCAAGAAACACTCTGCTTGCCTCCAGGGTGCCTTTGGTTTGTTGGGTTTCGATGGCTTTGCTACGGAAGGTGTGACGTTCTCGCACCAAACATCCACGGACGTCCTGGGGTCTCAGGGTTGGGTTTCTTGTGGACGGTTTCTTGTGTGGTGGAGCCCCTGGTGTACGACCCCTCCACTTCCGGTCGGGGCGTGCGCGGACGCGAAGCATGCAGTTGCCACGGGAGGAGGAGGCGCAGGACGCCTCCGAGCCTCGCGTGGGGGCTCCTCCAGGCGGCGCGCATCCTGTGCGGGGCATGCGGGGCCTGGGTCGAACCGTGGTCTGCTCGCAGCAGACGCCTGCGCACGAGCCTGGCCTTCTTCTCTATCGGGGGCGGGGGATGACTAGGGGGGGTGGATATCATGGCGCGGGCCATGATATCTCCCCAGATTTCACGGCGCCTCTTCTTAATTCAATACGTCCCCGGCCATCCCCCCTGGGCCGCGCACATGCCGCCGGCCATGATTTGGGCCCCCCCTCTTGAACGCCCCCCTCTTGGACGCATATTCTGGGCGATACGTACAAGTGGGCCACACATGTACGGCCCAAGCACCAGCGGAGGAAAAGACACGAGTGTGGCTCTTGCGGCCCCTACACGGCGAAGCCGACTATCGTGGGTGTCGGCGCCCCTTGAAGCGTCCCCGACGACCACTAGAGGGTTCGCCGATGACTCCACGCCCAAAACAGGCAGGCCCAATGGGGCCGTCCCCGAGCAGAGAATTCCCGACCCAGGACTCGACCGAGGGAGGGGGTGAAGCCGCCGTCCAGGACGCGAGCATGATATCCCTCATCCAAGAGCAGAGCACAGGGGAAGCTTTCTTCTCGGCGATCTCCTCATCTACTAACGGCGTTGCCTCAGCTTGTGTTGCCGACCTCTGGTTTGTATCACAGGTCCAGACGTAATGAAGCGTCGTCTCAGTGCACTGGCCGCACGTCCTGGCACACTTCGCTATCGCACAGCTTGGCATAGCAGCACCGACGATGGGTCCAGAAGCCGCCTGCCGCGATCGTGGCCAGGACCTCGGACAATTGAATATCCAAAATGCAGGCAAGAGGTCGATGATGGGTTTCCAGCACTTCGTCCATATCCCCTCCTCATTGCAGCCAGGCGGCCTGCCACCACTGCCCGATGCCCAGAGAAGCTTGTATGTTGTTTAAGAGGGAGATGCCTGATCCAGGCCTACGATCCTTCCTAGAACATCCATTGTGTCCGCTGTGCAAAACGTCGTTCGCCACGTCCCACTCCGTTTGCGAAGCTGGGCCCCTGCGTCGAAAGACAAAGCCTGATCGTGGACATCGGCCCTCGAACGTGACGGCTCCCCTTCGACGGCTCGAGGATCTGCGCGCGATTGACAACAACGGGCCACGCACGCTTGATTGAGCTGCCCAGCGTCGGCCACACGAGCCAGACTGCCAGCCACTGGGCGTCGCATTGCCGAGGGAGCGTAACGCCTGGATCCACGCCAGGCAGACGCAAGGCCGGCAGGTATATAGTTGAGCGGCGATCCTGCCTGGACGAGCCCGTTGCCGCTCCAAGACGCGCCTCTGCGTCAGCATGGCCGTCCCGAGAACTCCGTGCACTCGACGATGTCGTCAAAATCGTTAAAACGAAGAAGAGGACGAGGACGAGGAGAGGAGGAGGACGAGCGGGAGGAGGTGAACGGCGACGATGACAACGACGACCTTCTCTAAAGATTCACACCCAGACCTCTCCCTGGAAACCTCACGGCGACAGCGACGACGACGACGACGACGACGTCGGCGTCGATGACGACGGCGCTCAGTAGCCGCCCCACCGGAGGAGCGCTGCGCGCGGCAGCAGCTGGCGCTCGAGCGGGCGCTCACCGAGCTGGCGCTCAGGCTCGCGCGCCCCCATGGGTCATAGGCCTGTTCTCCGCCGCCACCACCATAAGTTGGATGGGGGGAAAGGAGGAGGAGGAAGAGGAGGAGGAGGAGGAGGAGGAGGACGAGGACGAGGACGAGGACGAGGACGAGGAAGAGGACGAGGAACAGGAGGACAAAGAGGAGGAGGAGGAGGAGGAGGAGGAGGAGGAGGACGAGGAGAAGGAGGAGGAGGACCCCCTCCCCCTCCAACTTATGGCGGTGGTGGTGGAAAAACAGGCCCACCACCATGGGGGGTGCTCTGCCGCGGCCGCCTCGGGGGCTCCTGCTGGGAAATGCGCATGCATGGCTACGGGCGCGTGGATTGCAGCGACGGGCCCATGCTACACAGAGACCGGCGCGCACCGTCGCTAAAAATGGGGCGGCACGGGCGTCCCCCCGCGCCCAGGTGCCAGGGCTCCTTGCCCAACGGTCTTCCTTATCCGAAGCCTTCACCGTAGCGGGGCACATGGCTGAGCAGAGGAGGAGGAGGAGGAGGAGGAGGAGGAGGAGGAGGACCAGTGTAAATCCACGAGTCGTAAACGATGTTGGAATAAACCCTCCCTCCAAGCTTCCTCTTCACAGGCCCGTACAACGGTTCATTTCCATTGAGGAAAACTGCCTCTTTGAAAGGCAACCGTTGGAAGACCCTGAAGCATGCCAAAACATTGTTCTCGGGATTCTAACGCCACGGATCAACCGGCCTGCTGCGCCTTGACAATCCTGAATCGTGCCAGAACGCCGTTCTGGGGATTTCAACGCAGCGAATCAATGTAATTGTTGCACCCGCGTAATCCTGAATCCTTCCATCATACCATTTCTGGCACGTTGATGATGGGAATCCGTGAAACTCGTTCAACTTTTGAAAACGAATGTGCGCCACGCTTGAGCGAGAGACACATATTGAAAAAGAGCCGCCCTCCATCCGCGAAGCTCTTGCATTGAGAACGAATGTGCACCGCGCTAAAGCGAGAGCCGCATTTTGGAAACGAGCCGCCCTCAATCCGTGAAACTCTTGCACATTGTTAAAACCCATGTGCGCCGCGCTAAGGCGAGAGCCACATTTTGAAAACCATCCGCCCTCACGCCGTGAAACTCAGAACGGATGTGCGCCGCGCTGAGGCGAGAGCCACAGTTTGAAAGCCATCCGCCCTTAAGCCGTGAAACTGCTGCAAATGTTTAAAACGAATGTGCGCCGCGCTGAGGTGAGAGCCACATTTTGAAAACCACCCGCCCGCCATCTGTGAAAGTGTTGCCAATTTGTATGCATCAGAATCAAACTGGTGAGGAATTCTCAAGCGAAACGCCCGGCCCGCCTTAAACATTGGCCGTGGGGTGCGACAGGGAAAAGTTGTTCATAAGGAAGAGGAATGGAAGAGGCGGATGAGGAGGCGGAGGCGGAGGAGGAGGAGCAGGAAGAGGCGGAGGCGGAGGAGGAGGTGGAGGAGGAGGAGGAGGAGGCGGAGGAGGACGAGGAGGAGAAGAAGATGCCCAGGCATACAGTCGTCTGAAACCAGCGCTGATGTCGTGGGTTGGCGCTTCCCCCCCCTCTGGGCGGTGTCTTGGGCGCAGCGCGCTGCGCTCGCCGGGGGAAAGGGGGTCCAGCGCCGATCCAAGACAATTGCGCGGACGTCTGAACAAAAATGCTTACGTGTGTAGATCGGCTATTGCTTCTCTAGAGGCCTCGCGCCTCCTCTTCCCTGTCCTCCTCTTCCTCCTCCTCCTCCTCCTCCTCCTCCTCCTCCTCCCCCTCCTCCTGCCACCCCTCTTTTTAATGGCCCCCTGTCTTCGTTCGGAATGGTCGACTCCAGCGTGCGGCATTCCAGTTGACAAGTTGCCATTTTGTCAAGTCGCATTTGTTACCCAGCTCTGTGGGTGGAGTTCTCCTGGATACCCACTTACAGCACATGTTTTCCGGTCTGTCTGCGCTTCGTCCCCTCAGCAATCCTTCTTCCTCTCCGAACATATTTCGCGGTCCCAAGAAGTCTCCACTCCCCATTGACCTGCCCACAGGTGGCGGAAAGGAGGAGGGAGAATCTAGGTTTTTGGGTGAGGGGGGAAGGAGGAAGTAGGAGGCGGAATCTTCTACGGGGTCAACGACTCTCCCTCGCGATTTTCAGTGAGCGGGTTGCAGGGGGCGGGGGGGCTCGTCCACCCTCCCGCTCCTCCTTACGTCAGACCGACTAACCGCAGCCTTCTAGCGCGGGGTCAACCGCAGAGGCGGCGTGCAACAATATGCAGCCGCCCGAGGAGCAAGACAAAAGGCGGCAAGCAGCTGGAAAACAGGGAGGGGCTCACGGTGGGCGTCTGCTGTCGGGCAGTTATGCTCAGCGCGCCGCGCCGCCCAGTTCTCTGGCCCAACACGCTTTCGGGCGGCACACTCAGGATGTCTCGGTCCCCCAGCGTCAGCGTTCCGTGCTTTTTCCAGCCGGGGGGGGGAGGGGGGGGGAGGAGGGAGGAGGGAGGAGGGAGGAGGGAGGAGGGAGGAGGGAGGAGGGAGGAAGGAGGAGGGAGGAGGGAGGAGGGAGGAGGGAGGATACGACGACGACGACGACGACGACGACGACGATGACGACGAAAAGGACGACGACGACGACGACGACGACGACGACGACTCCCGTCTCGCGAAGCCGAGTGACACGCCTTCGGCCTGCAGGGCGCAGCGTGTGGCACGGGCCGCCGCCGCGGCACGGTGAGCACAGGCTTCTCGCCGCATCGGCGGCCGGCGCAGTGGTGCGGAGAAGAGGAGGGCCATCCCCTGCTGCTCCTCCTTCCCCTTCTGCTCCTCCTCCCCACCTGCTCCTCCTCCCCTTCTGCTCCTCCTCCCCCTCCTGCTCCTCCTCCCCTCCTCATCTTGCCGATGCATCGACCTCTGGCACTTCGGCCAGGAGAGGAGGCCCGCCTCCTCGCTCCCCCCCCACACAAGTGGGGCGTGATCTGCTGACGAGCCCATCTGCTACGCTGTGCTCCCCTTCACGGGTCAGGCCGAACATCCAAGGATTGGATTTGCTCTGAAGCGCCCCTATGGGAATCCTGCTGGGTGGCGCTATGTCCTTTTTCGGCCTCCCGAGTGGCGCCACGACGCTTTGCCACTTCCGTCGCCAGCAGAACCCCTTACAGCCGAGAAACGAAGTCTCATCCTTTATCGGGGTGACGCCGTCAGTGCCGATCTCGCGCGAGTCAGTCCCATCTCCTCGCTCATCCGAAGTACCAGGGTCGGGTATGCAGCATACTCCAGAAATGGGGATCAACGATGTCGGACGTGTTCCGCCCCTCCAGGATCTTGGCCCACACGGGCCCAGAAGAGGCCCTGGGTTTGGTTGACCCCCCCGCTGTCGTTTTTGGCCCTTGGGAAGTTGAAAATTGAAAACGGGACTAAGGGAAACTCGAACCGTAAAATAACCACCAAAAACGGAATGGCGCCACCGGGGAGCGGAAACGGAACCAAACCAGTTGTCGAAAACGGCGTCCGCCAGAACTTTTCGAACCCCCCGAAACGTTAATAACAAATGCACCTTGATGTTCATTGTTCCCATCCCTGTGGCCTGGATCCTGGCCACGTTCGCAAGGCAGGCGGCCGAGAACGTGCCGAAAACGCTCTGACAACGGACGGGGAATCTGGCGGGCAGGAGAGCGGCGGGGGGCTGCCCGAACCAGCGCCCGCCGCAGACGACAGCGCCTCCTTCCGCTCTGGGCACATTCTCCGACAGCGGCTGAGAGACAGACGCAAGCGGTGCCTCGCCCATTCTCGCACGAGGAGGAGGAGGAGGAGGAGCAAGAGGAGGAGCAAGAGGGAGGAGACAGCGGCACATTCTCCGACAGCGACAGTGCCTGCGCGAGACGATCGACCATTTGGGGAGATCCAGAAACGAAACAAAACATACCAGCAACTATGAAAAACGTGTGTGAACAACGGCAGCAGACATGGATCGACAAAGACGTGGCTTCTTTCGCGGAAGACGGATCTTTAACGGAGCCAAACATTTAACTAAACGTGGCATCCCAAACAAGAAAAACACGATAACAGATCGCATCCGAAGTTGGTACTCGATGCCAATACCGTCTGACAGCTATCCATAATGGACAACCGGCAGAGATGGACCCTGTGAGGGGTCCAGGGATTTGTTTGAGTGGGTGCTAGTTAGTCGGGGATCGAAGGGAATGGAGCAGAAGGGAGGCATGGGGGAGGACTGAAGAGAGAGAGAGAGAGGTTCGTTTTTCTCCACGCGTATGCCTTTTTGTTGGAAGGCCTTCCGAAGACTTTCTGGGACCTTCAGAGGCCTCGGAACGGACGGACTCATGGAACCCCCCGCAGGGGAAGTGTGATCGATGTTTTTGTCGACCACGCTGGCGCCCGTCTCGGAGAGTCTCGCGTGCTTCTGAGGGTTGGCGTCGCCAGGGCTGGACTCGGCTCGAAGAGCTGGCCAGGCTGGCCCCAGAGAGGTGTCTGGGGACTGGTTTGGCGTTGATCTTCGTGGAGGAGAGAGGGGAGGAGAAGGAGGAGCAGGATGAGGAGCAGGAAGAGGAGGACGGGAGTCTGGGGATCGAGGTTGAAGGATCGAGGCTGGAGGGATAGGATCCAGAGGAGGGGCGGGATGAGGAGAAGGAGAAGGGAGCAGGAGGAAGAGGGGAGGGAGGCACCCGTGCGAGGGAACAACCGACTCGGGTGAGCTGGCCCGAAGGCGCTTCGAAGATCATCACAGTTGAAGCCGAAGCCTAGGCTGAAGTGCAAAAAGCAGGAATGGGCCCACCCTGCTGGCTCGGTTTACAGAGTATCGCTGGGTGGTGCTGCAGCTTCCGGACAAGGAGAAGAAAGAGGTGGCAGGGTGGTTTCGTGTGTTCAGGGCTTTCTGGGACACCCCACGAGGGCTCGCTCCTCCGTGGTGCCGAGGAGGACGAAGGGACTCTGTCACCGATCTCTGCCACATCGACACCCGGATGTGGAAAGAGGCCGAAGTTCAAGAACGCCGCCGGCACCCAGATCCGACTGGAAAAAAATCGGCGTCGACGGATTGGGCCTTCCCTTTGCAATCGGGTTTCTGGGTCCGTCCAGGGGCGCTCTCTGGCCAGGATCCCGGGCTGGATCCAGCCGCGGCGACGAGAAGTGTCCCATAATACCACAAATTTCAAACAAGTAAAGAAGTATGAAACAGCTGTTGACAACAGGAACGTCGAATAAGAAACCGGCCTTCTGCAGGTGCCCCGTGGGAACGACTTCTCCCCCCAAGGCCCCCAGGGGCTCACAGGAGCAGGAGCTCTGGGGCACCCCAGGAAACGCCAAGCTCGGCGACGAACGTGCCCCTAGATTTCCTAGATCGAGATGTGTTACCTCCTACTCCTCTTCCTCCCCCTTTTCCTCTTCCCCCCCCCTCCACCTCTTCCTCCCCCGCGTGCTCTCTACCAGCTGTATCGGCACATCCTCGACAGCTGGGAGTGCCACCACGAGTTTACTTACGGCCACAATGTCTTCTTGGCGAAAGGCGACGATCCGAATGATGCGAACTTGTGTGTACGCTCCACTGGGACCACTCGCCCTTTCACGATGTCGTGCACATCCAATAAAGTCATTTCGCTTGCTCTTAACCGGCCGCTTTCGAGCATTTGCAAGTTTACGCGTATCGGCGAACAACGTGGGTTTATCGGAGGGAGAATATGAACGCAAATGTTTTTGAACTCGAGTATCGTGCTCTCCGCTGGCCATTTCAACGCCGAGCCGAGAGGACAGGCATGATTATGCACGGTTTGCGCGCAGCATTTCAGAGCTTCCTGCACGCTGCGATCTTCGCGACGTTGCGCGCCATGGGAGTTCCCGATTTTGTCGTGTGAGCAATCTGGTGTCTTTACCAGAAGGTGTGGATCTCGGTGATCTATCGTGGCCAGCATCCTGAGGTTGGATACTGGCTCCAGCGGGGCATCAAGCAGGGCTCCCCTGCCAGCGGCTCATCATTTGCGTTGGCGATTGATCCAGTATTTCGGAAGATCTGCCTCCTGTTGCCGCGGCCCTTGAGTAGTTTGGGTGCTTTCGCCGACGATGTGGGAGCAGCTCTGGCGATGTGGTTCACGCGCTCCTGGAGAGCATTCGGGTTTGGGCCCTCACTGGCCCTGCGTTGGGGCTTTTCGTGGACGTCGACAAGAGTTTGGTCGTTTTCCCCTCGGGGTGTCGGAGGCAGATGTTCTTGGCGCTCTCTTGGAGCATGGACTCCATGTTCCTGGACTTCAAGTCCGCCGACAGGTCTTTATCTTGGGGCGCATCTTGGACCTGATGGTATTACCGACTCTTGGGGTCCTGTTGTGAAGAAGTTCACGAAGTGGGCAAATCTCATTCAGGGGTTGGATCAGAGGCTCACGAAGACCACTGGGGAGTATGACTTGTTAGCGTTCTCGGTTCTCACTTTTATTGGGTAGTTCGTGGTTCTTTTTGGTAACGTCCTGGAAGCTGAGAAGGCGGGCCTCCAGAAGCTCACGATAGGCCCCAACAGTGCGATTACGGCGAAGATGCTGAAACAAGGCTCAAGAGTGTAGGCTGCCCGCTGGAGGCGAGGGACACCGAACTCACGAGCCGGGTTGCTCGATTTCGTGCTGCTGTCTATTCGCCCTCGTTCTTCCCTCTGAAGCATGCGTTGGAAGAGTTCAAGACCTCCGATGGCTATGTCACATTGTGGAGTCACGAAAGATGGTGGTGCGACAGCATCCGTTGCAGCCGAATCGATAACTGCAACAGTCTTTCTGCCATCCCTTCGATCGTTCCCTATGTCACACCATTGCAGAGGAAAGCCGAGCTCGACCTTCGTCGACTTCTCCCTCGTAAGGTGATGCTACTTTCTCAAAACCACTTGCAACGCGTGGTGTGCAACTGGACGGCTTCGGTCTGGAACCCGCAAGTGCAGTCAGTGTGGTCTTTCTGGAAGTGACCAGCTCAGGCATCTGATGTAATGTCCCAAATTCGATGCTCTCGGTATATTTCTCCCGTCGTTGGCCCCTTTTATTATGTCTTGTTGATGGTGTCTCGCGCATTTTGATAGATCGCCATTGTCCATTGCCGAATGCTGCGCTCGTGTCGGTGCTGCTGTACTTCGATATGCGGCTTCCATTCGTATCACACTCATCGCAGGAGACAGCGTAATCTCATTGCGACCGCTGGTGCTCGGCTCCGTCATGCTGCCAGCCGCCAGCCCGACCTGGCTGGTCTCATTGGGCGCGCGCCGCAGGGAATAGCGTAAGGACTCGGATTATTGCCCTATTCTCGCTCTGTTGTCCGCCTGCCCTCGTCTCGTTTTTTTTTTGGGTGAGGGAGCTCCTCCTCCTCCTCAGCCTCGTCTTCCCCTCCGCCTCCTCATCCCCCGGATGCGTCGACTGCGCCAGGAAGCTGGATGCACGCAGCGCGGCCAGCCTGGGCGAGAGCTGGATGCCCAGGCCGGGCTCCCGCGCACGCGTCTTTGGCGCGTGGCCCCGGATGCTCCGCATGCGAATGCAACCGTGCTTGCTTCCAGCTTCCCGGCGGGCTTCCGAGGGCCTCGCAGGGGAGGGGAGGTGGCAAGGGGATGAGAGCGAGCGCGGGGGGAAGGCAGAGGGGGCGAGTGAGAGGGAGGAACGAAGGGAGGTGGCTGCGGGGGAGGAGGAGGGAAGAGAGAGACGAGGAACGGCCCCAATCCGCTCGCAGTCGATCCCAAGCCAATCCCGAGGTCCATCCTGATTCGTTTTGCGGGGTGGGTTCAGCCGTTGCGACGAGAAGCCTCCAGGAGGAAGCGGGACGGAGGAGTGGAGGAGCAGGCTACCTGGCAGCCTCTGCTTTTGTATAAAGAACAAGAGAGAGAGTGAGAGAGCGATCGCCGCTGGAAAGGGCGGGCCTAGAGCTCCCGACCCCTACCCAGGGGATCTCCCAGGGGCCCGACGACGGGCCTCCGAGGCCGAAGTCGGCGACTACACAGGGTGTGTTTACGTCTTGGTGTGGTTTGCGATCGGCGCCGCTGGGGCCTGGGGCACGACGCTGTCCTCGTCGGGCCTCGGAGCGCGGCGGAGAACTCGATCGAGGTCCCCGCCCGCCTCCCAGGGTGTCCCCCAGGGTGCCAGTTGTCAACCACACCTTTGGCAGACCACACCCTGCTGAGTCGCCGGCGGGGTCGAAACAAAAAAAGTCCGCGACGGAAGAGCTCGCAGCGCCGGAGCGCTGGGAGATGTCCCTCCTCCGCCCGGAGCGTGCCGCCGGCCAGGGCGGTGGAGATCAACCGCCACGCGGCCAGGGCGCAGGCGTCGGCGGAGGGGCTCAAGGCCGCGGAGGAGGCCCTGCTGCTCGAGGCGAGGGACAAGCAGGCGCGCGGCGGCTCGGTGGCGCGGGGCGGTGACCACACCGAGTGGTGAGCCAGTGGGGGTTCGGGGCGACCGCGCGATTCTGGTAGGGGGAGGAGGAGGAGGAGGAGGAGGAGGAGGAGGAGGAGGAGGAGGAGGAGAGGAGGAGGAGGAGGAGAGGAGGAGGGGGAGGGGGAGGAGGAGGATGGGGAGGAGGAAGAGGAGGAGGAGGAGGAGGAGGGGGAGGGGGAGGGGGAGAGGGAGGGGGAGGGGGAGGAGGAGGGGAGGAGGAGGTGCAGAAGCTTCGGGTCGTTCTCCGAGGCTGTCTCGGGTAGCCGGGGCCTCCAGGGTCGCCAAACCGAGCGGTGGCGGACCGTGCGGTGAGGTCTTTGGGGGTCTCGAGGTCACCGCACGGCCTGTCATGGCACCGTCTTGGGAACCTCAACTGCACATGTTTAGTTGACATGCCATTAGTTTTAACATTACTAAATAACACATAGCAAACTATTGCCACATCGACCGGTTAAAAAGCCTCGGAATCTGTTTACATCTCAGTAAGACACATTACGTTCTCAATTCGTATGCGCAATAATCGACTCGACTACTTACTTCTAACATTTTTATATATATAGATTGAGAGAGACAGTTCACTTCACCTTCGATACGACCAATTTACTATCTCATCGAAAAATATATGCGTACTCGCTGTGATGAATCGAGACCCGAATTTACAACATAGAACCACGATTTATAGTATCACTAACTGTCTCTGTTGCATGTAATCAATTCTGCGTGCGCAATACATTGATTTACATAGGTACATATATATACACACATTTTTACATAAGCATATATATACATATATGTGTATGTTTGTATGTATGTATGTACGTACGTACGTACGTACGTATGTATGTATGTATGTATGTATGTATGTATGTGTGTATATATGTATGTATGTATGTATGTATGAGGCTGGCGCCTTGTAAGAAGCAGTCTTCTTCCTAAGAAGTATCCCCCTCTCCGCCTGCCCCCTGGCGCGCGCCGCCAAAGCTCCAGCCAAGACACGAACACCCGTCGACGAGCAGCGTGCCGGACAAGAATTGATGGCGCTCGCGGGGGGGGAGGAGGGAAAGGAGGAGGAGGAGGAGGAGGAGGAGGAGGACGAGGACGAGGACGAGGACGAGGAGGACGAGTAGGAAGACGGGGAGGGGCAGCAGGCGGAGGAGGAAGAGGAGGAGGAGGAGGAGGAGGAGGAGGAGGGGCAGGATGAGAAGGAGGAGCAGGAGGGGGAGGAGGGGAGGGGGTGGAGAGCGCGGGGTGCGGCCTTCTGCGCAGGCGGGGGGCCCTTGCAACTAGGAGCCCTCTTCACTGGGCCCGGGGGTTTCTTCGAAGCTTTCTGAGAAGCCTGCGGGGGGGGGGAGTTTCCAAGAATCGAGGCTGGAATCGACTGCCGAATTGATTTGCCCCAGAGTTGATTTTTCCTTCGGGTCCACAACACGAGTCCGTATAATGCTCCGTAGATCAACGGAACATCCTAGTATTTTTTCATAGATTCGACGAGCAGTTCAAATTTGGGGTAAATTAATGCTGTAGTGGACCCCATATTTAAAAGAAGCCACCTGCCTTCTTAGTAGGCCCCCCCGCCCTCCAGCCTCCGACGGATTTGCGTTGTGCGTCTGTTCCCCAAAACTTGCGTTTTTCTTCCACCTCGCCCTCCGAGGGCCGCTGTCGGCCCCGCTCCGCTCAGCACGCTGCTGTTTAATGCGTTGATCGAAGATGTGATGTTTGCTGTGATATCGGAATGGTTGAGGAAAGGATGGGGCTTGAAAGTGGGGCTTACAGATCTGCGACAGCTCACGAATTTACGTTTTGCTTGTGACGTATTATTTGTAATGGCAGAGCTTCGGCAGTTGAAAGCCATGCTCGCGGACATCTCCAAAGCGGCAGCTAAGGTTGGGCTCGTGTTGCATTCAGAAAGACGAAGATCTTGAGCAACGCGGCGCGAGGCACGGGACGTCCGCAAGACATGTAAAGCATGGTGGGCGACATGAAGATTTAGATCGTGCCGCACATCGGGAATGCCAAATATTTGGGACGGCGCGTGAGTTTCGATCGCCCCCACGATGTGGAGATTGACCACAGGATCCACATGGTATGGGCGCGTTTTATGCAACAGCGTGGTGATTTGAAGCTTCGCAGATATCAATCGCGCCTGAGGCTGTTTGACAGCACCGCGTCTACGAGTGTGCGTTGCAGCAGCAGGATAATTATCGATCAAGGCGCATGCGGACCAAGTAATTATTCTTCGTCTTCGCATTCATCATCTTCTGTTTCGTCTACGCGTGACAAAGGCGCGGAGTTGGAGCCTAGGTAATATTGGATTCGTAGGGCGACGAGTGGCGTTGAGCGTCACGTGGCGCGCCTGAAGCTACCAGCTCATTGGCTTGAGTGCGTGCGTTCGGAGACCGGATTTGGGGCACGTTTTGCTTCCGGCTGGGACCTTGGCGACCGCGTCTGGCGATCGGGTAGGCTGTTCAAGCGTTGGTTGGGGACGACCGAGCAATTCCAGAGCTTCAAGACCTGAAGGCGCCGAGGTGCCTCCGCGCCGCCCGTCTCGGGACGGCCTCTGGGCCAACAGTGCGCGCCCTGTCCTGTCTTGTGCTGTCCTGGGTCTGACTGGGGTTGGATCTGGAGTCGAGTGGGCCCGAGCACGGATAGGTCTGAGCGCGGTCGATGCATGGCATGAGCGGATCTCAGAACGAGTGAGTGCGCTTGAGCGAGGGGGTCTGGGCGTCACTGTATTAGATTTTGAGCATGGAGCGTCTGAGTATGAGTCCTCCTGGGGCCTCCTGGCCGCCTGGTCCATCCTGGGCCTTCGGGGCCTGTCTCCTGAGGCATCCTGGCGCCTCCTGCGTTTTCCCGGGGCCTCCTCGTCTCTCCCAGGAGCTCTTGTGCTTTCCTGGAACTTCTCGGAACCTCCTGGGAATGGTGGGTCCTATTGGCCCTCCTGGGAACCCTTGGATTTTCATGCGACGGCGCCCCCGCAAGCGTGAGGTTGCTGTCCCAGGATTCTACGGTCACTCCGGAGTCTGGGGCCTCACGGGGCATGTTCTTGACTCGTGTGGGCCCCTGGCGACTTCTGCGACTTATGGGGCCTCCGTAAGCGTCGACCTCTGTGGGGTTCTACGCGGGGGGGGCTTCCGCAACCGCGAGTTCAGTATGCATTGTTTGCAGGGCGGCATTTGGCATAATGAGTTTTCTCGTGGAGATACACAGGGCGCCCTCCGCAAACGTGAATTTACCTTTGGTTGTATCCTGCAGGACTGTGGCAGACTTGAATGTACAGGTGATGATATGTGAGGCAGCCTCCGCAACCGCGATTGTCTGCACATCGTGTTATGCAAGGGGGGCATACACGTACACCCACGTAGGATCCGACGAGGCCCGCTGTGCCTTTACCCCCTCGTCGACACCCCCGTGGCGGCCGAAGTGCGATGCTTGCGAAATCGCGGTGCACATGAGGCTCCGAATGAAAGCGCGCCCCCCTGTTCCCGACGACGTCCTGAGCCGGGAGATCCCACCAACCCGGGCGCGAACAGCGCCGCGGGACACCCCTGGTGGACGTCGGTGCCTGCGCGGCTGGCCTTGCAGGCGACCGAGGTCACGAGGTACGACAGGATCACGCCGCGTCACCGCGGCGGTGATCCCAGCCCGGGCGTTCAAGGTTGAACGCCGCCAGTGGCCTAGTAATTTGTCGGGCGATCCGCGCACGGCACGAGCATGCCGCAATCAGCAAGGTGCTTGTCCACGGAGCTCTGGCAGCATGGAACCTCCGCAATCCGTTGAGAAGAACCAAATAGCATAATAATTGAAAACCATCGCTGAGCATCTCCTCCGCCCTCCTCCTTCCGCCGGCGGCTCAAGACAGCAGCAAATTGGTGACGTTTCAAACCAGCTCGCCAATTTCATAAATTAATGTTTGTGGCTTCGTTCATGGAGGCTGCATGTGGACATGGTTCGTTCATCGCTGCCCGCGCGTTGCGTTTGCTAGCTGCTGAGGTCAGGAAAACAGTACTCAGGTCTGAGTTGCGCTGTTTCTGTTAGCCGACAGGTGCTGCGTTCGCCTACGAGGCGCCGGCTGCAGCACGCCGCCCCTTCTTTTCAGTTCCTCCGCCATCACAGTGAACCTCGGGAAGAGTATCTATTTCTGGCTTTGGAAGATGAGCTTAGACAGGTGCACTTCGGGCATAGCCAGGACCCCGGGGGGCCGGGGGCCCCGGGGGCCCGTCAATTGGCAGGGCCCGGGGGCCCCTCAATTGGTCAGATTCACTGAGCCAGATTTGCCGTAACTGGTGTTTTTCGGGTGCCGGCAGTTCCAGCTGGTGGAATTGGGGCGGGGGGGCGCCCCCGGTGCAAATCATTAAACCAGGATCCACAAAACCCAGTTCTGCCAGCGCCCGAGTATTCCGGAGGCGAGGTCCAGCCGCAGGTTCAGGCCTGGCGGGCACGCTCGCCCACGGGGCGGGAGTAGCAATGGTCTCAAGGAGGATGCGGCTAAATTTGGCCCCGCCTCGTCCCCTCCAGGGCCAGTCACCGGTTTTCCCGCGCCAGGAATCGTCCACATCCCGCATCTATTTGTTGCATCACGCGAAGCAGGTTTGCGCTGCACAGCTGGCGTCGCGCAGTGGACTGGTTGAATTGCCGAGCCGTGCAGCCGGCGTGCTACAAGGTCTCGTCGAACGGGCGGGTCCCCCTGGAACCTCTGCTGTTTCGGGGGCGCCTTCGTCGGGGTCGGCATGCACAGACTCACGTGCCAGCGCGCCCGGGGAGGGGGGCCAGCAACATTCTGCGGGCGATTATTGCCCAGACTTGGTCTCCATGAGGCAGGACATCGCAGGACTGCCCTTCCAGATCGACCGTAAGATTGTGGGCATTGTAAAGGACATTACAGGCGAGCTGCCCATTTTGGTCAAGAAGCTGTTCGATGTTCTGAAAGTCGCTGATCTGGCAGAAGAGCGCCTTGGTGGACAACTCAAGGAGCTCAGGGCTAAGCTGGAGTATTCAGCTCGTGACGTACACGACTTAAGCGACAAGGTCGCGCGCACTTGGAGATTCCAGCGTCTGCGCTTGGTGGTGCGCCTTTTTCGCGCGAAAGTGTTCGCGCAGCAGGGCGGGCGGATTCACCGATGGCGATTGCGCGCGGACGTTCTCCTCATTTGCGGCTGTGCAGGTATGGGAAGCAATGCAGAAGGAGCGATTGCATTGTCCTCCACCTCCGCCTCCTCCTGCTCCTCCTCCTCCTCCTCCTCCTCCTCCTCCTCCTCTTCTTGCTGCTCCTCTTCCTCCTTCTCCTCCTCCTCCTCCTCCTCCTCCTCCTCCTCCTCATCCCCATCCTCATCCTCATCCTCATTATTATCCCACTCTCGCGCGTTGAGGTGGCCCTATCCCAAGGTGCCCCCAGTTTTGCCCACCATTCTGGGGTCCATGGGGCCCTCTGGGCCTCGTGAGGGGCGCCCTGGAGGCCCTGTGGGTTCCTCTAGAGCAGCTGGGGCCACCTTGGGCCAGAGGCACCTCTGGCAGCCTCCAACAAACAAAGTGGCGGCCATCGCGAGCGCGACGCCCCGGTACATCGACGGATGTTGCCCAGTATATCTGGACCGCGTGCCATGCGTCCATGGCCAGAGCACCGGGGCCCGGGCCCCAAGCTGGAACAGTCGGATTCCCCCCGCCCCTTTCCAGCAACCCCCCCTTACGCGGCCTCCTGGGCTTCCCCCCGCGGCTGCGTAAAACAGTTCCGGAGAGCGCAACTCAGCGACAAAAGCGGCGCAATAGGCAATCGGTCCCAAGACGCCCCAAAATGCCATCAAGACGGCCGGAGAGCCCCCGAGAGGCCCCCAATGCGCCCCTCGAAGTAAGTCTCCCAAGTGTTTCCCAAGAGGGCCCGGGATGGCTAACATTGCGTCGCTCTTGTCGTAACGCATCCATGGTTAGTATGGCATTTGTTTCAGGCGGTCATAGCGTCCAAGACGGCCCAGGAGGCCTCCAAGATCGCTCCAAGACGGCACAAATTACGAGGCCCCTAGGACGCCCCAAGGGAGTTGCAATATAGCCCAAGAGGTGCCCGAGACGGCCCAAGAGGACCCCAAGATGAGTCCAAGAACGGAAATTCCAACTGAGATTTCTAGCCTTCCGCCACAAGTGGCCCCCCGAGGCCACCAGCGGGCCTCCAAGAGGCTCCAAGGGTTTCAAACGAGGCTTCAATTGGCTCCCACACGGCTCCCAAGAGGACCCAACGCTTCCGCAGCTATTTTGGCTCAAGGCACGTAGCCTATTCGTCTCCAGCCCAAGCAGAGAGCACGCATCGCAAACGCTTGCACGTTTTTTCGACCCTTTTGGTTTCGGGCGACTTGAGCTTGACCGTATGATGCAGTTGTCGAAACAGGCGCTCCTACCCGTCTTCTGCTCCGCCCAACCAGCCACCCCCCTCAACCGGAGCCGCAACAATGACCAAGAGGCGAGCGACCAGAATAGTCGCATCATTGTGAGCGATCCTAGCCCATGCGAGTCGTCCACGTTGTCTCATGGCAGGAAGATCTTAAAGACTACCTCTCACAATACAGGCGTGACTGGTTCCACCATCCCCTGACTAAGGCGCGTGTCTCTTTGTCTCTGCGCTCACGTCCTCTCTAGAGTCTAGATACGGCTGCATGGCCCC
Source organism: Prorocentrum cordatum (assembly GCA_963575745.1). Taxonomy (NCBI): domain Eukaryota; class Dinophyceae; order Prorocentrales; family Prorocentraceae; genus Prorocentrum; species Prorocentrum cordatum. The sequence continues at coordinate 45,722 of CAUYUJ010014763.1, read as the reverse complement.
GCTTCAGTTTCTCATCCGACTCCGGCTCACGTTTATTTCTCCGACTCCCCTCCCCGCCATTCGGAATGAATTTCGCCGGCGCCGCGGCCTGGCCCGTCTTTAATCTGGGCCTCTTAGAATCTGGTTGAAGTAATCAGACGGGGTCGGAGGATCGCACCGCATCGGCGTTGCATCGGCGTTCGGCGCCGGCGTGGGGCGGTGGTATCCCGACGCCACTGCGGGGTTCTTCGCGATGACAAGCCGAGGCTGCGCGGGGCAAGTGCTTGAGATTCCAACGCCGTCGCGCCGTAGGTGGGGTGGTGTCGTCTCGTTTTTGGTCCATCGGCGACGCGGCTCGATGTGGAGCTTGATCTTCTCCACGCTGATGGCGCCGATGCCTCGCCGACGTCGCCGATGCATCGCCGACGCGGCGCAAGCCCCCGACCCCATCGGCTCGGGCCCCGTCCAGGAGGCCTCCGCTCTGGGCCCCGGTGCGTCCCCGCGCTGCCCTCGTAGGGAATTAAGTCGGGCGCATCCCTCTGCAGGAGACGTGTTCAAAAATAGCGGAAAAAGATTCAGGGGAAGTTTTTTTATTTTTCACTGGAAAAAACGTTTGGGCATTTCTATGTCTTTCTCTTTCTCTTTCTCTCTCTCTTTCTCTCTCTCTCTCTCTCTCTCTCTCTTTCTCTCTTTCTCGTCCAAAATCCGCCTGTAGGGGGACATGCCCGACTTAATCGCAGGGCCAGTCAACCGAGCCGACCGCGCGCGCTCGCTCGGTCTCGCTCGGGCGCGCAGCGCGCCAGTCGTTAACTGCCCCCCTCTCTTTGTTGGCGACGCCCCTACACGCGGTCCACGAGGCGCGCGTGATATTCAGGCCGAAAAGGCCTTTTCCTCCTCCTCCTTCTCCTCCTCCTCCTCCTCCTCCTCCTCCTCCTTTTCCTCCTCCTCCTCCTCCTCCTCCTCCTCCTCCTCCTCCTCTCCTCTCCTCCTCCTCCTCCTCCTCCTCCTCCTCCTCCTCTCCTCCTCCTCCTCCTCCTCCTCCTCCTCCTCCTCCTCCTCCTCTCCTCCTCCTCCTCCTCCCTTTCCTCCTCCTCCTCCTGCTCCCATTCCTCTCCTCCTCCTCCTCCTCCTCCTCCGCCTCCTCCTCCTCCTCCTCTTCCTTCCCCTCTTCCTTCTCCTCCTCCTCCTCCTCTTCCTCCTCCTCCTCCTCCTCCTCCTCCTCCTCCTCCTCCTCCTCCTCCTCCTCCCTCTCCTCCTCATCCTCCTCCTCCTCCTCCTCCTTCTCCTCCTCCCCCTCCTCCTGCGCCCGTAGTTTCTGATCGTGGCTCGTGATTTCTAGTCGTGGCCTGTGGTCAATGGTCATGGCCCGTGGTCCCTGGTCGTGGCCTCGAGTCGCGGACCCCGCCCCGCGTCCCCCAAGGCAGCGCGGCGTGCTCACAAGGACCATGGTGGTCCACCAAATTACACGACGCCCCAGAAGACGCCTGGGGAGTGGACAGCGACGTGGGCCAAAGACGGCATGGAGTGGAAGGTCGCACTTCAGTCAACTGCCAGAACCCCCATCCCCCAGAGATGGCGAAGACGAGGAGGGAGATGAAAGGAGGGAGGGGGAGGGGGATGGGGGGGAGGAGTGACGAGTAGCCGGAGGTGGAGACGGAGGAATTTCCGAGCGGCGGGTACGATGAGGCTGACGAGGTCACGCTCATAGGGGTGATCATGGCGATGATGCAAATTGTGTTGATTACTCCTATTATGGCGGGGGGTGGAGGATGATGGAGAAATCGTTCAGGGCGAGGAGGGGGGGGAGGCGGAGGAGGGGAGGAGGAGGAGGAGCGAGGAGGTGCAGGATGAGGGGGAGGAAAGAGGAGGCGAGAAACATTTTAAAGAGAACAGCGGAGAGTCGTGCGCCCGCAGGTCCCAGTGGGCGCGATCAGCCCCGAGGAGGAGACAGACGCCACCAGCTCGAACATTCCGTGGGCAGGCCAGCTCGACGGCTCGAACTTATCTGCACGAATAGTAAAAAAAGGCGAGGAGCAGTGGTTACAGATCTGGCAGGCCCCGAGAAAACATATCCTACAGCTCATCACGACAGATATGGAGATGGGGAAAATGGTTGGTAGATGCAGCAAAGAGATATTGCAAGGGTGAATCTACGAAGAGTGAGCAGGAAGCGGCGAAAAGGGAGAAGTTTATGGTGCCCAGGACAAGACCAGCAGCCGCTGCTTTGATGAAAAAACAATCCGCTGTGACGGACACGGAGAAACCTGCCGAGGCGCCGAAGGAGACGCACGGCGAGAGCGAGCCAGGGGGGCCAGACGAGGATGCCGAGGATGACGATGGCAACGACGCCAGCAACGAGGAGGCCGAGGAGGCCGAGGAGGAGGAGCAGATGGAGGGGGAGCAGATGGAGGTCGACGAGCCCGAGGCCACGGTGATGAAACGCCCCGCGGCACGCTCGAAGCCGGCGGCCGCGCCCCCCGCCGACGAGACGGCTGGCGCGGCGCTGCCGGGCGCGGCCGCAGGCAGCCACGGCGCCGCCGCAGGCGCCGTCGCAGGCCGTCATCGACGGAGCCGGCGCGGTGCCCGCGGCGCCCGCGTCGCCGCCTGCCCCACAGGTGCCGCCGTGCGGGGAGATCCCCGTTGGCTTGTTTAGTCTGTTTTAGGTGGCGACGCACTCAGAGATTCAAGCTAGTTTTCAGATTCGTGTTCGAGAGCAGTGTTCGGATCAGTCTTCTGTGTTGAAAGAGTGTGTCGCGCCGCAGCGAGTTGTATTTCTTTCAATGGCGCCTCGGGCTCTCGCTCGTTCTTGCCGGCGTTGCTCGGGCCGGCGATCTCCCAGCGATCTCCACCGCGCCCTGGCGGGCGAGCTGCCCCCGGAGAGATGGTTGATTCAGAGCCGCTGGCGGCGAGACTTCGGAGGTGAGGAGGAGGGCGAGGAGGACGAGGGGGGGGGCGAGGAGCAGGAGAGAAGGGGGAGGCGGAGGAGGAGGAGGGCGAGGAGAGGAGGGGGGCATTCGAACACACATGCGCACATGCACGCACGCACGCACCCGCGGCTCAATGCGCACGCGCGCGCGGGGTCGAGAGCTGGATGCCCCTCCATAAGCTAACATATCTCCGCCATATACTCGTCTTAGGAGCTCCTGACTGCTGCCCCTGGGGTGATGGGGCCCCGCATTCAGTTGATTGCGTTGCGTTGCGTTGCGTTGCGCTAAGGCTGGCCCATCATCAAGTTCATTGCACTGCGCGGCGTTGCATTGTTGCGCTAAGGCCGCTGGGTCGGGGGCCAGCTCCGATCCAGCAGATCCCTCATCGAGTTGTTGCATTGCGTTGCGTTGCGTTGCCAGGTGGATCGGGGGCCAGCTCCGATCCAGCTCGGGCCTGGCCAACCCCTCCCTCCTCAGAGCGATTCGTGCTCGAGCTGCCGGCGGGCCTTGAGGCGTGGAAGCCAACGCCCGCAGATTGGTTGCTGGAATACCCTCGTCGGCAAGATGTCGGGCGCTGGGCAGGGCTCTCGGATGTGCGCTGATGCGAGCACGGGGCCCCTCCTGGCACGAGCTGTGGACGCCGCTGGCACCTTCGACGGCGAGTCGCAGGCGTCGGAGGCGACGACTGCGACAGTTGTCGACGACGGAGTACCCTTGGCCCAGCTCGTCCAGCGGGCGAGGGGGGCAGAGCAGAGGGCGGCGCACTTGGAGACGCTCGTCGCCACCCAGAGGCAGTGGATGGACGCCGCCGCAGACCGCCTCGAAGCCGTCGAGGCAGCGCCTGCGTCTGCGGAGGCGCGCGCTGCGCCTGCGGGGCCGCCCCGGCCCGCGGAGCTGCCCCTGCGGGGCCTCATCCGCCCCAGCCCGCGCAAGGCCGGAGACGGCAGAGCAGGCGGGGGGGGCGCTCCAGCCCGAGGGGCCGCAGCCGCTCCAGCCCACGGAGCCGAGCCACGCGGCAAGGCCCGAGACGGCAGAGCCGGCGGGGGAGGCGCCCCCGCTGGCGGAGCCGACGGGCCCCGCGGAGCTGGCGGCGCCAGCGCAGCTCATCGAGGTCACCGACAGCAGCCCCGAGCAGGTCAGGGGCGCCGACGCCCTCGCGGATCCCCAGGCGGAGCAATTGAAAGCTGTCATGGCTGAGTCGCAGGCGCTCGCAGACCAGGGGGCCAAGACGCTGGCGGAGAACGAGGAGGAGGTGGCAGCCGCCATTGCGGAGTCGCGGGCCATGGCAGAGAAGCAGGGCATCGAGATCCCCGACATCCTGCCCAACCGCGACATTCGCTCCTCCTGGCAGCCAGCACCTGGCGGCGGCAGCCCTGCAGCAGGCCCAGATGCCCCTTCCTGGCCGCGCGACCGCTGCCCCACCGCGTCAGATTTGGAGGATTGGGCAGCGCAGTGGCGCCAGCAGAAGCAGGGCGTCGCGAGCGGTGCGTCGGTCGTGCCGATTGCGCCAGGGCAGCCCCGGAGCTCCCACGCGGTTGGCCCTGTCGTGTTTCTGGTCAGAAGCTCGGTCTTCAAGGCCGTGCATGCTACGACGCTGTGATCAGAGACTTGCGCAGCTCGAAATACTTTTATTTCGAGAAGGGATGCATCCGTGCCAATGCCCGTGGGGCATGTTGGACCCAGGAGAAAGCCTTGTCCCTCGGATACCAAATCCCCGAGGTCCGTTGTTCTCTGTGTGGCGGCCCTTCGGATTCGATTTGGCACAGGTTATGGGTGCGCCCTGCGTTAGACGATCTCAGGAAGGAGCTTTGTGATCCCGAAGTGTTGCAGGCGAGTTCCGAGGTGGACCTAGCCACCGTCTCGAACGACCAGTTCGTGCTGTTCACGAAAGGGATCTTCACCCACCCCAGCGAGCACCTTCCGATGCCCTCCAGAGAATGCCCCCCTATGGTCCATTGGGAAGCTCCTCGGCATGATGATTCGGACGAGCAGTTATTCTCTGGGAGTGTTTTCTTCGACGGATCATGTAGGAAGCGCGCAATTAAGGAACTCAGCAGGGCAGGATGGGGTTTAGCTGCATACGATAATAATAGGGATTTGCAGTGTGTCATGTGGGCCCCCCTCTGGGACAGGTCCCCCCAGACCTCCCAAGCGGCGGAGTTTGGGGCCCTGGCCTACGGGTCTCTTTGCCTCCTTGGGCCCTCTGCAGGTTTCAGCGACTGTCTCAATGTTTGCAAAGCTTTTCTTTTGGAGAGGCCCAAGCGTCTCTCCTACAAGCGACCGTGCTCTGGGTTAATGATCAATACCCTTCAGTCTAAATTGACCAGTCTTCACAAGGCGAAGGCCCACGTGGCGGATTCCCCAGATTTAACGGCCGATCAGCGTTTTTTTCAAGCTTGGTAATGACGAGGCCGACAGAGCGGCCAAGCGAGGAGCGAACATGCATGCCAGAGGTTCTCAGGCCGTACTGGATTCTGTTGACTGGCAACTCAAGGTTGCCAAGAGCGTCGGCCTGCTGGAAGCCCGTCTCCTCCCGTATTGGCCTAGACTCAACCGTGACGGAGTTGATTTTATCGCCCCTGCCCGTGTTTTGGGGTTGCCGCCCCCTCCTTCGGAGCAGTATCATCATGAGTGGTTGTGGTGTGCCGCGTTCTGGCGTTGCAGTGTTTGTCTCCGCAGCCGCGGACAGTCTGTGAAGCCTGATCTTTCAGGGTGCTCGGGCCAGCTCCCTGACGCGGCCCTTTCCACACGGGGTAAGGGCCACGCTATCACGGCCCTTCTCTGTTCGAATCAAAGCATGCTTTATGTTTGTCATCTCTGCTGCGGGCGCAGCTGCGGTGGTAGATTCAAGAAGCTCAGTAAGTCTTGCATCCGAGAGCCCGAGAGGCCCAGGAAGTCAAAGTGCGCGCCCTTGGTCCTGAGGGCGCTGCGGAGGGGGAGACATCCCAGGCTGGCTGGAGTATTCTGTGAAGTGTTTGACCCTGCCGCCGAAGCGAGCGAGTCTGAGGCTGTCGATCGGGCCGAGCCTGTCGGGCCTTCTCAGGCCTGCAGACCGCTTCGGGGGGAGGGTGAGCACGCTCCAGACCAGCATCCCCTTTCAGACAGCTCGGACTGACCGCATCAGGCGGGTAAACTAGTCCGAGTTTTTCTCTTAACTCAACCCGAGCTGGCTCGGGTTCAGGGCGCCTGTCAAAAAACCACGCGGTTGGCCCCGGCCAGGCCGCGGCCCAGGCAGACAGCATGAAGGGCTCGCAGAGCGGCAGCGCGGACGAGGGTCCTGCAGCTGGCGGCAGCCAGGTCCGCGGGGAAACGCTGTCTCCCCTGTGCACTCCTCCGCCTTCCTCCTCCACCTCCTCCTCCCCCCACCCCCCCCACCCCTCCGCCCCGCCCCTCTCCCTTCCCCCCCCCCCTCCTCCTCTCCCCATCCAGCGCTTGGGGCGAGCGGCGCGGGGTGGGGGAATAATCCCTTCGACGTCGAGCGTTGAAGTGCCCTCTCCGCTCGGCGCCTCAAACGCTCGGCGTCGAAAATGCCACCCCAATCGACCCCGCGACGCCCGCCCGCCCTCGCCCCGCAGCCGGCGCGCAGCAGGTCTTCGGGTTCGAGACGCCGCCGAGGCGCGCCAATCACCGCGTGGGCCAGATTGAGATGCGCGCGCAGATGTACGAGGAGCTCGGCAGCGCGAGCGATTCTCCAGACACCCAGCGGGGCCCGAGTTAAGTTAAGTGGGAGACGTTTCGGGGCGATTGTCGGCTTGAACTTGGAGGCGGGTCTAGCCGTGGCGACGAGGGGGGGAGGGGGCGGCCCCCTGGGGGCCCAGCAAAGAACATGCTTATATTTTTGCATATCATGCTCCTCGTCTTCATCCCCATCCTCTCCTCCTCATCATCCTCCTGGTTGCCCCTCCCTGTCCTCGCCCTGCTCTTCCCCCCCCCCCCCCCCTCCCCCCTCCTCCCTCCACCGAGCCCCCCGTCGGCTGCCGATCCGAAACCGTTTCTGGAGCCACAGGGGAGAAGTTGCAGACGTGCCACTACGTGGACGAGATGGGCATTCACCAGATGCTCGTGGACGCCTTCCACTGCACCGACATCAAGGCGCCCCACGCGGCCAGGGGGATGCGGTGCGAGGACATGCTACCAGCGGCGCGCGGCCTGCGCAACGTCGACTCGCAGGTCTTCACGATGCCAGACAAGACCAGCGCGGTCGCGCCCGAGGTGCCGAAGGAGTCGCAGTCGCAGCTGGGCGCCATCGATACGACTGGCTTCGACGAGAAGCAGATGGCCGAGCTGATCGCGTTCAAGTCTCTGGAGGCTGGCGGCTTCAACTTCAAAATCCGCAGCGCTGCGGGGAACCCGATCGGGTCGAGGTTCACCCGCGCCAAGGATTCGGACAAGGCCTCGGCGCAGGCCCGCCGCGCACTGATCGGCTCGCCAGCCGGCCAGGAGGCCTTCAGGCGCGACTGGGCGCAGAAGAAGATGATGAACTACATCGGCGCCATGAGGGGGCGGGCGGGCATCACCCGCTCGAGCTACAAGAAGGGGCAGTGCATGCCGCTGGGCCGCGTGGCTCACAAAGAAGGCGGAGGCAAACTCGGGTGGACCCAAGCCCGCTGGATCGGGGGCGGAGGTAGTGAGGAGGAGGAGGAGGAGGAGGAGGAGGAGGGATGAGGAGGAGAAGGGATGAGGAGGAGCAGCATGGGGGATCGAGGAGGAGAAGGGATGAGGGGGAGCATGGCGACGAGATCACAGGCCATGCGATATTTCCTGCGCTGCATGATGCTCGGAGCCCCGTGGGCGGTCTACGACGACTGCGCAATGAGCCTCAGGGTGCTCTATGTCGCAGAGGGCATCAACACCAGCTTCAGCGAGGCCTGGGCCATGTTCGAGGAGTGGTCGAGCGACAAGATCATCAGTGGCACCTCCATGCGCCAGCGGAGAAGCAGGTGGGGGGCGCGGCGAAACGACTGCGCAGGCAGGACGGGCAGCCAAACAGACGAGCAGCACCGACCAGTCACCGACTTCACCGTTCTCGGTGACATCGGTGACTGGTCGGTGACCCCCCTCACCGCCCAGGCGATGCAAGCCCCCCCCCCCCCCCCCCGCGGGCCCGCCGAGGCCGGCGGAGCGGAGAGGGGGGGGGTGGGGGGGGGGCGAGGAGAGGGGGGAGGAGGAGGGGGGGGGGGGGGAGGAGGAGGAGGAGGAGGAGGAGGAGGAGGAGGAGGAGGAACGTTACGAATCACGGCCAGCAGGGCGCCGCCGCTGGCGCCGCCAAGGGCCAGGGCGCGGGGGCGGGCCATGGCGACGCCGCGGGCGTGACTGGCCAGCAGGGCGAGTCCACGGGCGTGACTGGCCAGCAGGGCGCGACGGGCCAGCAGGGCGCGACTGGCCAGCAGGGCGCGACAGACAAGCAGGGCTCGAACAAGCGCCAGAGGAAGGACGCGGGCGAGGCCGCGGTCGAGGAGCCCCCCGCGGTCGAGAAGCTCGGCGCCAAGTCAAAGGCCAAGGCAGAGAGCAAGGGCAAGGCAAAAGCAAAGGCCAAGGCTGACAAGACGGATGACGATCACAATTGCCTGTCGCCTGGGGGCGACCTGATCAAGCAGATCACCAACGACGCGAAGAAGACGATCCAGAAGTGCCGCCAGGTGATGTCCTCGGGGTTGACGATCACTACGTCTACGCAGAAGGACCCGGACTGGAGTTGGGGCGAGGGCGACAGTGATGCAGAGGCCTTGGTGAAGCTTTTCGAGAGCGCCCAGTCCAAGAAGACGGCGAACGTCAACAGGGCGATCCAGCAGGCGACGTCGCTGCCGAAGTTGCGCAAGGAGCTCGGTGACCCCAGGAGTACGTGGCTACGCTCAACAGCCCGGTCGGCCTCGACAGGGACTTGGTGGACCTGGTCGCCGAGATCCAGGGCGCGCACGATGTCCACGCGATCAAGATGGCCCGCAAGACGAAGACCTGATCAAGGTCTCGGCTGGCTCAGTTGAGTTGGCGTGCTGCTTCGCTCTTTTTACGCGCGATCAGCCGTGCATGTCTGTGAAACCGACGATTGGGGATCGAAAACAGAGAAATCAGAGAAAAAAACAAAAACAAAACAAAAAATGCAAAAACGTCGGCTGACTTAGAATCTACACCGCAACGAGGTTCACCGCACCGGTGATGCACCGGTGACTCACCGATGTCCTCGATTTCGGTGAGCCTCGTTTTAGCGATGAAAACACATGGTTCGAGAGCGGTGATCTCGAACGGTGATCCACCGGTGACCAGTGACGCACCGGTGATCCACCGGTGACCTGCCTGTTCGAGCTCATTGGCTGTGGTTTTTGGCCCTGGGACTTAGAAACTGCACGAGTAGGTGTTCGCGCGCCCAGCGGCGGGCATTTGAATGCTGAAACATCGAGAGTGTCGGGTGCAAACTGGGGTAATGAACGAGTTGTCGTGTTCCGTGGGCTTCACATCCAGCGAGGCCCACTGCAGCTCGAGCCAGGCCGGCGCTAGCTCGTGACTTTCAAGGGTGTGATAGCACCAGCTGACGGCGCCAGCCGTTCCCTCACTTTTTGTTGAACGGTGCTGCGCAAGCGAGATTTCTTCACCTTGGCGCTGGCCGCGACTGCTTCGATCGCGGGCTCAGCGCCCACGGGGTGAGCATGGCACTTCTTCTGTGTCGCGGTGGCTTACTCAGCGGTTGGTTGGCCGCAGCAGATTTGATGCGCCCACAATGTGTGCACCTCGCCAGCGCTCGTGCTTCGAGTCTCCTCGATCTCCCCCCCAGCTCCTCCTCCCTTTGCCATCAGTATCCTTCCCATTATCCACATTCCCCCCCCCCCCCCCGCTTATCCTCGCACTTCCCTTCACCGCTATGCTCCTCTCAGGGGGCCCAAAGATCCCCCCATCTCCTGTTCCGCGATGCCTAAGCAAAATAGCACGTAAGGGGGCCCCGACGGCGTGCGTCGCTCGTTCCGCTCGCACACATGCAACGACATGCACGATTAAGACACGCGTAATATCACGACATTACACTCTCACAAACGCTTCTTTCACAACGCTGCAATTAATGTTTAGATGCGCACCGCAACACATACACACACGTTCGTATGTATGTCGTCGGCCATTTAACGCTAGCCATTCGTTCGCTCGAGCTCGCGTGCCAAATGGCCACCAAAAGAAAGAAGCGTCGAGCGAGCAGTGCCAGCCACGGTGCGCCGACAAGGTCGGGGCCCCGATTATACCAAGCGACTTCGCAGGAAGCTAGAGATGGAGGCTCTGAGTTATTGAGGTTAGTGTTGCAACTTTATGCTTATTGCAAAATATCAGCCACCGAATTTTGTAACATTTGTTATTTCGCAGACGTGTCTGGTGTACCAGGCACGGACTTCGCGCAATATGCAATGGCCCCTGGGAAACAATATGGTAAGTGCCAAAACTTGCTGTCTAGGGTTCTCCCGCAACCAAGCGGCATGATCTGCGTCGACACCCCAGTCAAGTTGAATCGGAGTTCTTAGAGAAGTTTCAGGGCCACCCCTATCAGATGCACGTTCCAATCGCTGGAGGAAGACATATCATCGGACCCCGCCACGGCGAACTCATTCAATTCGGACCCAAACGAAAGGGAATAATGCATTTTAGATTTGCCGTGTTACACTGGACACCCCGTCGCGCAGTATGCACTGGGCAAAGGCGAACGACCCCCGCTTCCCATTGCCGTGTACCTCGACGGCGTCACATACATGTCGGGCGCGTCGGGCCGACAAGATAGCGCACTAGGCATTTGGAATATTAATCTGATTACTGCTTCGAGGCATCTGCTCTCGGTGACGCGTAGCTCCGACGCCTGCCAGTTCGGGCGTCGGGAGTGGCGCACGCTCTACCCGCATTTGGAAGCCACCCGGTGGCAAGTCGAGGCCATGACAAAGGGCAGGAGGCCTGCCGAGCAGTTCAATGGTTCGCCATGGGGCGACGACGCTCAGGTAGGTGACTTGTCTTTCCGAGCTGCCTTGATATGGATCAAGGGCGACTGGGCTGAGCATTATAAGTCTCTTGGTTTGGCGAGCTGTTCGTCGCTGTTCAACCCGAGCCAAGATTGCACAATGTCCTTTGGTGAGTTGCACGGGTCATGCGACCACGCATGTTCGGGCATGCCGTGGCAATGGAGAGAACGCAAGGATTGCGATGCAGCTTGCCAGCAATGCGAGGTAAAAGTCAGAGTGGAGGTGCCAGGACAGTTGAGGCAGTTGGCGCAACGCTTGAAATCAGCTAAAGCTAGCAAAGGCATCGCAGGCAGGATGAGTGCATCCGGTTTTACGTTAAATGGAACGCACCTCAAAACTGGAGACAGATTGGAGCCATCACGTGAGCTCATGGACACGTTCTCGCTAGAACAGGCGGTCTGCCCGATCACAGTGACTTTTCGGAGACCGTTTCTCACGTGCGATTGAAAAGTTGTGGACCCCGTGAACCATCGTTGCCTTCTATTTTCGGTCGTGCTGGGGGCCAGCCCGATGAGGAGCTTGGCAATAGACTCTCTCCATTGCCTATACTTTGGCCCGATCATGCGCTTCGTGATCGCAGCGCTGTGGCGGGTCCTCCTGTACAACGCGTTTAACCTTCCAGGCGCTTTGGAGCCCACCCTGGAGGTCGGGGCCCGCAGGCTCCAGGCAGAGATGCTCACTTGGCAATGCCGTCGGGATGTACCGCGCCATGTTTGATTGGGGAGGCTGACTCTTGAAATGCTGGGCCCCGGGCGAGGCAATTCACTGCAGGATTGCGCGGGGCTTAAACGCAACGCAATTTAACCACTGCATCCGCGCGTAAAATTAATTAACTACGTATCAATGTAACATTACCAACAAGTTAACACACATTTGAAACATTAGCACGCGCAAACCAGAAGCTCTTAACAGAGACCATGTACATACTTGATCAGTTTTAAAATATAAGCGTAGACAAACAATGCTTAGCGCCAGTGTGTTTTGACCCCAACAAAGAAGCCAGGAGCCTAACCACAGGGGGACGCACATGTCATTGAAGGCGGCCGAGATCGGCTATATGCTACCCTTCGCACTCGATATATTACAGCAGCTAGGCGGCCCCGAGAAGTTCGGATCGGCGATCTTCCACGCTGGCATGTCCCTGGAGACTTTTTTGACGGAGATGAGGGACCACGCATACATTGTTCCTGCAGGCATAATCGCCATGCGCAATGCGATATCAGCCCACATGAACGCGCGCAGCCTGGCTGGCATCGCGTATGCCCCCAAGCACCACCAGACGGTCCACCTGGTGGACAAGATGCAGCGTGTTCCAAAACCTTTTAAGGGGGCCTTCCATGGGGGAAGCGCTTGCTTAGCGCATGATGCACGCGTGCGAGCGCTCTCGTGCGCGCGCAATGGCACGCGCGCGCGCATGCGGAGGGGGGGGGGGGGGGGGGTCGGAGCCGGCGGGGCTGTCCCGGGGGGGGGTCGATCCGCGCGACGGACGCCGAGAACTTGTGGCGGCCCAGCCGCCTGGCGAGCGCGAGCGCGACGGCTCTCGACGAGGTGGCGGCGCAGGGCAGGCAACGAGCAACCCCCTTGTTCGTCTGCATCTCTGTCACTTTTGTCTCGCCCGGCCTCTCTCTCCCTCTTTCCTGCCGTGCCCCTCCTGCTACTCCTGGGCTCTCCGTGGCCGCTCGCCCTCCTCGCCCTCCTCCCACTCCTCATCCTCGTCCGTATCCTCGCCCTCATCCTCATCCTCATCCTCCTTGCATGCCATATGCCTGGCCAGGATCCCCGAACATGGGTCGCCCAAACTATATAATTGCTTCATCGACGAGACGTTGAACGCAGCCCTCAGATCAGTGCGTGTTTTTTTCTCGCCGATCTCGGTTCGAGATCATGGTGCACAGCTTGTTCCATTTGCAGCGCCGTCTGTCCATCTGTCCATATTTCCCGCCCGGCGAATGCCTCGCAGTCATATCTGGGCACATGTGATCTTGGCAGCGCTGGAACACCACAGCGGGCTTGCGCGCGGGGCGCAGCCCGCGCTGCCTGAGGGCGTGGCATGGGCAACAGATGGTGCGAAGGTGCTCGTAGCTAAAGGGGTATCCGAGCAACCGTTCGTCGACGAGGACGGGGGCAATTTCGCCGTCGCCATGGTTGTTGACCACTTGATGAATCATTTCACGAACGTGGATCGCACCCTCGCGTTTCTCGGGGTTTTCTCGGGCGCGGGCGGCGCGGCGCTCAACGTCAGGCGCCTCGGCTTCAGATTTGCGACGTTCGACGCCAACGATTGCGATTCCACTCAGGATATCTGCTCGCTGGTGCTTCTGGTTCAGAAACCACCACTCATCCCTGAGGGAAGGAAGGGCACGGAGATGGATAAGGGGTGGGAGGAGGGGGCGGGGGAGACGGGAGGGGCGAAGGGACTGGGCGCCGAAAGCGGCAAGAAATGACGAAAGGCGGAGGCGAAGGAGGAGTGAGGAAGAGGAAGAACCACGGAGGGAAGATGGGTCAGTTGGGGAGGGGGCGGGGGCTGGGTATAGATCTATCATGTTGCTCGTATGCAAATCGAATGTTTATGTATATTGCAACGCGCCTCATCGTATCATATGAAATGTCCCATTGGTATGTTACCCGTGTTGATTTAGTTCATTCGTTTGTTATGGCGCACAATATTCTAATATTTTCGGTATAGCATACGGTGTGCGAGATTGTAGCACCGCTATCTTATATGCCATACATCGGCACCTCCCCAGGTTGGGCTGCTGTACCTCATGCACCTCGTGGGCGCCACGGCGGCAAGTGGCAGCGTGCACTTCGCGCCCGAGTGCAAGACGTGGATCGGGATGGCGACAGGCCGCGCAAAACGCACGAGAGGAAACACCGAGGGCACGTCATCCAGGAAGGATGTTCTCAGGGCAAACTTTACAGTTCGGGCCGTGTCAGCTGGGTGGGGAAATCGTTTCTCTTGCCGCCAACAAGCTGGGCTCGGCTCGATGGCTGGATTGTCTTTCGAAGTTCCCTGAAGCACATTTGACTCGGCAGTTTTCGATTGCAGACCGAGCTGCGAGCCATCGCCGACGTCGCAGACATCGGTGACGTCGGCGATGGTTTGGCGAATGCCTCCCATTTTCTGTCACCGCCCCACCCCCAACACGTGGAACGTTTGAGTGCCGCCAACGGGCCGGCCCGGTCGTGCAGGGGGTTCTGGGCGGGGATGGGGGGCGGCCAACATGGCGATGAACGTTGCTGCCAGACGGTGCGAACCCCCATGGGGACGAATAGGACGAAACATGATGGTGGAAAACGCACGTTTCCGCTCGCGCGAATCCATCGGTTGCGCCCCACTCAGGAGGAAACGGAGGGAGGAGGGAGGGGGGAAGGGTGGATAGGGATGGTCGATGGGGAAGGAAGGAGGGGAGGAGGGAGGGATGTGGTGACGTATCCCACGACGACCTCCTCATCCTCCTCCTCCTCGCCCTCCTCCTCCTGGGGGTGCCATTTTGGCCGCGCCCGTTCCCGCCCATGCCGCCCTGTCCGATTTCTTTTTTGTGTCCCGTGGAGGTCGCGCCTGCTCGACCTCGCGAAGATCAGGGGCGTTTACACTTCGATCGAGCAGCCCTTGGCCAGTTTGCTTTTTTGGGGCGCCTCCATGTGGCTAGCCTTGCGCATGACGCGTGCCCAGTATTATTTTTCTGGGTGGGCGGGTATGGGGGCGCAGCCATGAAGCCCACGTCCACGCAGTGCACGACGCCGAAAGGCCCCATGGATCTCCTGCGCAGATCTAAACAGGCCGCCACCGATAGACTAGGCGACAGTAAGAAACCCCTCACTGTTCGCACTGCCCGCAAATCTCCTGGGTCTGGCACTGGCTGGTCAAGGCGGGGTTGGATTTCTGCTAATCGGTCGGTCCAGAGTTCGTCCCAAATCTACCCTGCCGGGTTTACCGCAATCTTTGCTAGGATCATCGCATCAGTGATGTCAGATGAGGCTCGCGCGGCGACTACCGTGCCAGCCGAGAGTTCAGCCTAGCTGCAAGTTCGCAGGAGTGTGGGGGGCGCGCCTGTCGGCGAGAAGCTCGCGGGCATCTCGGCGGGATAGAACAGGGGGGAACTGCTGAAGGAGGGGCGGGGGGGGGGGGGGAAAGGAGGGAGGGGGGGGAGGGGGGAGGAAGAGGGGAAAGGGGGGAGGAGGAGGAGGAGGAGAAGGAGGAGGGCGACGAGGGGGGAGGGATGGATTGGGGAGGGATGTGGCGACGCGCACGGCAAGGATGGACGAGGGCGGAGTACAAAGCACAAACGCAAACTTAGAGAGAGGTCAAATGCGCGCCCCCCCGATGAGCCGCCTGCGACGAGAGACGCCCTCCTTGAAGTTTTCGAGATAGCAGTGGCCGGCGTAATTTTGCGGCCTTGACGTTTGGCAAGGCTGGGCGCCACGCTGCCAGTTTAAGATGCCTGAAGCCTGCCCCTGCCTTCACATGAGAAACATTACAGCTTTCCCCACCTCGGCTTTTTTGGTTCCCCCCCTTTACCCTGAACGCTGACACCGCCGATGCCGTTGAGGTCGGTGGCCGCGAGGCGCCCGTGATTCCCGTGTAATTCGCCGAGCCAGCGAGCGAACCAGCACCGACATCACCGCTTTCGGTGATGTCGGTGACGCCTCGGTGCCTCCACGCTGCCTCTGATCCCATCGGCGCTGGCGATGTCACCGCGTGCCCTCGCCGCGCGTGCTCTGATTGATCGGTGGCCAGTGCGGCCGTGCTGGCCCGCCGCCTGCGCGCAGATTCACCGCTAGCGCGAGGCTGGCGACTTCCTGGGGCCTGGCCTAGGATGAGGGGGGGAGTCGAGGAGGGGGGCGAGGAGGACCACGACGACGACGATAATTATGCGATGGAGAAGGAGAAGGAGGAGGGGCGCAGAGGGCGAGGAGAGATGAGGGCACACGAGGAACGACAAAGCGGATGAGAGTGATTTCTTGGAAGGCCCCCATGGGCCGGTTTTGGTTGGGTAGTGCCCAACTGCGCGGGGCAGAACTCTTGCTGCTGCGCCTCGCCGAAAGCATTGGATACACGCGCCGCCCGGGCGCTGGAGTCGCGCGCGTTGGGGGGCCGCCCATTCCATCATCGGCGCTCCCCACATCCACCCTGGCGGTCGATCTCGGCTCGAGGGCATCCACGCGGAAACCCGACATCCTAGTCAGCGCACCTTGCAGAACAGCACAGGACAATGAACGCCGACGTGGGATTGACCACCCCCGAGCAGGCCACCCGCGAGATCATCGACCAACCAGTGCAAGTGCTGTCCAGGCCGTGGGTGACACTATTTCCCCTACGCATCCCATCCCGCTCAATTCCTCCTCGGGCCCGTGGGGCCACCCTCCGAACACGCGAGTGGCGACGGGCCCGCCAACCAGCTGGCGCCCAAGCGGCCCGAAAAAAACATGGCAGTGAACCACTAGGAAAAGACGACCCTCGTAATCACCAGGCGTGAGCGGGCCCGCCCAGTTGAGGCCAGGGGCACTGTTGCTCTCTTTGGGGGGGGGGGGGGGGGGGGAATTCTCTGGCACGTCGGAGGGGCGGGAGGCAGAAGGAGGAGGGACGGGGGGGAAGAGGAGCAGAAGGCGGATAAGGATTAGGAAAAGGGGAGGGGGAAGAGGAGAAGGAGGAAGGCGAGGAGGATGGGGATGGCGAGACGGAGAGGACGAGGACGAGGGCAAGTGGGAGGAGGAGGTGGCTAACATGAGAGCGCGTGGCTGCTGAACAGGAGCGATGAAGGGGGACAGAAAAAGGGGACAAACATGCACGAAATCCGGAGGACGGTGATTTGGCGATGCACGCGCGAGAGACGTTCGAAGGATTCGCCCCCCTTCAGGTCTGAGCACGGCCTCAGCTAGCTCGAGCACTGACCCCGGTCACGCCCCTCCGCCGACGGAGGACCTCCAGGGAACCCCCTGGGTGAACACCGAGCTCGAAGAGGAGCTGGAGCATTTCTTTGACTGACGTCCGCTCTAACCCAGCCGAGTTGAGATTCCGAGTTATGTCACTGCGCGAGAGGTTGATCCCAACGTACCGACATATACATGCACGAGTGCACTCACTCGCGCGCCTGCCACGCAGCACGCGCGCGCGGGCGAGGTCGAGCACTGGGGTCCCCTCCAAAGGCTTACGCCGCCCCGCCGTGCTCGTATTGGGTTTTCCCGACTGCTGCCTCTTCGGCGGGGCCCCTCATCAGCGGTGTTTTTTCTTCTCGGGCCCCCATGGGGTTCCATCCTCGGGCTCCCTCCCGCCCTCCTTGGGGCCCCCCAGACGACCCCGGTGCAAATCGTTGCTTGGCGCGCAGGAGAGAGGAGAGTAGTGCTTATACGGAGATAGAATTCACGGATGCCCCCAAGACCACCCCGCCCCCCTCAGAAAGGCCCCAGAATCCCTTCAAAGATGCCACCAGGAAGCCCTACTCGCGAAACAACTACACTACAAAACGTATATAGACGCTGAGACGGTGGTTAACGCTGATGCAGCGCTGACGTTAACTAGCGCTGCTGTTAGAATTGCTCCGAATATATAACGTTTGGCGTCAACGTTAACTTATTATCATGCCTTCGCGCTTTGCGCGGGCGGGCTGCAATTATTTTCGCGCTATGAACATAATAATGACCTTGAACGGTGCACTTTGTGAGCGCGCCATACATACCGTGACCATGTATGGTCGCCGATGATCGCCGTGACCATGAATGGTCGCCGCCAACATGGCGACCATTTTATGGTCTCCCAGGACCTCTGGGTGGTGGCGCCCCACTGCCGTGGCGATGGTTTCTTCCTGAGCCGCCGTGGCCGCCTTGGCCGCCATCCTGCGCAGTGTCTCGCCGCAGGCAAGCGGCCGCGCACCGCCCCCAGGCTTCAGCAGCGGCAGCAGCCGCCCGGCGAGGAGAGCCTGTTTCGCATGCGCCGGCGCCCGGCCCTCGAGGGTGAGGACGAGGACCTGTGCGAGCGCCTGAGCCCCCTCTTCGTGCCCGCGCAGGGCCGCCCAGTGCTCGAAGCGGGCGCCAGACAGGCGCGGGCCCGAGTGGCGAGGGTACTTCCCGAGGCTGCCTGCCACCGCCTCGGCGGCCTCAGCCTCCCAGGGCGCCGGGGGGCGCGCCGGGGGCGGCGGCGGCGCGCGGGCCCCAGCGGTCGCCTCCGGGAAGAGGGCGGCCAGGTCGCGGGCCACTTCGGGCCCGCACGCCAGCTTTTCAGGCCCGGCGGCCGCCGCGGCCGCGCGGCCCACCTCCCCGAGCGCGATGAGCTCGTGCACCCGTCGAGCCACCTCCTCCGGCTTACGATGCCCCGGGCGGTCTTCTTCTGGTTCTCCGGGTCGTGCGGTCGCGGCCCACAGCGCCGCCCAGTCCCCCGCCCAAGCCTGGCGCAGGCGGCGCGGCAGCACCTTCGAGGCCGACGGCCGCTCGTCACTGCCGCTGGCTGGGGGCACCGCGAACAGAAGCTTCGGGAGCAGGAGCAGCTGGGCCCGCGCTGCCTCGCACATGGGGCGCGCCGCGACGGCGCGCAACGCCGCGGCGAGCACGTCCGCGACCACTGCGACGAGGGTCGGGGGCGCCGCCGTCCACGTGGGCACGGGCTCCCGCAAGGCACCGTTCAAGTCGAAGCCAGCCCACCACTCCAGCCTCGGGAGCTCGCCCGCTTCCGCCGCCAGCACGTGCCGCGGGTGGACGTCGTTGGCGGGCGCGTCGTCTTCCTCGCGCGGGACCGCCCCTGGCAGAGGCGCAGTGCAAGCGAAGATCTCCACGCGAGCCTCCTCTGGCAGCGCCGCCAAGCCCTCCACCGAGCCCAGGGGCACGCCGCCCGCGATGCAAGTCGGGTGGCGGAAGTGCCGGTCTGGGTTCGCCCTGCTCGCAAGGCGCACTGCCCCTGGCTCGAAACCCGAGCAACACGCGCAGCATGCCGCCACGTGCTTCCGAGGGGCCTGGCGGCTGGCCACCCAGGCGCGCACCCTGGGCGGGCGCCCTGCAGCAGCGGCGGGCGGCGCAGCAGCGGCGGCAGCAGGCGCGGCGCTGGCATCGCTTCCCGGGGCAGCAGCGGCGCCAAGTGCACCGCCAAATTGGGCTGCCCCGAGAAGCGCGGCCGCGGCCGCTGCGCCCTCGTTCTGATCCCCGCCCCGCCCAGCAGCATCCAGCATCTCCACGTCCTCCTCCATGGCCCGGGGGTTGGGGAAGGAAGGCGAAGGGGGGGAGAGGTGAAGAGCGGGTGAAATGAAGTATGTCAGGGCCGCTCACGCCCACTCGCCTGACAATACTTGAGCCTCCTTCTCCTCCTCTTCCTCCTCGTCCTCCTCCTCCTCCTCCTCCTCCTCCTCCTCCTCCTCCTCCTCCTCCTCCTCCCCCCCCCCTTGCTCCTCCTCCCCCTTCTTCCCGTGCTCCCCCTGCTCCTAT
This sequence comes from Prorocentrum cordatum, assembly GCA_963575745.1. Classification (NCBI taxonomy): domain Eukaryota; class Dinophyceae; order Prorocentrales; family Prorocentraceae; genus Prorocentrum; species Prorocentrum cordatum. The sequence continues at coordinate 26,419 of CAUYUJ010014763.1, read as the reverse complement.
GCTTTCACGCCTTGCGTGTCCCCACCAGCCCGCTCAGAAGCCCTGCCCACGGGAGCGGGCGGGAAAAAAGGGGCACACAGACACACACACACACACACACACACACACACACACACACACACACACACACACACACGTAGTGAAACAGAGTCTGCCGCATCAACGGAGAATACAACGGAGAATAGGGACGATGAGGAGGAGGAGGAGGAGGAGGAGAAGGAAAAGAAGGAGGAGGAAGAGGAGGAGGTGGATGAGGACGAGGAGAATGAGGAGGAAGAGGAGGAGGAGGAGGAGAAGGAGGAAGAGGAGGAGGGGGGTCCTAAATTTCCCTCCCTTGGGCATCAACATCGCCTCTTGGGGCGCTCTTGAAACGCTCTGGGGCCGATCTTGGGCACTCTCGGGGCCGTGTTGGGGGCATCTTGGGTTTCTCTTGGAGCTTTCCTGGGCCATCTTGGAGCAGTGTGGCGCCTCCAAATCGGAAGCGAAAAGGCGAGAAGGCAACAACATGTTTTTAAATGGCTTTGAAAGATTCTGGCCTCTTGGGGGGGTCTCGAGATGGCTCCGAGAGCACTTGGGGGAGTCTCCTTGCGATCGTTTCGGGGCCTCTTGCATGCATGTCGGAAGCAATCTTGAACCATCTTCGGCTATCTTGAGCCGCCTAGGAGGCCGTCTTTGGGGTCCACGATCCGTGTGAGAGGTGTGCCAAACTAGGCGGGGGGGCGGGATGCGAGTTTTGCCCCTGGGGCCGTTCGCGGAAGTCCCAGCTGGCGACGACTCGTGTGAGAGGTGTCGTACACGCGGAAGTTGTCTCCCTGTCGCAGTCCATATGGCCCCCCCACGCCATCAACAAGGGCCGCCTGGAAACGCACCGGGCGTGTCCTGACGACACCCTCGAACTCATCTTCGGTTCGCTGGAGCCCTCCGGGGTCGGCGTGGGAGTCCCCAGGGACCACAAGGGAGTCTTCCGAAGAGCTCAGCATCAATTGCGCGATGTGTTTTTTTGGTAGGGTGTGGTGTTGGAGTTTTTTTATAGATTATAAGGGCGTTGTTTTAAGAGCTTACTATGAATTGCGCGATGTTTGTTTGTAAACTGTTTGTGGTGTTTATTACGGTGCGAGCCTCAGTTCACGGCCACTTGGTTTTCCAGACCTGGGCTCTGGTTGTGGCGCCGCGCGCGCACATCTTCCCAAGCCAGCAGTCATGCGGATGGATGGCGCCCACGCCGCGGCAGTTCATAATCGAAGCCCTTATTTGTTTCCAAGCGTTTCTTTTCCAGCAGGATGTTTCTATACAGGAAGCACTTCAGTCGCTGGTTCCAGTGCGAACCTCAGTTGAGGGCCCTGGGAAGGTGGTCAGATAGGTTTAACATCGAGGCCCTCGTCTTCTTTGAACAAAGCTCTTCTTGGAGGGTGTGTTTCAGAGCCAGTGAGGGTAAGATTTTGGCGCGAGCCTCAGTTCACGGCCCCTATGTCTCCGAAATTGCGCTCTGTCTTTGGCGCCACGCACGCCCATCTTTTTAAATTAGTTGTTACACGGTTGGACGAATGGAAGCCCGCACTTGTCTTGAAGCATCCCCTTCCAGCAGTATTTCTCACAGCAGTTCACAGGTTGTGGCCGATGGGAGTTGCAGTTGAAGGCCCTGAAGTTGGCCATAATGATTGGAATTCGAGGCCTCTCCTGCTTTTGAAAAAGGGATTGCTGGAGGTGATTCGGTGCGAGCCTCAATTCACTGCCCCTCGGTTTAAATTGTGGTGTTCCAGCCAGCCAGGTTCCGGCTTGAACCTCAGTTGAAGGCCCTGAGAAGTGAGCCAGAATCGTTCAGCACCGAGACTCTTACCTCCTTGGAACAGCAAGCCTTGGGAGGGTGCTCTGCAGGTGAGGCGCAGTTCACGGCCCCTTGTTTTTCGAAATTTGGCTCTGGCTTTTGCGCCGCGCACGCTCATCTTCAGGACCAGCAGCTGCGTGGACGGAGGGCGCTCGTGCCGCGGCATCTTGAAATATAAGCCCTTACCTGCTTTGAGCATCCCGTTCACCAGTGCGTGTTCAACAGCAAATCATGCGTTGGCTCTGGTGCAAACCTCAGTTGCTGAGGGCCGAGAGAAGTTGGCCAGCATGATTCGAAATAGAGGCTTTCTCCTGCTTTAACCTTGGGGAGGGTGTTTTCCAAAGCGATAAGGGGCTGATTTCGGTGCGAGCCTCAGTTCACGGCCCCTTGGTTTTCAAAATTGAGCTCTAGTTCTGGCACCTCGCACGCACATCTCGCAAAAACCTAAAGCTACACGGATGGGCGACGCCCACGCCGCGGCATCTTCAAATGGAAGCCCGCACTTGGCTTGAAGGATCCTTTCTAACAAGCTGCTTTTAAAGCAGCTCAGGGGCTGGTTCCGATGCGAACTTCAGTTGCGGGCCCTGAGAAGTTGACCAGAATTGTTCGAAATCGAGGCCCTCTCCTGCTTTGAGAAATGCCCTTCCTGGAGGGTGTTTTCCAAACCACAAAAGGGGCTAATCTAGGTTGTCTTGCAGGCCTTTCGGGGGCCTCCTGGGCCGTCGTAGGCGTTTGGCCCATCAGGCGAACCCGGAAACCCTCGCGGGAGCCACGAGGACTATCATGGGGGCGTTCCAGTCGTTATAGGGCCGTCTTGGGGCCCTCTTGGCGCGGGTCTTCTTATTCTTGGGGCCATTGTGTGGCGCTTTGGTTGGCTTGCGGTTGTTGGGCCTTTTGGGTTGCTGGAAATCCAGAAAGGTGAAAAAATGAAAGCCAATCAAACGGACAACATAATCAATCGTTCGGGTTTCTTCAAAAGCCTCGGGCCCTCTTCAGGCCATCTTGCCGTCTTAGTGGTTTTTGGTGAGAACTTTGGGGCTTCTTGGGGCCCTCGTGCCGTCTTGCAGGGCACCGGTGACCATCTTGGGCCGTCTGGGCCCATCTTGAGGACCATCTTGGGCCGTGTTGGCTGACTTGGAGGCGAGTTGTCTTGATATTGGGTGCTGTGTGCGGTGGCGGTGGACGGGTCGAGAGTCGCAAGAAATCCTCTGGAAGGGCCAGCCGTGTTAAAAACTTGGCAGGCCACGCACCCCTATTGCAAGCAACAAGGGGCCGTGGACCGAAGACTCCTATCGCGAGTCACCGCCATTCCCTGCCTTTTGGGAACAGCCTGTGTGTCTAACCGGCGGGGAGAGTTTGGGCAAGCTTTTGGATTGCGTGCTCCGACAACCGTTGTAACAAAACCATTGGGGGAACGTGGGACGGCCTCTGGGGGGCCTTCTCGGGGTAGCCTCTTTATACCGTCTTGAGGATCCCTTGGAGCTTGGGACGTCTTTAAGCCATCTTGGAGCTTTGAAAGGGAGGGCTCGCCATCCTGGGAGCTATGGGTGGCCCATGGACCGTTGAACAATGAGAACAAAACGCCACAAGAAACTTCGAACACACCACGGGGAGCGCTAGAAGGCCAGCGATATCTTCCAGATGTCCCAAGGTGGCCCCAATACGTTTCAGGATGGCATTTAGACGGCCAACAGAACCCCAAGACTCCCACGGGGAGTGTCAAGAGGAATGCATTCATCACCTCATGTCTTCCGATTCTGGACACCGAAGCAGAGATACTGGTAGAACCGAAGCACGGGACAGGCGCGCGCGCGTGGCTCTGGCGCTTGAAAGTGTAAGATGCTAGCCCTTTAAGCTCTCTCTCTATCTCTCTCTCGCGCTCTCTCTCTCTATATATATATATATATATATATATATATATATACATCTATCTATCATCCTCCTTCTCCTCGCCCCCCAACCCTCGCCCTTCCCCATCCCCTGCCCTCCCCACCTCTGTGCGCGGCACCTCTCTCGGGCCAGCATGGCCGAGCCGTGGGGCCCGACACGGTGGGCAGCAGGTGCCCGCCGTGCCTGCTTGCTCACTCTGCGCTCGGAGGCACGAGCCCGCCCCGCCCCCTGCCCGCCCCCCCAGGGCTCACCTCGATGCCCTCGGTTCGATTCGACTCGACTTCGATCGCTTCCGATGCCGATTCCATTCGGCTTCGGACTCCGATTTGGGGGATCCGATCTCTCAACAGAGGCCTACTGGCCTGCGGATGCCTGCTGTTCCGACTTTTCCCGACTCGGCTGCCGATCTCCGCCGATCCGATTCATGTCGATCGCCGATCCGACTTGTCGCTCCGAGAGAGACCCTTCCCCGGGACGGGCCTTCTCACAGGGCGCCCTCACGCCTCGTGGCAAGCGTCTGGACACTTGCTGCTCAGAGCTGTGGGGCCAGCTTCTGCCTCCTCGGTAGCTTTGTGGACGGTCCTGGGGCCATGTAAGGGCCTTTGGAGGCCGAAATTGGTCAAACATGTTCCGCCGTGTTTTTCACGTCGCTATGCTGCCTGGCCCCCCTCCGCGCAGTATCCTTTTACCGGCCCCAACCCCCGTCCCCATCCAGACCCGAAGGGAACGGCCTGCATCCCCAACTAGGGGGGGAAATCGGCCAGTGGGGCCCGGGCCACGCCCATCTGGGATGAGGGTCGGTCAAAAGACGCTCCTCCTCCCTTCTCCCTCCTCCTCCCTCCTCCTCCCTAATCCTCCCTCCTCCTCCCTCCTCCTCCCTCCTCCTCCCTCCTCCTCCTCCCTCCTCCTCCCTCCTCCTCCCTCCTCCCCTCCTCCGTCCTCCTCCCGCCTGTGTCTCTCTACCTCTCCAGGTGGCTCCCTCCTCCCCTCGGCACCCGCGCGCTGCACAGCAGCGGGCTCGGGCGCGGCGCGATCGTGCCTACAGCCTGGCTGCTGCAACTAGGAGCGCTACAGGAGGAACGAAGCTTACAGTCGGGGCGTTGACCTAAGGAACCCTAAGTAAGGAACGAGGCCCCTTTTTCTCATACGTTAAACATCGATGTCCCATGGAAAACCTCAGGAAGACCTGAGGCAAACTGTTAAACAATCAAGGAACACCGAGCCCCTCCCCAACGAAAAGGGTTCCTTCTTCAGCGCCCCGACTGTATTTCCGGCACCAGAAGAGCTTGCTGGGTGCACGAGGAGGGGTTGAGGAACAGCCATGGAAGGACCCAGGGAACATCGAGCCCCTTCCGAGCCCAAGCCGTTCCTTCATTCAGCGTCTTGGCTGATCCCGTGACGGTGAGGGATCGGGCCGAACGAAAGGGGGGGATAGAGAAAGGGGGGGGTACGAAATCTGCTGCATGCAGCTGGTGTCGGCCCCGCCGCCGGGCCCATTCCTCGATACATGGGCGCCTCCTGGCGCCGGGAGGCGCTGGAAAAAACAGCTACGTGAGCTGATTCTCTACCCTGCCCTTTGCTACCCACCCCTTCGTTCCCCACGAAGGGGTCGACCACATGGAAGGGTGACCCTTGGCCGGAGTGACCTTTGGTGCGGGCTCACCGGGGTCCCGCCGATCGCTGAGCGCGATGCGATAGTGGCTGCTTGCGCGCTTGGTTTCGGCCACCTCGCGCCCCGTTAGTCCGCGCACTATAGGGGCACTCTTGCGTGTAGCCGAAGGGGGTCCAGGGAGGACCGGCCTTGCTCTGTCCGCGAACCCCCGTGGCCCAGGCCCTCCAGCTCGAGCTGCAGCAGCTGCGGGGCCTGCCCGACCAGCTGGCCAAGCTGAAGGACGAGGGAGTCGCCGCCGTCGTCGTCGTCGTCGTCGTCATCGTCGTCGTCGTCGTCGTCATCGTCATCGTCATCGTCGTCGTCATCGTCATCGTCGCCATCGTCGTCGTCGTCGTCGTCGTCGTGATCGTCGTTGTTCGTCGGCGCGCCCAGGGGGTAAGGCTGAGGAGGCGGGCCTCAGGAGGCCCAGAAGACCTAAACCCGTCCCGAGGCCACAGAGGGCTTCTCAGGAAGCCGGAGGGCTTCTGAGCAGCCCCGCCGCCTTCTGAGAAGGCCTGCCACCTCAATGATCATCGTCTTGCGGTTTTGGGATCCTACTTCGGATCTCCGGCGGTCGTTCGAGACGATCCAGGCACCCCGGACGCCTCTCGGCGAGGCGCAGACGCTGGAACGCATCCCGAGGCTGGAAGCCCGCCGGGAACCGACGAAGACGCCAGAGAATACCTCGAACCTCGAACCCGGAACTTCCGGACTTCCCCATGCAGCCTGGAGGTCCCGTTGGACCTCGCATCGTCGAGGGCGTTGCGCCGAGGCGCATGTTGACGCCAACCCCAGCGTGCTCAAAATGTATCTCTTGGTGTTGGTCAGGAGTGATTGCCACCTTACGTTGGGCGCGCCGCAGAGTGGTCGTCGTCTTTAAGTCGGGCATGTCCCTCTACAGGAGGAGTATCCCCAAATTGTCAAAGAATAGTCTGGGGACGATTTGTCCACTATTTGTTATTATTGTTGATGATTATTTGATTATGTTTGATTTTTGTTTGAGTATGTTTGATTTCCCCCCCCACCTCGCAGAGCGAACATCCCCCCCAGCTCCCGAGCACTGAATGGCGTCGGGAATGGCGTCCCCCCCCCCCCTGCAGATCGAAGCTTGAGCGAGCTCTAGTCCACGCTCTTAGAAACTCACACGCCGGATCGGCGGACCTTGTTGAGTATGTTTGATCTTTCGTCCAAAATCCGTCTGTACAGTCAAGACGCTGAAATAAGCAACAGTTTGGGTTCGGAAGGGGCCCGATGTTCCTTAGGTTTCTCCAGTGCTGTTCCTCTTGCCCTCCTGGGACACGGAGGCGCTTACAGGGCCAAGGAGGGGCTTCGTTCCTTATTTAGCGTTTCTTCTTTCAGTGGCCCGACTGTAGGGGGGGCCTGCCCGACCTCATCGTCGTCGTCCGGAGGACGAGCTGGAGCACGCCGAGGAGCGGAGGGCCCTGAAGGCCCTGCACGCAGGACCCTCGGCGAGCGCAGAGGTGGAAGAGGAGGGCGCTCTTTCGGGGGGGGGGGGGGATCTTGCCAGCTTGAGACATATCGGCGCGAGCGAGGGGGGGAAATGAAAGGGAGAAGGCCTTCTCAGAAGGTGGCGGGACTTCTCAGAAGCCCTCGCGCCTTCTGAGAAGTTTTCGGTGTCTTCGGGGAAGGCTTCGAAAACTTCTCAGAAGGCCGGGGGACTCCCGAGCCTTCTGCTTCTGAGAAGAGCTTCTCCTTCTCACTTCCCCCCTCGCTCGCAGCCAAACATATTATTCCCTATCGCTACGACTGGCAGCACCCGAACAAGAAAAACATCTATAAGCATAACCTTGCGACGTTCCGCGCGGATTTCTTGGATCGGCGCCTGGGCTCCCCTGGCAGCGCCTCCTGCGCCGCGCCTGGCGCGCTCCGCGCGCCAGGGAGGGGGGTCTGGCGGCCGGCGCAGATCCAAGAAATCCGTGCGGAGCGCCAAAAGTTTATGTTTATGCAGTTTTTCTTGTTCTATAATGTCATTCCCTATCCCCATGATTGGCAGCACCCGATCTCGATGCCGATCTTAAGGGTGCCCTCACTTCCCGAGGGCACATCCCTAAGATTGCCGTCGCCTTGGACTTGCCGATCTCAGGGGCAGGGATACGCTCGAGGCCGATGAGTCTCTCGACGGCTCTCTCCGCACTGCCGAGGAAGCGCAAGCAAGCACGGGTGAAGCGAAGAAGAGAAATCGGCATGACTCTGCACTTTGGGAGCTCCGCGCGGATTCCTCGGATTGGCGCTGGGCCCCCTTGGCGGCGCCTCCAGCGCCGCCCCTGGCAAGCTCCACGCGCCAGGGAGGGGCCCAGCGCCGATCTCAGAAATCCGCGCGGACCTCCGAGAAGTGATGCGTATGCCGGTTTTTGTTCCTCTCTCGGGATCGCCACGGCTCTCTCCATACGGTCGAGACGCTGAAGCAGGGCCCAGTTTGAGCCGCTGGGTTCAGGAGGGACCCTGGTTCATTAGATCTACGGTCGTGAACTTTGGCTTAGCCTGTAGGGCCGCCGCTTCTGGCCCACCACGCGGCGGCGCGACAATCTATGCAAGCTATGCACTTGTCCCGAGCCCTTGCGAGCCCCCCACCCCGCGGAGCGGAGCGGCACGCAACCCGCTTGCAGGTCGCAGTGTGTCGCCGAGGTGGCCGCGGCGACCCGCTGGGCGACCGCTCCTGACCATAGGTCGGAGACCCGTTCGTGGCCGAGGCTCGCCGTGGCCAAACGGGCCCCTTCCCAGACCCCCGACGTCATGAATGTTCAGCGACGTCGACTCCATGCGGTCTGGACCCATTCCCCTGGACCGGTGTTTCATTCCGGGCCGTTATTGGACGGGCCCCAGGGCCGGTGAGGGCCCCCAGGGGCCGAGAGCAGCAAAGAGCTCCCCGTCGTGAGTTGTTGTCTGGGTCCTGCCTGCTTCGGGGCGCTTGTGTGGCAGCACGACGGCCGAGCTGCTGCCGGGGGGGGGCATGCCGTGGAGGGCCCCCGCGTGCGCGCCGAGAGGCGGCCACGACGCCTCCCCGAGGTGTGCCCGCGTCCCGCCGGGGGGACGGCGATGGCCCCCCGTCCCCCCGAGGCGCCAGGAGTGGGAGGGGCTCGGCGGGCGCAAGGTCTCGAAGTGCACGTGCAGCCAAGACGCTGGAATGGCCGTCTCTTGGGCTGCTCGTTTCCCCGAAGGAATGGGCCCCGCGAGGCTGTCCTGAAGAGCCCCCTGAGGCTCTCTTGTGGCTCCTGGGGCGTCTCGTGGGCCGTCAGGATGTCACGTGGGGCCGTCTTGAGCGCTCTTGGGGCAAGCTGGGCGCGTCTTGGGAACCTCCCGGGTGCCCAGGGGCTATCTTGGACGCTTTGGGAGCGACCTTGAGCCGTCTCGGGGCCTCGGGGGGCCGCTCGGAGAGCGCCTCGGGAGAGAGCTGCCTCGGGCCATGTCGCGGCTGTTCCTCCAGCCCTCCTCGTGCGCCCAGACACGTCTCTGAGCCACGAGATGGGGGGGCTGCGCTCCCCGTGCTGCGTTCCTTACCTCGGCAGCTCGACCGTAGGAGTGGCCCTTCGCCGGAGTGACCTCTGGCGCGGGCCACAGGGGTCCCTCCGGCACTGGCAGGCGCGCTTGACATTCGCCCCTCCCGCGGCCCCCTCAAGCCGCGCACCAAAGGTCACTCGCTGCCTAGGGTCCCTCCTTCGTGTGGGCGAAGGTCGGGGGCCCCCAAGCGGTGTGGTGGCCGCACCGCGTGGTGAGTCAGTGGGGAGTCGGGGTCACCCTCGGTCTTGGGGCTCGGGTCGTGCTCCGAGGACCTCTCGGGCGACCGGGGCCTCCAAGGTCCCAGCACCGTGCGGTGACGGACCGCGCAGTGAGATCTTTTGGGGGTTCGAGGTCACCGCGCGGTCCGTCATCGCCAGGGTTTGGGGCCCCGACGAAGGGGGAAGCTGAGGAGCAGTTAGCTTCCTGCGGAGGCTGCCAACAGAAACGTTCAGCTCTGCTCCCTCTGGATGTGCAGAAGCTGTTCAGTAGGCCGCCGCAGAGGAAGAAGAAACAGCACAGACACAGATTGCGATCGCCGCCGCGTCCCAACTGATGGGAAAGGGGACTCCACAAGCGAGCCCAGGCCACGCAAGCGCAAGGGGGGATAGGCTCATGGAGGGAGTTTTCGGAAGTTCTCGGGGCCCCTGGCGGTTTCCATCAGCTGCGCCTCGTCGAGAGCGTTCCAGGGGTGCCGGAAGCGTCCTGAACGGCTGCCAGAGGCCCGAGCCATTGCCCGAGAGCCAGGGGCAACGAACTAGCTGTGGATAGGCTCGGGAGGGGAAGCGTCGACCCCCGATCGCCTATTCATCGCCGGCAGGGGTCCGACAGCCCACCCTGCCCAGAAAGACTCTGCGTTGCTTCGCCATCGGGGGCCTTCCGCCGATCCATCGGTGATGTATCGCCGAGTCGGGGTCGATGTTTCCCCCCTGAGCCGGTCCCCCCCGCATCCCAGGCGGGGCTAGGACCGGGACACGTCGTTCCAGAGCCGGGAAGGTCTCAGAGCGCTGCGGAGCGACCGCGGGCGCCCGATGCTCATTCCCCAGGGCCGCGCCGATTTTTCAGGGCCCCATCTTGTCTTGTGTTTCGTTTTGACTTACCCATCGGTCGTTGAAGGTAGGTATCTTGGGATCCCAATCTTCCACCAATCTACTTTAAGCGCCTTCCAACTTATATGATCGAGTGGTTCACTTTCTCCGTTCTCTTTGGGGGGCGGGCGGACACCCAATCCTTTTTCAGCGCCTTCCTATTTCATGTTTCTATAACTTATCGCTTCGATCATTCCGCCGGCCCTGGAGCCCTCTGTAGGGCCTCTTGGGGACCTCTTGGGAGTCTCTTGGGGCTCCTTGGCGGCGTCTTGGGGCCCCCAGGGCCTCTTGGGGGGCTCTTGGGGGCCTCTTGGGGCGGGAGGGTGTGTAGTCGAATGCGGCTCCCCCCTCGGAGGCCACGATCCTCGTGAGGGGTGTCGAAAAATTGCCCGGTCTGGCATCTCTGACCCGGACCTGCCGGGACCTGGCCGGGGTACTTTTCGCCCGGAGGCCCCCAGGGGCCGCCCCGCGCGCGCGAAGTAGAATATTGTTGACCAGTTACCGAGATCTTACCACGCCTCTGGCCCGTTAGGCCGGCGAATCCTTCTTCCGGCCAGTGGGTAGTCCCGTATTCCCCAGAACCGCCCTTTTTTTTCCGGGCCCCATCTTGTCTTGGTCTTAGTTTTGCCTCATCGTTGCCCCTCAAAAGTGTGGCAGCGTTGTTGCCAGAGTTGGCCGCCGCGAGGTGTGGCTGCCAAGCTTGGCAACCGCGCGCCGCCCACTTGTCTCTGGCGCTCATGCGGGCCTCCCTCCTCCTCGGCTTCTCAGTGTTGCGCGGTGGCGGCTGCCCTGTCGAGATGCCGTGCAGCTCTCGTTGAGAGGGGCTTCTTGGAACAGACAGATGCGAACTGCTGCTCATCGTCCGCCCTGTGATCTCGGCCTCTGGGGACCTCTTTCCTCGGAGTCCGGAGCCGTTGTGAGAGCGGCCCGCGGCGCGCAGAGCTGGGCATCGAGGGGGGGTGCTTGAGATCTGGCGTTGCAGCATACTTGTCACCACCCACCAAACCACCCCAACCCAACCCGAAGAACTCGATTTGCCCTCCATTTCCAGTTGGGGGGCGGTTGGGGAACACTGAAAAAAACATGGAACCCGTACCCCCCCCAACCCGAAACTCGGGTCAAATTCGGGTCTTCGGGTTGGGTTGGGGTGGTCTGGTAGGTAGTCAGAAGCACGACTGGATTCCCAGATGCCCCATCTTTCGGCGCCATCTTTCGAGCTCGATCGCTCTGTGAGGATCATGGGGCCCGAAGCTGGGCAGAAACGCCCGCCGTGAACAAAATTGCAACGCCAGGATTTGAGGGACGGGGTCGCGCGCCTAGGGTTCAGTCGGGCACGTCCCTCTGCACGAGGAGTATTCACAAAGAGTACAGAAATAGTATGGGGACGACGTTTCGATTAGGTTTTGACTAGTTTAGAATACGTTTTGACAATTTTCGAACAGTTTTCCTCCAAAATCTGCCTGTAGGGTGAAGGGGGGCGTGCCCGACCTGAGCCTGGGGGGGGGGAGCACGCCGCGCACGCCGTGGAAGAGGCCCACCGCGTCGGAGAGAGGTCCTTTCCCTTGAGGCCTCTCCGCGCCTGGGAAGTCCCCCGTGGGGGGTCGAGTCCAGCCCAGTGGCTAAGACGGCGCACGTCTGCAGAAACGCCCAGAGCGGTCGTCAACTCGGCCCCGACCCCAAGTCAGCTGTACGGGGCACGCCGCGCACGCCGTGGCCTATAGGCCCACCGCTGCCTTTCCTGTTGGCCCCCCCCCCTGCGCCCGGGAGAAGCCCCCCGATGTGGGGGGGCACGGTCGGGGCGGCCACGGCGTCCGAGGATGCCTGCTCTTCGCTTGTTCTATGATGTTACAACCTCCTTCCCTCCTTCCCTCCTTCCCTCCTTCCCTTCTTCCCTTCTCCTCCCCCTCCTCACCTAAACTGAAAGGTTTTCACGTGTCGGGCTCTGGGAGGCGATACTCGTTTGACACTGTTTCGATACTTTTCGGGGTGCTCGAAGTTATTTCTGGGAGGTGGTCCTTAAGTACGATGCGAGCAACAGAACGCCTGTTGCAGATCCAGGCCTCCCAGATGGGGTACGAGGAGGTGGGGTCAGAGGATCGCGCCGCGTCGGCAGCGCGCCTCCCCCTCTCTCGCTCCCTCTCGCTCTTTGGCGCCGGCTGGAGGTCTGAGGTGGCTCAGCACTTGTTCTGGTGAGCAGTGAGCAGGGGGAAGGAAAGGAAGAGGTTTGAGGCGCTTGGTTCGGACAGTTTTTGTTGCTGCCTCTTTCGGTCTCTGGGGGCCGTTTTCGGGCCCTGGGACCGTCAAGAACAGATCTGGGGTGAACATCAGCATCTGACGGGCCCCGGGAGGGGTCCGGGGAGCGATTTTGAGCGGAGTTACTTTCATCCCCTCTTGATTTTCGGGGCCCATCCAGTTCAGGTCCCCCAGCCGCCTCCAACTATCTCTCTATTCCTCTTCCCTTGCCTCTTCTTCGTCGGACTGTTCTAGCGTGGTTGGGTCCAAGGAAGTCCCCATACAGAAACAAACGCGTCGCGTCGCCGATGCATCAGCGTTGCGGCGCGATGTGGAGGCCGACACTCTTCACGCCGACGTCGCCGATGCAGCGCCGACGTCGCCGACGCATCGCCGATGCACCGCCGATGCATCGGCGATGCGACGTGATCCTCCGACCCCGTCCGAGAGGCCTCTAAGGAACTAGAAGTCCGCGGCGGACAGACCTCCCGGCCTCCTCCCTGGGGGGCCCGGATGCGTAGTTGATGGCCCCCAGGGCCGATGGGTTCGGGAGCGGCATCTCATCTGGACGGCGTGAGCGCGCCGTTGCGTCAGGATGGAACGAGTCGGCATCGGAGGTCCGGAGGAGTCACACCGTGGGCACATGCAGTCCACGATTACGCACGGTGAGGGCATTGGATAAGGAATCGCTGGACGAGGAAACCAGGGTCTGGAAGCTGGCTGATTTCCAATTGTGAACTGGACATGAATATCACCGCCGCCCTCATAAGATAAGGAACCCAGGGTCTGAAGCCTCCTGGGCACCGTCCTTAACGAACGCCCCCACCGTAGCCATTTTGGCTCAGGGAGTCTCCTCGCTGGCCCATTTGCGGTGCAGGCGGGCACTCCGGGCGGTGCGCAGCAGGGCGACATGGGGGACGAGAGCGCGTCTCAGCCTCTCACGGACGAGGTCCTCTGTGAGTGCCTGTCGCAGATAAAACAGTCGGCGGACGGCCGATTTGCATACGCCAGGTTGGACTGCTCCAACAAGGAGCTCACCGATCTGGGCAGCAAGGTTGGGGACTACAAGCAGTTGCAGCACATTGTGCTCTCGTCTAACAGGCTCACCGAGGTGACTGCGGTCACGAAGCTGCCTTACCTTCTGTCGCTGGAGATTGACAGCAACGACATCACATCCTTGAAGTGCATGCAGACGGCCGAACTGCCTTGGTGTCAGAAGCTGAACCTGTCCTCGAATAAGCTTGACGCGGTATTGCCACTGGCTACCCTGACCTCTCTCAGGTTCTTGAACTTGTCGGCGAATGCCATAACGTCTCTGGAGGGCTTCGGTGGTCATCAGACTATGGAGCAGCTCGAGCTCCAGGGAAACCAGCTAACCAATCTCAAGGGCATGGGCGAGCTGGGGAGCCTGAAGGCGCTGAACATTTCCGGCAACCAGTTGACCTCGCTCGAGGGGCTGACCACACCGCGCCTGGAGAGCCTGGATGCCAGCAGCAATCAGCTGGCCAGCCTGGAGTATGTAGGGGGGGCACCGCTGCTGACCGCCCTGAACCTCCAGGGGAATCAGTTCGACGCGGAGGACCCTCAGCTTCCAGAGCTCAGGCGCCTGGGCACCGACACGCCGCGGCTTCAGTCGCTGCAGCTCTCGGGCACCCCGATGGCGGACACGTGCGGCGACAACACGAAGGTCGAGGCGCTGGTGTGCGCCCCGTCGCTGCGCCAGGTCGACGACGAGGACGTCACCAGGGAGGACCGGGACGCGGCTAGGGACCGGGCCCAGGAGCTCGTGGAGATGAAGCTGCAGAAGGAGAGGGAGGAGGCCGAGGCGCGCGAGCAGGCGGAGCGAGAGGCGGCGGAGGCGGCGGAGGCGGCGGCAGCAGAGGCGGCGGAGGCGGCGGAGGCAGCGGCGGCGGAGGCGGCGGAGCGCGAGGCGGCGGAGCGCGAGGCGGCGGCGGCGGAGGCGGGGGCGGCGGCCGCTGTCGAGGGCGGCGGCGAGGACGGCGAGGACGAGAGTTGAGCGGACGCTGATCGCGCAGACCTGTCGCAGACCCGCCTTCCCAACAGAACAGCAAAAACAGATGGCAAGCAGTCTAAGCAGAGCTCCCGGGCTGGAAGGTCGGACGCGGCGCTCCAGAGGGCCTTGGCGTCGATAAGACAACAGGGATGACCCATCGCTCTTCGGCGGGCGGGGAGACCTGCGGAAGCCGTGCGTTCGAATTGAAACGAGGGCGGCTTCGCTGGCAGAAGCTCGGCAGAGGGCGGCGGAATTCAGCACCATTCAAGCCCAGACTTTCTCGCGTCGTTAAAAACACGACGGGCAATTTTTGGCCGTCTCCGAATTCTGGGGACCCTGATTGGGCCTGGGGACCGTCAGAACGACTCAGGGTGGAAAACCTTGTCTCGAAGTCGTGGTCTGAACCTTAACGTTCCACGCTGCCAGAAAATCGTGACGTCGGAGGTCAGGGCAGGGGGCCCTGCTGGAAAGGCGTCCTGAGGTGTTCCGCCGCTTTCGGCCGCCTGGCGCCCTCCCCAGGCTCCCCGGCCGCCAGGGAGGCGACCAAGGATAGAAAGCCAGTGCCTGCGGGAAGGGGTCGGAAGAGGTCTGGGGGCCAGCGACCAGAACGAGTCGAGTCGTCGGAGGGCGGGGGTCCCCAAGAGAGGCCTGCACCACCCTGCCCAGGCGTTCCGTGAAACTACAAAGAGCTCTGGAGCTGTGATTGCGCAGTCTTTTCCTCGGCCTGGCACTGGAGCGTGTCGGATGACTTGTGGACTCTGGCCTAGCTAGGCCAGCACCACCCTGCCCAGGGGTTCCAGAGACGGCCGGGCCGGGTGTCCGCGACCCGCGCCGGTGTGGTTCCGTTATGGCCCTCCTCCTCTGCTCCGCAGGGGCAGCGAGAGGGGATGACAGCCTCACGGGGGGGACGCAGCGACCCCCGACCGCCCAGGCATCGCCGAGAAGGGCCCGTTAGCCCCAACCCGCCAAGGCATCGCCCAGGAACGCGCGGATTCGCTATCTTGAGAGCGAAAGAAGGACGTACACGTACATGAATCCATGCTGGTTTCGAGAGTTCGTGTTGCGCGAATGTTCGCATCACGCGGCAAGTCTCGCGGGTCATGGGGCCATGTTCATGTACATAGTACATAGTTGGGCGCGTACGTCCTTTGTGGGCTCCCTACTATCGGGAGCCTATCGCCGATCTATGGGCGATGGATCGCCGATTCCAGGTTGATGCTTCCCCCCTTTGCCAGGCCAGGCTCCCCTTGTCGTTGCCCTCTATGTGGGGCCTGCTTCCTGGGGACGGTCGAGGGGGCAGCATTTTCCCGCGTGTTCCCTGACACTCTGGGCCCTCTTCCCCCGCCGCCCCCGCCGCCAGAAGTTTCGGGAAGCCTCCAGGAGCCTCTGTTCGGCCACGCGCAGAAGAGGGGTAGGTCGAGGGGGGAAGGCTGCTTAGAAGCACCCCTGCTTCTTAGAAGGCGCGGGCCTTACCTATAGACGTAAGGCCGGGGCCTTCTAAGAAGCAGGGTGCTTCGAAGAAGCCTCCCCCCCTCCCCACACCCCCTCTGCGCGCCGCCAATCTGGATCGGGGGTGGACAGAACCCCCAACAGTGACACGTCGATTAGTGAATTGTCCGTTTTCGGTTCTCGAGAGGGCGCGGTGGCCGTTATTTTCCAGGCTTGCGCCCGCCAGGTTTGGGCCTCAGGTCGTTTTCACTAAACCACGTTTTACTAAAGGGGGGTCTGTCCATCCCCGACTGGAGCGTTTCCCACGTCCGTCCGAGCGCGTCCGACAGGATTCGGAGGGCCACCGAAAAACCCGCGAGGGCCTCCCCTTCCTGCCCTCCTGCATCCCTTCGTGCCCCTCCCCTTTGTCCCCTCCGCGCTCCCTCCTCCTCCTCCTCCTCCTCCTCCTCCTCCTCCTCCTCCTCCTCCTCCTCCTCCTCTCCTCCTCCTCCTCCTCCTCTCCTCCTCCTCCTCCTCCTCCTCCTCCTCCTCCTTTTCCTCCTTTTCCTCCTCCTCCTCCTCCTCCTTTTCCTCCTTTTCCTCCTCCTCCTCCTCCTCCTCCTCTTCCTCGTCATCCTCCTGCACCTCCTCCTCCTCCTCCTTTTCTTCCCCGAGGGTAGCGCGCGCACGTCCGTGCACGCACCGCTGACTAGGGGCCCAGGGCCACCACTGAGGTGCGCACCTTAGCCCCCTTCACGTGAGGGACGTAGCCCCCCTCCATGGCCCTTATGGCCCGAGCCCCGTGGACCCCTGGCTTTGTGCAGGGTCGGGACAAATATTTGAGCTGCACAGACGTGGCAGCTCCGCAGCCCTGGCACCCGACCACCGCAAAGTGGTGGCGGTCGAGCGCCTGATCCGTCACAAAACGCACAAGCTTGTGGCCATTGAGTCCGTCAGCAATGATCCGACGGTTGGCCTCCACGGCCCGCGACACGACGGCACCAGGGCACTCCGCCTTCGAGGGCGAACGAACACGGCACCGCATGCACCACCTGGCCCCCTCGGGGCCGATCAGCTCGTGGCCAAGCTTGGGAAACACCAACTGCAACACAGGCGCCTTGTTGGGCCTGGCGCCAGGCCTCAACAGAACGGTATCTTGAGAATTCACGGAGGCCCCAGCTCGCACAATGAAATGAGCCACGTCCTCGACCAGAACTTGCGCGAGCTGGAATCTCTCTCGATCTGCTGCCGCCAGCCTACTTCGGTTGGCCGCGAACTTCGCCCAGATGTCGCCCGCAAAATTCCCGAACCGATCGCGGCGAGAAATCCGTCCGCTCTCGACGTCAGCTTCGGAAAGATGAGCACGGACCCTCCGAACCTGGAGCCCCTGGGGCTCAATCCCTCCGAAGTCCTCCAGGGCGGCCCAGAAAACACGCCAGAGTTCGGCCCAAGCCGCAGAATAGGTCGTCGTCCCTTGAGGACTTCGAGTCCGTGACCGCACAGATGGGCGGAACAGAGACTCGCAACAACTTGACAAGTGCAAACAACTCTGCACCATCGATGTCACGATGGGCGAACGGCAACCTGCCGTGCACCACATCGCTGATTCCCAGCGGGTCAGCTTCATGCAAAACCACAATCGCCCACCCCGCCGAACTCACGCCGACCCACCCCCCATCGAATAGCGAGCCGTCCAAGAAGGCTTCGCGGGCGCACAGGATGCCGCCTCCAGCGTGCATCTGCCACGTCTCGCAATCATCACCGGGGACTTTGAATGAGTCTGGCGCGGGGGGCGATGGCCACAGCCCGCGCTCTAGCAGGCACTCCACCTGCGGGCGCGGCAGCCTCGCGAGCAACATCTGAAACCTGTCGGGCATGGGGGGGCGCTCGCCTACCGCAAGCTCCCCCTGACACTCGCAGTGGCGGTGGACCAGGGGCCCGATCCTAGGGCAGAGGAGACAACCAGACGACGCTACGTATCCAGCTTCGCGCTTCCTCGCCATCGGCCACTGCCCATTAATCAACGCACTCCTAAGATACGCACGCTCCTGCAAGGCCAAACTGCCGAGGTCCCTACACTGGTGGCTCTGGGGCCGCGAACCTTTCAGAAGCCGAAGTAGAGGCGCCGTCGCAGCACCTTTGCCCAGATGTTCGCACCCTTCAGCACCAGCAATCTTGGCCCACTGCCAGGCCTCAATCCCGCGGACCAGGAGTTTCCGGAGGTACCAGGCCGAGACGCCCCGAATATCCACAGATATTCCATTGTGCGCAACCCAGGTGAGCACATCATGGTGCGAGAACTTCCAGGAGATCCGATCGAAGGGGCAGCTTGACGGCCCCTAAGGCCCCTGGACCTGGGACCACATCTGAACCTTCTTGGCCCCCAGGAGCCCGTCCGGCACGACCTTCACGGGGATCCAAGCTTTCCACAGAGCACGCGCGAGAGCAAGGACTGGGAACAGTGTGGCCCGAAAAATCGGATCGAGCTCCTTGCCCAGCATGAGCGCCATCGTCCTGGACTTACCTGCACCCTGCCTCTCGATCGCCGAAAACATGAGACTTCGAATCTAATCCAGCACCGTAGCCGAGGTACCTGTCACCGAAGCCCCACGAGAAACACCTGCCTCCATTCCTGCACGCGCCACAAGCTGAGCCGCCACTCTCTTACGGGATCCACGACAAAATCTCCGAAGGCGACGTATTTTCGACCGCGCCGAACGAAGCCGTTCATGTCTGACCCGTCGAAGCACACGACGCCCACAGGTTAAATCAACCCCGAGGTTTCTTTCATGTCTGGACGCCAGGGCCCCGATGCGACCAAGTTGCCGAGCGATAACCGCATGCCGATGATAATAAAGGGACCCCCCCCCTTCAGTGTTTAGAGTTGATTATCGTCGCCCTATACAAAATTCAAATTGGGCGGCGAGCGCTGAGGCCGAACTTCATTATCACCTCGAAACGCTATGTTGAGATAGCAACATCAAGCGATGTTGCTATCCCCGCGCGCGCCTGAACTTTTTCATCTCTGGGGTTGATTATCCATGGAAAGGGGAGCACATGAGCTACCCTACATGAGCACTTAAAAAATCAATGCTCATAAAGCGTTTGTAAATTAAAATGGATAGATTTGGAACTTTCCATTTTTCCGTTCTGCTTCTCTTCTTATTCTTCTCTTCGTCTTCTCTTCTTATTATTATTATACTTTCCTCTTCTTATTTTATATTTCTATCTGTCCTCACGCTCGCCTGAACTTTTTTTATCCCTGGGGTTGATTATCCATGGAAAATGAAGCGCATGAGCTACCCTACACGAGCACTAAAAAACAATAATTTTCATACAACGCTTGTAAATTAAAATTGATAGATTTGGAACTTTGGATTTTTCCTTTCTTCGTCCTCTTCTTAGTATCCTCTTCTTCTTCTTTCTTATTATTCTTCTACTGTATTCTTCTTCTTTTATATTTCTCTCTGTCCCCACGCCCGCCTGAACTTTTTTATCCCTGGGGTTGATTATCCATGGAAATTGAGGCACATGAGCTACCCCACACGAGCACTTACAAAAAAAATCCATAAAGCGCTTGTAAACAAAATCTAATAGATTTGAAACTCGAGTTTTTTCTTCTCTTCGTCCTTCTCCCCCTCATATCATTTCTTTTAATTCATTCTTTATTATTTTTATTTTTCTTTTTTATATATAGCTTCCTCCATTCCAGCGGGATGAGCCATTGTTGAGGTTATTCCTATGAAAACTAAACGCCAAGGATGTCTCAAAACGTGCTCGGCTTGGTCTCCTCTTGGTCATCTCTTACTTCGAGATTATGCTGAGGTCTGCTGGGCTACTTTTATTATCTCTCCCTGAACCCCGAACTTTATTATCCCCTAGTGTTTATTATCACGGGCATGAGGTTATCCGAACGCACCTCGCTGCTGTTGGACATCACGCGCGTCTTGTCATCATGTAGCTGTAGTTGGCACGCATCCTGTTCACGTTGCAGCGCCTTAGATGCCTGAACTATTTCTCGAGTGACGACCTTACCCGCGCCATTTCTATGAAGAATAATATCATCAACCACCACAAACGGAGCCACCGACCGTCCGAATGACCATGTTCGATCGAGAGGTTGGAGTAGGGCAAGCTCGAGGAAAGTGGTGGCCCATCCGTCGCCAGGCAAGATGGTCTGATCGACTTGCAGCTCGTCCGAGACTACGGTGCCGAGCGCGAGGAACCTCGGCGCTCTGCACAATAGAACCTGGAGCCGCAACTGCCAGAGGGGGAATCCTGCTCTCAACGCCGCCTCCAGGAGCCAATGGTGCTGAACCTGTTCGAATGCTTTCAGGAGGTCCATCATCACCTGGGCCGACGTCCGTAGGCCCGCCTGGGCCCCTTTGCCTTTCGCCGTGGTCCATTCGGACCACGCCGACTGTTGCCACACGGCCCGCTCGCACGATTTCCCAGGGGCAGCCCAGAAATAATGCCGAGATTTCTTCACCTCCCACTCTCTCGCGATGGGCAATCCCAATCTGGCTTGGACCCTGGCGACGACATGGAGCAGCGCGATGGGGCGGACCCCGCCCAATAGCTTGGCCAAAAACGCAACCTTCGTAACCGGCATCGGTTTCGGCCGCGGCCTCGACGGCCGTGATCAGGTCGATCAAACATTCGACCGCGGAGTCGCACAACTCGCGTAGCTGCCTCGGCCTGACGGCGCAGAACCCCATTCCAGACATGGCCTTGAAGGACCTCAGGACCCTGCGCATGTAGTCGAGCGTCGGCCGAGGGGGCCTCCCCCCAAGATCCACAGGCCAGCTAAGTATGGGATGCTTCTCCCCCAGCTTCCACCAGCGACCCAAATTTTCTGCAACTTGTCAACCTCTTGCTGCTTATTGAGGGGCTTGGTGGGGTCCTCAGGGTCCATGGAGCTACTCTGCCAGCCTTGGGGGCCCTTGGAAAGCGCGCGGAGCCCACCAGCACCTCCCGCAGATTGTTCCGAGACCCACCTCCTGAATTTAGCAGCACGCCGTTGCAAATCACGTCGGGCCACGCGTGAGGCCCCTCTCTTGATCTCCTGACTCATGACGTAGACCACCTTCGGGTCCAGGTCCCAGACGGGGAGGAAGGTAACCAGGGCCCACCAGAGGTTGCCAATGGGAGGACCACCCAGTCGAACACATCCAGGAACATCCCGAAACAATTTGCCCGCCGCTCGAAGCGCATTGACCCGTGCAATTGGTTGCCCCACCGGAGAGGCAAACGACATCGATGCACCCAACTTCCGCAACCAGATGGCCTCGGCGGACACCTTCGGGAACTTCGGCGGCAGGGGGGGCTGAGAGCGAACCCACTTAGGACGAGGAAGCTGCGCTCTGCTGAGATGTTTCGAGCGGTCTTCTTCAGCTTGGTATACATCACACCGCTCATGCTCCGCTGCACTGATGAACATCTCCCATCCCTTGGACAATTCCCCAGCTCCTCCTGGCCCCGTGGGCATGCTCTGACGAATCTGCTCCCACATATCGTTGAATTCGGCCGAGGCGTACCCTGACGGGCGAACTGCTGGAAACGGTCGTGGCACAGGCATGACGCGCATCCACGGCTTGCTCAAACCCGACTTCAAATCCAAGGAGACAGCCGTGTGGGGACTCATCGAGATTGACGGCTCCGTCTGCACCTGGGTCGGTACCAGGTGGCTGGAAACGAGGAACAAAACAATCACATGGCATGCTGGTGCACATGTGCCCACCTGTGGGGCCCACACCGAGCACGGCAGAAAATCATAGATACCAGCCTCTTGCAACTCCTGCGGGGTGGCATTGAAGTCGCCTCCGATGGTGAACGGCTTGCCTATACATCGCACGCGCTCGGCGATGTCCAGCAGGAGACTAACATTGTCTGGCGACATACCCTGCCCCGCGTGCAAGTAGACGTTCACCGCGACAGCGCCCTGCTTCACAAAGCCAGAATGACATGACATGACATTGATGCTCTTCCTGGTGCAACCATGTCCGTTCTCCCATCTTCCACGAATCCAAGGCCATGTCGAGCAGGTACAAGCGTGAGCAGCCCGCCAGATCCAGGTAGACCAGGCTCACACCCGACTGCAGGAAGAGCGAACGCATGCCATCCAGCTTTGACTAACTTACCGGCTGCGTCATCACCCTGGCGCTGCCCCAAGTGGGTTTCTGACGCAAAGATCAACTCTGCCTGTCTAGCCAAATTCATTTCCAACAGCGGTTCGAAACTGGAGTAAACATTCACGCGCACCGTCAGCACCTTCCACTTGAACTCACGCTGGAAGCCGCCCACCAACACTGGGCCTGTCGTTCCCGAAGGAGGCTGAGCATCAGTCGACGACCTCCCCTGGGAGGCGCGGGGGCTGGCCGTCGCCCCCCCCCCCTCGAGATTCGGTCTCTTTACAACCAGAACAACCACTTTACAACCAGATGGGTTACTTTACAACCAACATAGGATTGGAAAGTATGGTTTTTCATCGAGAACGTCCACTTTGCAACCAGAACGGCCCACTTTACAACCAGAACGGACCACTTTACAACCAGAACGGGCCACTTCACAACCAGAACGGACCATTTTACAACCAGCTCAGAGTGGCCGCGCGTGTTTGGGCGTTCCGCAAAGTGCTCCAGAGCAAGTGGGCGCTCTGAAAAATGCCGAGCAAGTGGGCGCTCTGAAACATGCTCCAGAGCAAGTGGGCGCTCTCAAAAGTGCTCCAGGGCGCGCGGACGCTCTGAAAAAGTGATCCAGAGCACGTGGGCGCTCTGGAGCCCGAGCGCCTGAACTCTTTGCGCAGGCCCCAGCGATGCCTCTGAGCCCGAGGACCTGGACGCTCTGCGCAGGCCCCAGCGATGCCTCTGAGCCCGAGGCCCTGGACGCTCCGCGCAGGCCCCAACGATGCCTCTGAGCCCGAGCGCCTGGGCGCTCTGAGCAGGCCCCAGCGATGCCTCTGAGCCCGAGCGCCTGGACGCTCTGGCGCTCTGAGCCCAGCAGACTAAGACAGGGCTTGCTAGCAGGGGCCAAGCGGCCTCAACAAGGGCCCCGTGCTCGCACGGGAATAAGGCGACAGCGTACGTAGGAAGGCTCAGGGCGACGCGCTGCCCATTTTAGGGGTCACACAGGAAGCGGGCCCAGTGGCCTCCACAAGGGCCCAGCGCTCCAGGGAACTAGGCCATTGACACCGCGGGTCTCTTGGGCCACGTTGGCCCCTGAAGCCCCACGGTGTTCTGCAAGGGGCTCAGTGCGCCAGCTCCAGTTGGCCCCCTGCTGCTCCTCGTCTTGGAAGATCGAGGTTCAACGTTCCGAATGCATGCAACTATTTCGAAGATCGTTTCTTCCAGCGTCAGCCACAGTGCCAGCGCAGCAACGCAGGTATCCTGCTCGGGCAGCAGCCTCAGCCACCGTGCCAGCGCAGCAGCTTGAGCCACCGTGACAGCGCATCACCGCCACCTTTGTGCCTGCTACCACCACGCTTACCGCTGCAGCCCCGCTACCTCCACAATTCCGACTGACCCCCCGCTACTACCGCAAATCCCATTGCAGCCCAGCTACCACCACAGTTCCCACCGTTGCTTGGCGACCACCACAGTTGCCACCGCAGCTTCCCAACACCATGCAGTTCCCATTGTAGCCCCCGCTACCACCACATCTCCCACTGCAGCTTTCCACTGCCATGCAGCTCCAGTCTTGGACGGGATCATGGTTTATTCGTATGTCCTGCGCGACTAGCCTTCGCCCGTCAGAAAAAAGGCAGAGCAAGCAATGGCAGAACTGACCGGCAGAGCTTAGAGAGCAGGCCAAAACTCGAATCCGCCCACCAGCACGCAACATGCCATAGCGCACCAGTTCGCCGCATCGCCAACTCGCGCGCCGTGCTTCTTCGTGCGCGATGGGCAACTTTACAACCAACATGCCTCAAGGAGCCCAAAGCCACCCTTGCGCTTGCCCACGGAGGTTTCAGGGAAAGGCACGCGTGAATTCAATATGTGGTTTTACTTGCCTGGTTGTAAAGTGCCCTTCCTGGTTGTAAAGTGCCCTTCTCGGATTGTGTAAGCTGGTTGTACAGTGACCCATATGGTTGTAAAGTGCGCTTCTGATTGTAAAGTGACCCACACGCCCCCCCCCTCCCCCGCCTGGCCGCTGCAGCCTGGCGGTTTGAATCCATCACGAAGGGGAATGCCGTGTGCATCGTCTCCAGAGCCTGGGGCAATGTCAGCAGGCGGCTGCCCCCCTACGCCCTGACCCAGATAGACGCGGCCCAGCGGCAGGAGAGGCGTCGCCTCCCGACTGTCCCGACTCGGCAGCGTTATTTCCCAGGGGGCCGCCGCCTTGTCGGTCCAGGGGCTGTGCCTCTCCTGCAGACGACCCGATCTGAGAAGTCGACGCCGAGGGCCCAGTCGACGCTGAAGTCCCTCTCCCATCTCCATCACCAGCTCGCGCGGGTCGGCAGCGCGCAATCCTGAGACCGCCGTCACCATGCTGCTTCACGTCGTGCTGCCTCTCATGGCGGATGGCGGGCGCGGCCTTGCCCGACTCCCCCGCCCACTCGGCGCCCACCTGTTCGCACTCCCAGGTGATGTCGAAGTGCGCCATGCCGCCCGCGGGGCTAGGAAGAGGACACAGCAGGTGCAGCCCCGCCCACGCCATGCTCAGCACGCGCCCGCTTGCTGGCCACCTCGGCCTGCAGCTCTGCCACGAGGGCCCGACGCTTCTCCGCGTCGGGCGCGCGCATGCCTCCGATGTCAGCGTCCTGCTCACGCAGGAACTCTTCCCAGGCGATGTCCTCATCGGCGGGCACGTGGATCGCGACGTCGCCTGGTGCTTGCTGGGGCGCCTTGGCTGCGGCGGCTCCCGCAGCAGGCCCCTCGCCATCGGGGGCCTCCACGTCGCCCGACGGGGGCGGCGCTGGGGTCTGCGCGGCCACCGCCTGGAGCAGCGCGGTGAGCGGCGCGGCGAGGTTGGCGCCGACCTGCGCCTCCCATCCAGGGTGGCCCTGCAGCGCGGCCACCACCTGGCGGGCGGCCTCAAAGCCCGACGGCTTGGGCCGCTGCGGTGCGTCGACCCCCACCACGGCCAGGCGGTCGCGCTCGGCCTTGAGCACGGCGAGCTCCGCCTCGACGGTGGCCTTCCGCTCCTTGGCCTCGGCGAAGGCCAGCATGGCGGACGCGGCGGCGTCTCGAGCCTTTCGCAAGGCTCCCTCAGCACGAAGTAGTTCATCTGCTTTCTTATCCACCTGCTGCTGAGCGCCCTGGGCCAGTTGCACGGACCCAGGGAGCCCAGTCGCCTTTCGCCAGCGAATGTGCTTGAGCTTGTCCCGAGCACTTTGAGACAAAACGGCTGCAGCTGCATCAAACTGGTCCGTCGACATCGAAAGCCAGACTTGCAACTGTTCATCGCCGATATGCCAAAATCCTGCAGACGAAGGCTTCGCAGGCAGCTTACCTTTAGACTTGCCCCCTTTGTCGGCACCCTTACCCTTACTCTTGTCCTTTCCCGAGGCTCCACTTGCGGCGGGCGGTCCCAGCAGCCACTTCCCACGGGGACCCTCGATCCACGGCGGAGTGCTTCCAGGAACAGGGCCAGAAGGGCAATGACCATCACAATTGGGCTGCCTGCATCGCTTACGGTACCCATAGTTCTGAGACCCACACACTGCGCAGCCCCAACAGGGCGTGGACATAGCGCGTGGCAAACAAATCGATCTAAAACCTCACTTGACCCGGTCGTGAGGCGTCGCAAACGGGGGCCGCTGACTCCCCCACGCCAGTAAGGTCAAGTCCAGAGCCCGAAACGGCTACGGACTTGAGCCAAAATGGCTACGGACACACACCTCCTCCTCCTCCTCCTCCTCCTCCTCCTCCTCCTCCTCCTCCTCCTCCTCCTCCTCCTCCTTCTCCTCGACCGTTCCCCAGAAAGAGGCAGCAACCCTCACCCCCCTCCCCGGCCTGTCCCCCCCCCCCCCCGCCGTTCTCTAAGTCTGCTGGCGGCGGTATGCTGCAAGCGGCGCAAATGGAACCAAGCGAAGGCAGTGCTTTGACAGCAGCACCCGTCCCAATCTAGGGCCACCAGGTTTGGCAGCTGGAGTTCAGGACTCGTGCGTGAGCCGCCAGTTCTCGAGTCTGCTGCGCCCAACGCCGTGAGTTTCTTCCTGCGCCATGGGGTGGCGATAGACAAGACACCAGTCTCTGCATCGAGTCGGTCTCGTGTCTCTTCTCAACAAAGGTTCCATCAACCGAAGTCTAGTGGAAGACTTTATGCGGCATGAAGGGCACGTCGCGCCGGCGCGTGCGAACATCCGCATCGGATTCCGTGCACCGCGTGTGGATCCCATGTGGTTAAGGTACGCCTCTTCCCGACCCCACCGTGCTTCCTCCTCGACCGGTATGCCTGGGCTGAAGCAGCAGAATCCGCCAGAAGTCCAGGTCACCCGTGTGGGTGCGAAGATCATGGCGCTTCGCGCGTCGTGGGCTGGGCCAGAGCGGCCCACCGTCTCCAAGGGGGCGACGCGGCTTGCGAGGGCGCGAAGATGATCGCGCGTCGCGCATCGCCGGGCGCGATGCTCGAAGTTGGGCGACCCAGGAAGTCATGGGGCCTCGGACACCGTCCAGAATTATCTTATCCGGGGAGGGCGGGTGCCGTCTTTCCTTCTTCGGCTGCGGTCGCCTCCTCTGCGCTCCTCTGGTCGCGCGCGCGAAGGCGGAGGCAGGAGGCAGGAGGCAGGATAGGAGGAGGAGGAGGAGGAGGAGGAGGAGGAGGAGGAGGACGAG